>CM069923.1:44093016-44566669 GCA_036172225.1 Cryptocoryne crispatula var. balansae | reverse complement strand
AGCCACTGAGGCCACTGAGGCCACTGAGCCACTGAGCCACTGAGCCACTGAGCCACTGAGCCTGAGCCCACTGAGGCCACTGAGCCACTGAGCCACTGAGCCTGAGCCTGAGCCACTGAGCCTGAGCCTGAAGCCTAGGCCACTGAGCCACTGAGCCACTGAGCCACTGAGCCTGAGCCACTGAGCCACTGAGCCTAGGCCACTGAGCCACTGAGCCTGAGCCACTGAGCCACTGAGCCACTGAGCCTGAGCCACTGAGCCACTGAAGCCACTGAGCCACTGAGCCACTGAGCCACTGAGCCTGAGCCTGAGCCACTGAGCCTGAGCCACTGAGCCTGAGCCTGAGCCTGAGCCACTGAGCCACTGAGCCTGAGCCTGAGCCACTGAGCCACTGAGCCACTGAGCCACTGAGCCACTGAGCCTGAGCCACTGAGCCACTGAGCCACTGAGCCACTGAGCCTGAGCCACTGAGCCTGAGCCACTGAGCCACTGAGCCACTGAGCCTGAGCCCTGAGCCACTGAGCCTGAGCCACTGAGCCACTGAGCCACTGAGCCTGAGCCACTGAGCCACTGAGCCTGAGCCACTGAGCCACTGGCCAGGCCTGAGCCACTGAGCCACTGAGACTGAGCCTGAGCCACTGAGCCACTGAGCCTGGCTGAGCCACTGAGCCTGAGCCACTGAGCCACTGAGCCCTGAGCCACTGAGCCCTGAGCCTGAGCCTGAGCCACTGAGCCACTGAGCCACTGAGCCTGAGCCACAGGCCACTGAGCCTGAGCCCTGAGCCACTGAGCCACTGAGCCCTGAGCCTGAGCCACTGAGCCACTGAGCCACTGAGCCACTGAGCTGAGCCACAGGCCACTGAGCCACTGAGCCACTGAGCCACTGAGCCTGAGCCACTGAGCCACTGAGCCACTGAGCCACTGAGCCTGAGCCACTGAGCCACTGAGCCACTGAGCCACTGAGCCCTGAGCCACTGAGCCACAGGCCACTGAGCCTGAGCCTGAGCCCACTGAGCCACTGAGCCTGAGCCACAGGCCACTGAGCCACAGGCCCTGAGCCACTGAGCCACTGAGCCCTGAGCCTGAGCCACTGAGCCACTGAGCCTGAGCCTGAGCCTGAGCCACTGAGCCACTGGGCCACTGAGCCACTGAGCCACTGAGCCTGAGCCACTGAGCCTGAGCCTGAGCCACTGAGCCACTGAGCCTGAGCCACTGAGCCTGAGCCACTGAGCCACTGAGCCACTGAGCCACTGAGCCTGAGCCTGAGCCACTGAGCCACTGAGCCCTGAGCCACTGAGCCTGAGCCACTGAGCCACTGAGCCTGAGCCTGAGCCACTGAGCCACTGAGCCACTGAGCCACTGAGCCTGAGCCTGAGCCACTGAGCCACTGAGCCACTGAGCCACTGAGCCACTGAGCCCTGAGCCACTGAGCCTGAGCCACTGAGCCACTGAGCCACTGAGCCACAGGCCACTGAGCCTGAGCCTGAGCCTGAGCCTGGGCCACTGAGCCTGAGCCACTGAGCCACTGAGCCACTGAGCCTGAGCCACTGAGCCACTGAGCCACTGAGCCTGAGCCACTGAGCCTGAGCCTGAGCCTGAGCCACTGAGCCTGAGCCACTGAGCCTGAGCCTGAGCCACTGAGCCTGAGCCACTGAGCCTGAGCCACAGGCCACTGAGCCACTGAGCCACTGAGCCACTGAGCCACTGAGCCTGAGCCTGAGCCACTGAGCCACTGAGCCTGAGCCACTGAGCCACTGAGCCTGAGCCTGAGCCACTGAGCCTGAGCCTGAGCCACTGAGCCACTGAGCCACTGAGCCCACACTGAGCCACTGAGCCACTGAGCCACTGAGCCACTGAGCCACTGAGCCTGAGCCTGAGCCTGAGCCACTGAGCCACTGAGCCTGAGCCACTGAGCCTGAGCCTGAGCCACTGAGCCCTGAGCCACTGAGCCACTGAGCCTGAGCCTGAGCCTGAGCCACTGAGCCCTGAGCCTGAGCCTGAGCCTGAGCCTGAGCCACTGAGCCACTGAGCCACAGGCCACTGAGCCTGAGCCACTGAGCCTGAGCCTGAGCTGAGCCTGAGCCACTGAGCCACTGAGCCACTGAGCCACTGAGCCTGAGCCTGAGCCACTGAGCCACTGAGCCACTGAGCCACTGAGCCACTGAGCCACTGAGCCTGAGCCTGAGCCACTGAGCCTGAGCCTGAGCCTGCTGAGCCTGAGCCACTGAGCCCTGAGCCTGAGCCACTGAGCCTGAGCCTGAGCCACTGAGCCACTGAGCCTGAGCCTGAGCCTGAGCCACTGAGCCTGAGCCCACTGAGCCACTGAGCCTGAGCCACTGAGCCTGAGCCTGAGCCACTGAGCCTGAGCCTGAGCCTGAGCCTGAGCCACTGAGCCACTGAGCCCTGAGCCACTGAGCCCTGAGCCCTGAGCCACTGAGCCACTGAGCCACTGAGCCACTGAGGCCTGAGCCACTGAGCCACTGAGCCACTGAGCCACTGAGCCTGAGCCTGAGCCACTGAGCCACTGAGCCTGAGCCACTGAGCCACTGAGCCACTGAGCCACTGAGCCTGAGCCACTGAGCCACTGAGCCTGAGCCACTGAGCCACTGAGCCACTGAGCCACTGAGCCACTGAGCCACTGAGCCTGAGCCCACTGAGCCACTGAGCCACTGAGCCACAGAGCCACTGAGCCTGAGCCACAGGCCACTGAGCCTGAGCCACTGAGCCACTGAGCCTGAGCCTGAGCCACTGAGCCTGAGCCACTGAGCCACTGAGCCACTGAGCCACTGAGCCACTGAGCCTGAGGCCACTGAGCCACTGAGCCTGAGCCACTGAGCCACTGAGCCTGAGCCTGAGCCACAGGCCACTGAGCCACTGAGCCTGAGCCACAGGCCACTGAGCCACTGAGCCTGAGCCACTGAGCCACTGAGCCACTGAGCCTGAGCCACTGAGCCTGAGCCACTGAGCCACTGAGCCACTGAGCCTGAGCCACTGAGCCACTGAGCCCTGAGCCACTGAGCCTGAGCCACTGAGCCACTGAGCCTGAGCCTGAGCCTGAGCTGAGCCTGAGCCACTGAGCCACTGAGCCTGAGCCACTGAGCCTGAGCACAGGCCACTGAGCCACTGAGCCCTGAGCCACTGAGCCACTGAGCCTGAGCCACTGAGCCACTGAGCCACTGAGCCTGAGCCACTGAGCCTGAGCCCTGAGCCTGAGCCACTGAGCCACTGAGCCACTGAGCCACTGAGCCTGAGCCACTGAGCCACTGAGCCACTGAGCCACTGAGCCACTGAGCCTGAGCCTGAGCCACTGAGCCACTGAGCCACTGAGCCACTGAGCCTGAGCCACTGAGCCACTGAGCCACTGAGCCACTGAGCCTGAGCCACTGAGCCACTGAGCCACTGAGCCTGAGCCTGAGCCACTGAGCCCTGAGCCTGAGCCACTGAGCCCCACTGAGCCACTGAGCCACTGAGCCACTGAGCCTGAGCCACTGAGCCTGAGCCACTGAGCCACTGAGCCTGAGCCACTGAGCCACTGAGCCCTGAGCCACTGAGCCACTGAGCCTGAGCCTGAGCCACTGAGCCACTGAGCCACTGAGCCTGAGCCACTGAGCCTGAGCCACTGAGCCACTGAGCCTGAGCCACACAGGCCACTGAGCCACCAGGCCACTGAGCCACTGAGCCTGAGCCACTGAGCCACTGAGCCTGAGCCACTGAGCCACTGAGCCACTGAGCCTGAGCCTGAGCCACTGAGCCACTGAGCCACTGAGCCTGAGCCTGAGCCTGAGCCACTGAGCCACTGAGCCTGAGCCACTGAGCCTGAGCCACTGAGCCACTGAGCCACTGAGCCACTGAGCCACTGAGCCACTGAGCCCTGAGCCACTGAGCCTGAGCCTGAGCCACTGAGCCACTGAGCCTGAGCCACTGAGCCACTGAGCCCTGAGCCACTGAGCCTGAGCCACTGAGCCACTGAGCCACTGAGCCACTGAGCCACTGAGCCACTGAGCCACTGAGCCACTGAGCCTGAGCCACTGAGCCACTGAGCCCTGAGCCACTGAGCCCACTGAGCCACTGAGCCACTGAGCCTGAGCCACTGAGCCCTGAGCCACTGAGCCACTGAGCCACTGAGCCCTGAGCCACAGGCCACTG
Organism: Cryptocoryne crispatula var. balansae; assembly: GCA_036172225.1. Lineage (NCBI taxonomy): Eukaryota > Viridiplantae > Streptophyta > Magnoliopsida > Alismatales > Araceae > Cryptocoryne > Cryptocoryne crispatula. The sequence goes on along the minus strand of CM069923.1, from coordinate 44,562,523 downwards.
AGCCCTGAGCCACTGAGCCACTGAGCCACTGAGCCACTGAGCCACTGAGCCTGAGCCACTGAGCCACTGAGCCTGAGCCACTGAGCCACTGAGCCTGAGCCTGAGCCACTGAGCCACTGAGCCTGAGCCACTGAGCCACTGAGCCACTGAGCCACTGAGCCCTGAGCCTGAGCCTGAGCCACTGAGCCACTGAGCCACTGAGCCTGAGCCACTGAGCCTGAGCCACTGAGCCACAGGCCACTGAGCCACAGGCCACTGAGCCTGAGCCACTGAGCCACAGGCCACTGAGCCACTGAGCCACACAGGCCACTGAGCCTGAGCCACTGAGCCACTGAGCCACTGAGCCACTGAGCCACTGAGCCACCAGGCCACTGAGCCACTGAGCCACTGAGCCTGAGCCACTGAGCCCTGAGCCACTGAGCCACTGAGCCACTGAGCCACTGAGCCTGAGCCACTGAGCCTGAGCCTGAGCCACTGAGCCACTGAGCCACTGAGCCACACAGGCCACTGAGCCTGAGCCACTGAGCCTGAGCCTGAGCCACTGAGCCACTGAGCCTGAGCCACTGAGCCACTGAGCCTGAGCCACTGAGCACTGAGCCACTGAGCCACTGAGCCTGAGCCACTGAGCCCTGAGCCACTGAGCCTGAGCCTGAGCCACTGAGCCTGAGCCTGAGCCACTGAGCCTGAGCCTGAGCCTGAGCCACTGAGCCTGAGCTGAGCCTGAGCCTGAGCCACTGAGCCACTGAGCCTGAGCCACACTGAGCCACTGAGCCTGAGCCACTGAGCCTGAGCCACTGAGCCTGAGCCTGAGCCTGAGCCACTGAGCCACTGAGCCACTGAGCCACTGAGCCTGAGCCTGAGCCACTGAGCCTGAGCCTGAGCCACTGAGCCTGAGCCTGAGCCTGAGCCACTGAGCCACAGGCCACTGAGCCACTGAGCCTGAGCCACTGAGCCACTGAGCCTGAGCCACTGAGCCTGAGCCTGAGCCTGAGCCACTGAGCCTGAGCCTGAGCCTGAGCCACAGGCCACTGAGCCACTGAGCCACTGAGCCTGAGCCTGAGCCACTGAGCCTGAGCCACTGAGCCTGAGCCTGAGCCACTGAGCCACTGAGCCTGAGCCACTGAGCCACAGGCCACTGAGCCTGAGCCACTGAGCCACTGAGCCTGAGCCACTGAGCCACTGAGCCACTGAGCCTGAGCCACTGAGCCACTGAGCCTGAGCCTGAGGCCACTGAGCCACTGAGCCACTGAGCCACTGAGCCTGAGCCACTGAGCCTGAGCCACTGAGCCTGAGCCTGAGCCACTGAGCCACTGAGCCACTGAGCCTGAGCCACTGAGCCACTGAGCCTGAGCCTGAGCCACTGAGCCACTGAGGCCACTGAGCCACTGAGCCTGAGCCTGAGCCACTGAGCCTGAGCCCTGAGCCACTGAGCCTGAGCCTGAGCCTGAGCCTGAGCCACTGAGCCTGAGCCACTGAGCCACTGAGCCACTGAGCCACTGAGCCTGAGCCTGAGCCACTGAGCCACAGGCCACTGAGCCTGAGCCTGAGCCACTGAGCCTGAGGCCTGAGCCTGAGCCACTGAGCCACTGAGCCACAGGCCACTGAGCCACTGAGCCACTGAGCCACTGAGCCACTGAGCCTGAGCCACAGGCCACTGAGCCACTGAGCCACTGAGCCACTGAGCCTGAGCCACTGAGCCACCAGGCCACTGAGCCACTGAGCCACTGAGCCACTGAGCCACAGGCCACTGAGCCTGAGCCACTGAGCCACTGAGCCTGAGCCTGAGCCACTGAGCCACTGAGCCACTGAGCCTGAGCCACTGAGCCACTGAGCCTGAGCCACTGAGCCACTGAGCCTGAGCCACTGAGCCACTGAGCCACTGAGCCTGAGCCTGAGCCTGAGCCACTGAGCCTGAGCCACTGAGCCTGAGCCACTGAGCCCTGAGCCTGAGCCACTGAGCCTGAGCCTGAGCCACTGAGCCACTGAGCCACTGAGCCTGAGCCACTGAGCCACTGAGCCACTGAGCCACTGAGCCTGAGCCTGAGCCACTGAGCCTGAGCCTGAGCCACTGAGCCACTGAGCCACTGAGCCACTGAGCCTGAGCCACTGAGCCTGAGCCTGAGCCTGAGCCACTGAGCCACTGAGCCTGAGCCACTGAGCCACTGAGCCCTGAGCCTGAGCCTGAGCCTGAGCCTGAGCCACTGAGCCACTGAGCCTGAGCCTGAGCCTGAGCCACTGAGCCACTGAGCCTGAGCCTGAGCCTGAGCCACTGAGCCACTGAGCCACTGAGCCACTGAGCCCTGAGCCACTGAGCCACTGAGCCTGAGCCACTGAGCCACTGAGCCTGAGCCTGAGCCCTGAGCCACTGAGCCACTGAGCCACTGAGCCACCAGGCCACTGAGCCTGAGCCTGAGCCACTGAGCCCTGAGCCTGAGCCTGAGCCACTGAGCCACTGAGCCACTGAGCCACTGAGCCTGAGCCACTGAGCCACTGAGCCTGAGCCACTGAGCCACTGAGCCACTGAGCCTGAGCCACTGAGCCCTGAGCCTGAGCCTGAGCCACTGAGCCCTGAGCCACTGAGCCACTGAGCCACTGAGCCTGAGCCTGAGCCACTGAGCCACTGAGCCTGAGCCACTGAGCCTGAGCCTGAGCCACAGGCCACTGAGCCACTGAGCCTGAGCCACTGAGCCACTGAGCCACAGGCCACTGAGCCACTGAGCCTGAGCCACTGAGCCTGAGCCTGAGCCACTGAGCCCTGAGCCACTGAGCCACTGAGCCTGAGCCACTGAGCCACTGAGCCTGAGCCACTGAGCCACTGAGCCACTGAGCCTGAGCCACTGAGCCACTGAGCCTGAGCCTGAGCCACTGAGCCACTGAGCCACTGAGCCTGAGCCACTGAGCCACAGGCCACTGAGCCTGAGCCTGAGCCTGAGCCACAGGCCACTGAGCCACTGAGCCACTGAGCCACTGAGCCACTGAGCCTGAGCCACTGAGCCTGAGCCACTGAGCCTGAGCCACTGAGCCTGAGCCTGAGCCACTGAGCCTGAGCCACTGAGCCTGAGCCACTGAGCCACTGAGCCACTGAGCCTGAGCCTGAGCCACTGAGCCACTGAGCCACTGAGCCACAGGCCACTGAGCCACTGAGCCACTGAGCCTGAGCCACTGAGCCACTGAGCCTGAGCCTGAGCCACTGAGCCTGAGCCTGAGCCACTGAGCCACTGAGCCACTGAGCCACTGAGCCCTGAGCCACTGAGCCTGAGCCACTGAGCCACTGAGCCACTGAGCCTGAGCCTGAGCCTGAGCCACTGAGCCACTGAGCCACTGAGCCACTGAGCCACAGGCCACTGAGCCTGAGCCACTGAGCCACTGAGCCTGAGCCTGAGCCTGAGCCTGAGCCACTGAGCCTGAGCCACTGAGCCTGAGCCACTGAGCCCAGGCCACTGAGCCACTGAGCCACTGAGCCTGAGCCCTGAGCCACTGAGCCACTGAGCCACTGAGCCTGAGCCACTGAGCCTGAGCCTGAGCCACTGAGCCACTGAGCCACTGAGCCACTGAGCCACTGAGCCACTGAGCCTGAGCCTGAGCCTGAGCCCTGAGCCACTGAGCCTGAGCCTGAGCCTGAGCCACTGAGCCTGAGCCACAGGCCACTGAGCCACTGAGCCTGAGCCTGAGCCTGGGCCAGGCCACTGAGCCTGAGCCACTGAGCCTGAGCCTGAGCCTGAGCCTGAGCCACTGAGCCACTGAGCCCTGAGCCACTGAGCCACTGAGCCTGAGCCACAGGCCACTGAGCCTGAGCCTGAGCCACTGAGCCACTGAGCCTGAGCCACTGAGCCTGAGCCTGAGCCACTGAGCCACTGAGCCACTGAGCCACTGAGCCACTGAGCCTGAGCCTGAGCCACTGAGCCACTGAGCCTGAGCCACTGAGCCACTGAGGCCACTGAGCCACTGAGCCACTGAGCCACTGAGCCACTGAGCCTGAGCCACTGAGCCTGAGCCTGAGCCACTGAGCCTGAGCCCTGAGCCTGAGCCACTGAGCCTGAGCCTGAGCCTGAGCCACTGAGCCACTGAGCCACTGAGCCACTGAGCCTGAGCCTGAGCCACTGAGCCTGAGCCACTGAGCCACTGAGCCTGAGCCACTGAGCCACTGAGCCTGAGCCTGAGCCACTGAGCCTGAGCCACTGAGCCTGAGCCTGAGCCTGAGCCACTGAGCCACTGAGCCTGAGCCACTGAGCCTGAGCCACTGAGCCTGAGCCACTGAGCCACTGAGCCACTGAGCCACTGAGCCTGAGCCACTGAGCCACTGAGCCTGAGCCACTGAGCCACTGAGCCTGAGCCACAGGCCACTGAGCCACTGAGCCACTGAGCCTGAGCCACTGAGCCACTGAGCCTGAGCCTGAGCCACTGAGCCTGAGCCACTGAGCCACTGAGCCACTGAGCCACTGAGCCTGAGCCACTGAGCCACTGAGCCACTGAGCCTGAGCCACAGGCCACAGGCCACTGAGCCTGAGCCACTGAGCCCTGAGCCTGAGCCACTGAGCCCACTGAGCCACTGAGCCCTGAGCCACAGGCCACTGAGCCTGAGCCACTGAGCCACTGAGCCACTGAGCCACTGAGCCACTGAGCCCTGAGCCTGAGCCTGAGCCACTGAGCCTGAGCCACTGAGCCACTGAGCCTGAGCCACTGAGCCACTGAGCCACTGAGCCACTGAGCCACTGAGCCTGAGCCACTGAGCCTGAGCCTGAGCCACTGAGCCTGAGCCACTGAGCCACAGGCCACTGAGCCCTGAGCCTGAGCCACTGAGCCTGAGCCACTGAGCCACTGAGCCTGAGCCAGGCCTGAGCCTGAGCCACTGAGCCTGAGCCACTGAGCCACTGAGCCTGAGCCACTGAGCCACTGAGCCACTGAGCCTGAGCCTGAGCCACTGAGCCACTGAGCCACTGAGCCACTGAGCCACCAGGCCACTGAGCCTGAGCCACTGAGCCTGAGCCAGGCCACTGAGCCACTGAGCCTGAGCCTGAGCCACAGGCCACTGAGCCACTGAGCCTGAGCCACTGAGCCTGAGCCACTGAGCCTGAGCCACTGAGCCACTGAGCCTGAGCCACTGAGCCACTGAGCCACTGAGCCACTGAGCCTGAGCCACTGAGCCACTGAGCCTGAGCCTGAGCCACTGAGCCACTGAGCCTGAGCCTGAGCCTGAGCCACAGGCCACTGAGCCTGAGCCACTGAGCCACTGAGCCACTGAGCCACTGAGCCTGAGCCACTGAGCCCTGAGCCTGAGCCACTGAGCCACTGAGCCACTGAGCCACTGAGCCTGAGCCTGAGCCACTGAGCCTGAGCCACTGAGCCACTGAGCCACTGAGCCTGAGCCTGAGCCTGAGCCACTGAGCCACTGAGCCACTGAGCCACTGAGCCACTGAGCCTGAGCCACTGAGCCGCCACTGAGCCTGAGCCACTGAGCCTGAGCCTGAGCCACTGAGCCTGAGCCACTGAGCCTGAGCCACTGAGCCACCAGGCCACTGAGCCTGAGCCTGAGCCACTGAGCCACTGAGCCTGAGCCTGAGCCACTGAGCCACTGAGCCTGAGCCACTGAGCCTGAGCCACTGAGCCTGAGCCTGAGCCACTGAGCCTGAGCCACTGAGCCTGAGCCACAGGCCACTGAGCCTGAGCCACTGAGCCACTGAGCCTGAGCCTGAGCCACTGAGCCACTGAGCCTGAGCCTGAGCCACTGAGCCACTGAGCCCTGAGCCTGAGCCACTGAGCCTGAGCCACTGAGCCACTGAGCCCTGAGCCACTGAGCCTGAGCCACTGAGCCTGAGCCACTGAGCCACTGAGCCACTGAGCCACTGAGCCACTGAGCCTGAGCCACTGAGCCTGAGCCACTGAGCCACTGAGCCACTGAGCCACTGAGCCTGAGCCTGAGCCACTGAGCCTGAGCCCTGAGCCTGAGCCACTGAGCCACTGAGCCACTGAGCCACTGAGCCACTGAGCCACTGAGCCTGAGCCCTGAGCCACTGAGCCTGAGCCTGAGCCACTGAGCCTGAGCCACTGAGCCACTGAGCCTGAGCCCTGAGGCCACTGAGCCACTGAGCCACTGAGCCTGAGCCACTGAGCCACTGAGCCTGAGCCACTGAGCCACTGAGCCACTGAGCCTGAGCCACTGAGCCACTGAGCCTGAGCCACTGAGCCTGAGCCACTGAGCCTGAGCCACTGAGCCACTGAGCCCTGAGCCACTGAGCCACTGAGCCTGAGCCTGAGCCTGAGCCACTGAGCCACTGAGCCACTGAGCCACTGAGCCACTGAGCCACTGAGCCACTGAGCCACTGAGCCACTGAGCCTGAGCCACTGAGCCTGAGCCTGAGCCACTGAGCCACTGAGCCACAGGCCACTGAGCCACTGAGCCTGAGCCTGAGCCACTGAGCCACTGAGCCACTGAGCCACTGAGCCACTGAGCCTGAGCCACAGGCCACTGAGCCACTGAGCCACTGAGCCACTGAGCCACTGAGCCACAGGCCACTGAGCCTGAGCCTGAGCCACTGAGCCACTGAGCCTGAGCCACTGAGCCTGAGCCACTGAGCCTGAGCCTGAGCCACTGAGCCACTGAGCCTGAGCCTGAGCCACTGAGCCACTGAGCCTGAGCCAGGCCACAGGCCACTGAGCCACTGAGCCACTGAGCCACTGAGCCCTGAGCCACTGAGCCTGAGCCTGAGCCACTGAGCCACTGAGCCACTGAGCCACTGAGCCTGAGCCTGAGCCACTGAGCCACTGAGCCACTGAGCCACTGAGCCTGAGCCACTGAGCCACTGAGCCACTGAGCCACTGAGCCACTGAGCCTGAGCCACTGAGCACTGAGCCACTGAGCCTGAGCCTGAGCCACTGAGCCACTGAGCCACTGAGCCACTGAGCCTGAGCCTGAGCCTGAGCCACTGAGCCACAGGCCACTGAGCCTGAGCCACTGAGCCTGAGCCCTGAGCACTGAGCCCTGGGCCACAGGCCACTGAGCCTGAGCCTGAGCCACTGAGCCACTGAGCCTGAGCCACTGAGCCTGAGCCACTGAGCCACTGAGCCACTGAGCCACTGAGCCACTGAGCCTGAGCCACTGAGCCACTGAGCCTGAGCCACTGAGCCACTGAGCCTGAGCCACTGAGCCACTGAGCCACTGAGCCTGAGCCTGAGCCTGAGCCACTGAGCCTGAGCCACTGAGCCACTGAGCCACTGAGCCACTGAGCCTGAGCCTGAGCCTGAGCCACTGAGCCACTGAGCCACAGGCCACTGAGCCTGAGCCACTGAGCCACTGAGCCACTGAGCCTGAGCCACTGAGCCACTGAGCCACTGAGCCTGAGCCTGAGCCACTGAGCCACAGGCCACTGAGCCACTGAGCCACTGAGCCACTGAGCCACTGAGCCTGAGCCTGAGCCACTGAGCCACTGAGCTGAGCCTGAGCCACTGAGCCTGAGCCACAGGCCACTGAGCCACTGAGCCTGAGCCTGAGCCTGAGCCTGAGCCACTGAGCCTGAGCCACTGAGCCTGAGCCACTGAGCCACTGAGCCTGAGCCACTGAGCCACTGAGCCTGAGCCACTGAGCCCTGAGCCTGAGCCACTGAGCCACTGAGCCTGAGCCACTGAGCCACTGAGCCTGAGCCACTGAGCCACTGAGCCACTGAGCCTGAGCCTGAGCCACTGAGCCACTGAGCCACTGAGCCCTGAGCCACTGAGCCACTGAGCCTGAGCCACTGAGCCACTGAGCCACTGAGCCTGAGCCTGAGCCTGAGCCACTGAGCCTGAGCCCTGGGCCACTGAGCCACTGAGCCTGAGCCACTGAGCCACTGAGCCACTGAGCCACTGAGCCTGAGCCTGAGCCACTGAGCCTGAGCCACTGAGCCACTGAGCCACTGAGCCTGAGCCTGAGCCACTGAGCCACTGAGCCACAGGCCACTGAGCCTGAGCCACTGAGCCACTGAGCCACTGAGCCTGAGCCACTGAGCCACTGAGCCACTGAGCCACTGAGCCTGAGCCTGAGCCACTGAGCCCTGAGCCTGAGCCACTGAGCCACTGAGCCACAGGCCTGAGCCTGAGCCACTGAGCCACTGAGCCACTGAGCCACTGAGCCCTGAGCCACTGAGCCACTGAGCCACTGAGCCTGAGCCACTGAGCCACTGAGCCTGAGCCTGAGCCTGAGCCACTGAGCCACTGAGCCACAGGCCACTGAGCCACTGAGCCACTGAGCCTGAGCCACTGAGCCACTGAGCCACAGGCCACTGAGCCTGAGCCACTGAGCCACTGAGCCACTGAGCCACTGAGCCACTGAGCCTGAGCCTGAGCCACTGAGCCACTGAGCCACTGAGCCTGAGCCACTGAGCCTGAGCCTGAGCCACTGAGCCTGAGCCACTGAGCCTGAGCCCAGGCCACTGAGCCTGAGCCTGAGCCTGAGCCACTGAGCCTGAGCCTGAGCCCTGAGCCACTGAGCCTGAGCCACTGAGCCACAGGCCACTGAGCCTGAGCCTGAGCCACTGAGCCACTGAGCCACTGAGCCTGAGCCTGAGCCTGAGCCTGAGCCACTGAGCCACTGAGCCTGAGCCTGAGCCACTGAGCCACTGAGCCTGAGCCTGAGCCTGAGCCACTGAGCCACTGAGCCCTGAGCCACAGGCCACTGAGCCTGAGCCTGAGCCACTGAGCCACTGAGCCCTGAGCCACTGAGCCTGAGCCCTGAGCCACTGAGCCACAGGCCTGAGCCTGAGCCACTGAGCCACTGAGCCACTGAGCCACTGAGCCACTGAGCCTGAGCCACTGAGCCTGAGCCTGAGCCACTGAGCCACTGAGCCACTGAGCCACTGAGCCACTGAGCCACTGAGCCACTGAGCCACTGAGCCACTGAGCCTGAGCCCTGAGCCACTGAGCCACTGAGCCACTGAGCCACTGAGCCACTGAGCCACTGAGCCACTGAGCCTGAGCCACTGAGCCACAGGCCACTGAGCCACTGAGCCACTGAGCCACTGAGCCACTGAGCCACTGAGCCTGAGCCACTGAGCCACTGAGCCTGAGCCTGAGCCACTGAGCCACTGAGCCACTGAGCCACTGAGCCCTGAGCCACTGAGCCACCAGGCCACTGAGCCTGAGCCACTGAGCCTGAGCCTGAGCCTGAGCCACTGAGCCACTGAGCCACTGAGCCCTGAGCCTGAGCCACTGAGCCACTGAGCCCTGAGCCTGAGCCACTGAGCCACTGAGCCACTGAGCCACTGAGCCACTGAGCCACTGAGCCTGAGCCACTGAGCCACAGGCCAGGCCACTGAGCCACTGAGCCACTGAGCCTGAGCCTGAGCCACTGAGCCACCAGGCCACTGAGCCTGAGCCACTGAGCCACTGAGCCTGAGCCACTGAGCCACTGAGCCACAGGCCACTGAGCCTGAGCCTGAGCCACTGAGCCTGAGCCACTGAGCCTGAGCCTGAGCCTGAGCCACTGAGCCACTGAGCCACTGAGCCCAGGCCTGAGCCACTGAGCCTGAGCCACTGAGCCACTGAGCCTGAGCCTGAGCCACTGAGCCACTGAGCCACTGAGCCTGAGCCACTGAGCCTGAGCCCTGAGCCACTGAGCCACTGAGCCACTGAGCCACTGAGCCTGAGCCACTGAGCCACTGAGCCACTGAGCCACTGAGCCACTGAGCCACTGAGCCTGAGCCACTGAGCCACTGAGCCACTGAGCCACTGAGCCACTGAGCCTGAGCCACTGAGCCTGAGCCTGAGCCTGAGCCACAGGCCACTGAGCCACTGAGCCTGAGCCACTGAGCCTGAGCCTGAGCCACTGAGCCACTGAGCCACTGAGCCTGAGCCACTGAGCCTGAGCCACTGAGCCTGAGCCACTGAGCCCTGAGCCACTGAGCCCTGAGCCACTGAGCCTGAGCCACTGAGCCTGAGCCTGAGCCACTGAGCCTGAGCCACTGAGCCACTGAGCCTGAGCCACTGAGCCACTGAGCCACTGAGCCACTGAGCCACTGAGCCTGAGCCTGGGCCTGAGCCTGAGCCACTGAGCCACTGAGCCACTGAGCCTGAGCCACTGAGCCACTGAGCCACTGAGCCCTGAGCCACTGAGCCACTGAGCCACTGAGCCACTGAGCCACTGAGCCACTGAGCCCTGAGCCTGAGCCACTGAGCCCTGAGCCTGAGCCACCAGGCCACTGAGCCACTGAGCCACTGAGCCTGGGCCTGAGCCTGAGCCACTGAGCCTGAGCCACCAGGCCACTGAGCCTGAGCCACTGAGCCACTGAGCCTGAGCCTGAGCCACTGAGCCTGAGCCACTGAGCCTGAGCCACTGAGCCACTGAGCCACTGAGCCACTGAGCCACTGAGCCACTGAGCCTGAGCCTGAGCCACTGAGCCTGAGCCACTGAGCCACTGAGCCACCAGGCCACTGAGCCTGAGCCTGAGCCACTGAGCCACTGAGCCCTGAGCCTGAGCCTGAGCCACTGAGCCACTGAGCCACTGAGCCACTGAGCCACTGAGCCTGAGCCACTGAGCCTGAGCCACTGAGCCACAGGCCACTGAGCCACTGAGCCTGAGCCACAGGCCACTGAGCCACTGAGCCTGAGCCACTGAGCCTGAGCCACTGAGCCACTGAGCCACTGAGCCACTGAGCCACTGAGCCACTGAGCCACTGAGCCTGAGCCTGAGCCTGAGCCTGAGCCACTGAGCCTGAGCCACTGAGCCACTGAGCCCTGAGCCACTGAGCCTGAGCCTGAGCCACTGAGCCACTGAGCCTGAGCCACTGAGCCTGAGCCACTGAGCCTGAGCCACTGAGCCTGAGCCTGAGCCTGAGCCACTGAGCCACAGGCCACTGAGCCACTGAGCCACTGAGCCTGAGCCTGAGCCACTGAGCCTGAGCCACTGAGCCACCAGGCCACTGAGCCTGAGCCTGAGCCACTGAGCCACTGAGCCTGAGCCTGAGCCACTGAGCCACTGAGCCACTGAGCCACTGAGCCTGAGCCTGAGCCACTGAGCCACTGAGCCACTGAGCCTGAGCCACTGAGCCACTGAGCCACTGAGCCACTGAGCCTGAGCCTGAGCCTGAGCCACTGAGCCACTGAGCCCTGAGCCACTGAGCCACTGAGCCACTGAGCCACTGAGCCTGAGCCACTGAGCCACACAGGCCACTGAGCCACTGAGCCTGAGCCACTGAGCCACTGAGCCACTGAGCCACTGAGCCTGAGCCTGAGCCTGAGCCACTGAGCCTGAGCCACTGAGCCTGAGCCACTGAGCCACTGAGCCACTGAGCCACTGAGCCAGGCCACTGAGCCTGAGCCACTGAGCCACTGAGCCACTGAGCCACTGAGCCACTGAGCCACTGAGCCTGAGCCACTGAGCCACTGAGCCCTGAGCCTGAGCCTGAGCCACTGAGCCTGAGCCACTGAGCCACTGAGCCTGAGCCACTGAGCCTGAGCCACTGAGCCACTGAGCCTGAGCCACTGAGCCTGAGCCTGAGCCTGAGCCACTGAGCCACTGAGCCACTGAGCCACTGAGCCTGAGCCACTGAGCCTGAGCCTGAGCCACTGAGCCCTGAGCCACTGAGCCTGAGCCACTGAGCCACTGAGCCACTGAGCCTGAGCCTGAGCCTGAGCCACTGAGCCACTGAGCCCTGAGCCACAGGCCACTGAGCCACTGAGCCACTGAGCCACTGAGCCACTGAGCCACTGAGCCTGAGCCTGAGCCACTGAGCCCTGAGCCACAGGCCACTGAGCCTGAGCCTGAGCCTGAGCCACTGAGCCTGAGCCACTGAGCCACTGAGCCACTGAGCCACTGAGCCACAGGCCACTGAGCCACTGAGCCACTGAGCCACAGGCCTGAGCCTGAGCCACTGAGCCACTGAGCCACTGAGCCTGAGCCACTGAGCCACTGAGCCTGAGCCCTGAGCCACTGAGCCACTGAGCCTGAGCCTGAGCCACTGAGCCACTGAGCCTGAGCCACTGAGCCACTGAGCCACTGAGCCACTGAGCCACTGAGCCTGAGCTGAGCCTGAGCCTGAGCCACTGAGCCACTGAGCACTGAGCCACTGAGCCACTGAGCCAGGCCTGAGCCTGAGCCTGAGCCACTGAGCCACTGAGCCACTGAGCCACTGAGCCTGAGCCACTGAGCCTGAGCCACTGAGCCACTGAGCCACTGAGCCTGAGCCACTGAGCCTGAGCCACTGAGCCACTGAGCCACTGAGCCACTGAGCCTGAGCCACTGAGCCTGAGCCTGAGCCTGAGCCTGAGCCTGAGCCACTGAGCCACTGAGCCTGAGCCACTGAGCCACTGAGCCACAGGCCACTGAGCCACTGAGCCACTGAGGCCACTGAGCCACTGAGCCACTGAGCCTGAGCCTGAGCCACTGAGCCTGAGCCTGAGCCTGAGCCACTGAGCCTGAGCCTGGGCCACTGAGCCACTGAGCCTGAGCCACTGAGCCTGAGCCACACAGGCCTGAGCCTGAGCCTGAGCCACTGAGCCACTGAGCCTGAGCCTGAGCCTGAGCCACTGAGCCACTGAGCCTGGGCCACTGAGCCACTGAGCCTGAGCCTGAGCCTGAGCCACTGAGCCTGAGCCACTGAGCCACTGAGCCACTGAGGCCACTGAGCCACTGAGCCTGAGCCACTGAGGCCACTGAGCCTGAGCCTGAGCCACTGAGCCACTGAGCCACTGAGCCTGAGGCCACTGAGCCTGAGCCCTGAGCCACTGAGCCACACAGGCCACTGAGCCACTGAGCCTGAGCCACTGAGCCACTGAGCCACTGAGCCACAGGCCACTGAGCCACTGAGCCTGAGCCACTGAGCCTGAGCCTGAGCCTGAGCCACTGAGCCTGAGCCTGAGCCACTGAGCCTGAGCCACTGAGCCACTGAGCCACTGAGCCTGAGCCCTGAGCCACTGAGCCTGAGCCTGAGCCCTGAGCCACTGAGCCACTGAGCCACTGAGCCTGAGCCTGAGCCTGAGCCTGAGCCACTGAGCCACTGAGCCTGAGCCACTGAGCCTGAGCCACTGAGCCTGAGCCTGAGCCACTGAGCCTGAGCCACTGAGCCACTGAGCCACTGAGCCACTGAGCCACTGAGCCTGAGCCACTGAGCCTGAGCCACTGAGCCCTGAGCCACTGAGCCACTGAGCCTGAGCCTGAGCCACTGAGCCTGAGCCTGAAGGCCACTGAGCCCTGAGCCTGAGCCACTGAGCCACTGAGCCTGAGCCACTGAGCCACTGAGCCACTGAGCCACTGAGCCTGAGCCCTGGGCCACTGAGCCTGGGCCACTGAGCCACTGAGCCTGAGCCTGAGCCACTGAGCCACTGAGCCACTGAGCCACAGGCCACAGGCCACTGAGCCACTGAGCCACTGAGCCACTGAGCCACTGAGCCTGAGCCACTGAGCCACTGAGCCTGAGCCACAGGCCACTGAGCCACTGAGCCCTGAGCCTGAGCCACTGAGCCACTGAGCCACTGAGCCTGAGCCACTGAGCCTGAGCCACTGAGCCACTGAGCCACTGAGCCACTGAGCCACTGAGCCTGAGCCTGAGCCACTGAGCCACTGAGCCTGAGCCACTGAGCCTGAGCCACTGAGCCACTGAGCCCTGAGCCACTGAGCCACAGGCCACTGAGCCTGAGCCTGAGCCACTGAGCCTGAGCCTGAGCCACTGAGCCACTGAGCCTGAGCCACTGAGCCTGAGCCTGAGCCACTGAGCCACTGAGCCACAGGCCTGAGCCTGAGCCACAGGCCACTGAGCCTGAGCCTGAGCCACTGCCACTGAGCCTGAGCCTGAGCCACTGAGCCACTGAGCCTGAGCCTGAGCCTGAGCCACTGAGCCTGAGCCTGAGCCTGAGCCTGAGCCTGAGCCACTGAGCCCAGGCCCACAGGCCACTGAGCCACTGAGCCTGAGCCACTGAGCCACTGAGCCACTGAGCCTGAGCACTGAGCCTGAGCCTGAGCCACTGAGCCACTGAGCCTGGGCCACTGAGCCACTGAGCCACTGAGCCACTGAGCCACTGAGCCACTGAGCCTGAGCCACTGAGCCACTGAGCCTGAGCCACTGAGCCTGCTGAGCCACTGAGCCTGAGCCTGAGCCACTGAGGCCACTGAGCCACTGAGCCACTGAGCCTGAGCCACTGAGCCTGAGCCACAGGCCACTGAGCCCTGAGCCACTGAGCCACTGAGCCTGAGCCTGAGCCCTGAGCCACTGAGCCTGAGCCTGAGACTGAGCCTGAGCCTGAGCCACAGGCCTGAGCCACTGAGCCCTGAGCCACTGAGCCACTGAGCCTGAGCCACTGAGCCACTGAGCCTGAGCCACTGAGCCACTGAGCCACTGAGCCTGAGCCACTGAGCCTGAGCCCACAGGCCACTGAGCCTGAGCCACTGAGCCACTGAGCCACTGAGCCACTGAGCCTGAGCCACAGGCCACTGAGCCACTGAGCCACTGAGCCACTGAGCCTGAGCCTGAGCCTGAGCCACTGAGCCACTGAGCCTGAGCCACTGAGCCACTGAGCCACTGAGCCCTGAGCCTGAGCCACTGAGCCACTGAGCCACTGAGCCTGAGCCACTGAGCCACTGAGCCACTGAGCCACTGAGCCCTGAGCCACTGAGCCTGAGCCCTGAGCCTGAGCCACTGAGCCTGAGCCACTGAGCCACTGAGCCTGAGCCAGGCCACTGAGCCTGAGCCACTGAGCCACTGAGCCACTGAGCCACTGAGCCACTGAGCCACTGAGCCACTGAGCCCACTGAGCCTGAGCCACAGGCCACTGAGCCACTGAGCCTGAGCCCTGAGCCACTGAGCCACTGAGCCACTGAGCCTGAGCCACTGAGCCTGAGCCTGAGCCACTGAGCCACTGAGCCTGAGCCACTGAGCCACTGAGCCACTGAGCCACTGAGCCTGAGCCACTGAGCCACTGAGCCTGAGCCTGAGCCACTGAGCCACTGAGCCACTGAGCCCACTGAGCCACTGAGCCACTGAGCCCTGAGCCAGGCCACAGGCCACTGAGCCACTGAGCCACTGAGCCACTGAGCCACTGAGCCCTGAGCCTGAGCCACTGAGCCCTGAGCCACTGAGGCCACTGAGCCACTGAGCCACTGAGCCACTGAGCCACTGAGCCACTGAGCCTGAGCCACTGAGCCACTGAGCCTGAGCCACTGAGCCTGAGCCTGAGCCTGAGCCACTGAGCCACAGGCCACTGAGCCCTGAGCCTGAGCCACAGGCCACTGAGCCACTGAGCCACTGAGCCACTGAGCCCTGAGCCTGAGGCCACTGAGCCACTGAGCCACTGAGCCTGAGCCTGAGCCTGAGCTGAGCCTGAGCCACTGAGCCACTGAGCCACTGAGCCTGAGCCACTGAGCCACTGAGCCACTGAGCCACTGAGCCACTGAGCCACTGAGCCTGAGCCTGAGCCACTGAGCCTGAGCCACTGAGCCACTGAGCCACTGAGCCACTGAGCCTGAGCCACTGAGCCTGAGCCTGGGCCACTGAGCCTGAGCCACTGAGCCTGAGCCACTGAGCCACTGAGCCACAGGCCACTGAGCCACTGAGCCTGAGCCACTGAGCCACTGAGCCTGAGCCTGAGCCTGAGCCTGCCAGGCCTGAGCCTGAGCCTGAGCCACTGAGCCTGAGCCTGAGCCTGAGCCACTGAGCCACTGAGCCTGAGCCACTGAGCCCTGAGCCACTGAGCCACTGAGCCACTGAGCCACTGAGCCACTGAGCCTGAGCCTGAGCCACTGAGCAGGCCACTGAGCCACTGAGCCCACTGAGCCTGAGCCTGAGCCTGAGCCACTGAGCCTGAGCCTGAGCCACAGGCCACTGAGCCACTGAGCCTGAGCCACTGAGCCTGAGCCACTGAGCCACTGAGCCACTGAGCCACTGAGCCTGAGCCTGAGCCACTGAGCCACTGAGCCACTGAGCCTGAGCCTGAGCCACTGAGCCACTGAGCCCTGAGCCACTGAGCCACTGAGCCTGAGCCTGAGCCTGAGCCACTGAGCCACTGAGCCTGAGCCACTGAGCCTGAGCCACTGAGCCACTGAGCCACTGAGCCTGAGCCTGAGCCTGAGCCTGAGCCACTGAGCCTGAGCCACTGAGCCACTGAGCCTGAGCCACTGAGCCACTGAGCCACTGAGCCTGGGCCACTGAGCCACTGAGCCACTGAGCCTGAGCCACAGGCCACTGAGCCTGAGGCCACTGAGCCACTGAGCCACTGAGCCACTGAGCCTGAGCCACTGAGCCACTGAGCCTGAGCCTGAGCCACTGAGCCACTGAGCCTGAGCCCTGAGCCTGAGCCAGGCCACAGGCCACTGAGCCACTGAGCCTGAGCCACTGAGCCACAGGCCACTGAGCCACTGAGCCTGAGCCACTGAGCCACTGAGCCTGAGCCACTGAGCCTGAGCCACTGAGCCACTGAGCCTGAGGCCACTGAGCCCTGAGCCACTGAGCCACTGAGCCACTGAGCCTGAGCCTGAGCCACTGAGCCTGAGCCACAGGCCACTGAGCCACTGAGCCACTGAGCCCTGAGCCACTGAGCCACTGAGCCTGAGCCACTGAGCCTGAGCCACTGAGCCACTGAGCCACTGAGCCTGAGCCACTGAGCCTGAGCCACTGAGCCTGAGCCACTGAGCCTGAGCCACTGAGCCCACTGAGCCACTGAGCCTGAGCCTGAGCCACTGAGCCACTGAGCCACTGAGCCTGAGCCACTGAGCCCTGAGCCACTGAGCCACTGAGCCTGAGCCACAGGCCTGAGCCACTGAGCCACCAGGCCTGAGCCTGAGCCACTGAGCCTGAGCTGAGCCTGAGCCACTGAGCCTGAGCCACTGAGCCCTGAGCCACTGAGCCACTGAGCCACTGAGCCACTGAGCCACTGAGCCACTGAGCCTGGGCCACTGAGCCACTGAGCCACTGAGCCACTGAGCCACTGAGCCACTGAGCCACTGAGCCTGAGCCTGAGCCTGAGCCACTGAGCCACAGGCCACTGAGCCTGAGCCACTGAGCCACTGAGCCACTGAGCCACTGAGCCTGAGCCACTGAGCCACTGAGCCACTGAGCCACTGAGCCTGGGCCACTGAGCCACTGAGCCACTGAGCCTGAGCCACTGAGCCACTGAGCCACTGAGCCTGAGCCTGAGCCACTGAGCCTGAGCCACTGAGCCACTGAGCCACTGAGCCACTGAGCCACTGAGCCTGAGCCTGAGCCACTGAGCCTGAGCCACAG
Source organism: Cryptocoryne crispatula var. balansae (assembly GCA_036172225.1). Lineage (NCBI taxonomy): Eukaryota > Viridiplantae > Streptophyta > Magnoliopsida > Alismatales > Araceae > Cryptocoryne > Cryptocoryne crispatula. The sequence continues at coordinate 44,545,342 of CM069923.1, read as the reverse complement.
GCCACTGAGCCACTGAGCCACTGAGCCACTGAGCCTGAGCCTGAGCCACTGAGCCACTGAGCCACTGAGCCTGAGCCTGAGCCACTGAGCCTGAGCCACAGGCCACTGAGCCTGAGCCACTGAGCCACTGAGCCACTGAGCCACTGAGCCTGAGCCACAGGCCACTGAGCCACTGAGCCTGAGCCTGAGCCTGAGCCTGGGCCACTGAGCCACTGAGCCACTGAGCCACTGAGCCACTGAGCCACTGAGCCACTGAGCCTGAGCCACTGAGCCTGAGCCACTGAGCCACTGAGCCACTGAGCCACTGAGCCACTGAGCCACTGAGCCCTGAGCCTGAGCCACTGAGCCACTGAGCCACTGAGCCACTGAGCCACTGAGCCCTGAGCCACTGAGCCTGAGCCACTGAGCCACTGAGCCACTGAGCCTGAGCCCTGAGCCACTGAGCCACTGAGCCTGAGCCACTGAGCCACTGAGCCACCAGGCCACTGAGCCACTGAGCCACTGAGCCACTGAGCCACTGAGCCTGAGCCTGAGCCACTGAGCCTGAGCCCTGAGCCTGAGCCTGAGCCACACAGGCCACTGAGCCTGAGCCACTGAGCCACTGAGCCTGAGCCCTGAGCCACTGAGCCTGAGCCTGAGCCACTGAGCCACTGAGCCACTGAGCCACTGAGCCACTGAGCCACTGAGCCACTGAGCCTGAGCCACTGAGCCACTGAGCCACTGAGCCACTGAGCCACTGAGCCTGAGCCTGAGCCACTGAGCCTGAGGCCACTGAGCCACTGAGCCTGAGCCACTGAGCCACTGAGCCACTGAGCCACTGAGCCTGAGCCACTGAGCCACTGAGCCCTGAGCCTGAGCCACTGAGCCACTGAGCCTGAGCCACTGAGCCTGAGCCACTGAGCCTGAGCCTGAGCCTGAGCCACTGAGCCACTGAGCTGAGGCCTGAGCCACTGAGCCTGAGCCACAGGCCACTGAGCCACTGAGCCACTGAGCCACTGAGCCTGAGCCACTGAGCCACTGAGCCACTGAGCCACAGGCCACTGAGCCTGAGCCTGAGCCACTGAGCCTGAGCCACTGAGCCACAGGCCACTGAGCCTGAGCCACTGAGCCACTGAGCCACTGAGCCTGAGCCTGAGCCACTGAGCCTGAGCCTGAGCCACTGAGCCACTGAGCCACTGAGCCACTGAGCCACTGAGCCCTGAGCCACTGAGCCACTGAGCCACTGAGCCACTGAGCCTGAGCCACTGAGCCACTGAGCCACTGAGCCACTGAGCCTGAGCCTGAGCCACTGAGCCTGAGCCACTGAGCCACTGAGCCACCAGGCCACTGAGCCACTGAGCCACTGAGCCTGAGCCTGAGCCACTGAGCCACTGAGCCACTGAGCCTGAGCCTGAGCCACTGAGCCTGAGCCCTGAGCCTGAGCCACTGAGCCACTGAGCCACTGAGCCTGGGCCACTGAGCCCTGAGCCACTGAGCCTGAGCCACTGAGCCTGAGCCTGAGCCACTGAGCCACTGAGCCTGAGCCACTGAGCCTGAGCCTGAGCCACTGAGCCACCAGGCCACTGAGCCACTGAGCCACTGAGCCACTGAGCCACTGAGCCTGAGCCTGAGCCTGAGCCACTGAGCCACTGAGCCACTGAGCCACAGGCCACTGAGCCTGAGCCACTGAGCCACTGAGCCCTGAGCCACTGAGCCCTGAGCCAGGCCTGAGCCACTGAGCCACTGAGCCACTGAGCCACTGAGCCACTGAGCCTGAGCCACTGAGCCACTGAGCCACTGAGCCACTGAGCCACTGAGCCTGAGCCACTGAGCCACTGAGCCACTGAGCCACTGAGCCACTGAGCCCTGAGCCACTGAGCCACTGAGCCACTGAGCCTGAGCCTGAGCCACCAGGCCACTGAGCCTGAGCCACTGAGCCACTGAGCCACTGAGCCCACTGAGCCTGAGCCACTGAGCCACTGAGCCTGAGCCACTGAGCCACCAGGCCACTGAGCCTGAGCCACTGAGCCACTGAGCCACTGAGCCTGAGCCTGAGCCACTGAGCCACTGAGCCACTGAGCCTGAGCCACTGAGCCACAGGCCACCAGGCCACTGAGCCACTGAGCCACTGAGCCACTGAGCCCTGAGCCACCACTGAGCCACTGAGCCACTGAGCCTGAGCCACTGAGCCACTGAGCCACTGAGCCACTGAGCCCAGGCCACTGAGCCACTGAGCCTGAGCCTGAGCCACTGAGCCTGCTGAGCCACTGAGCCACTGAGCCACTGAGCCACTGAGCCACTGAGCCACTGAGCCACTGAGCCCTGAGCCACTGAGCCTGAGCCTGAGGCCACTGAGCCACTGAGCCACTGAGCCACTGAGCCACTGAGCCTGAGCCACTGAGCCACTGAGCCTGAGCCACTGAGCCACTGAGCCACTGAGCCACTGAGCCCTGAGCCACTGAGCCTGAGCCTGAGCCACTGAGCCACTGAGCCTGAGCCACTGAGCCACTGAGCCACTGAGCCCTGAGCCTGAGCCACTGAGCCACTGAGCCACTGAGCCACCAGGCCACCAGGCCACTGAGCCACTGAGCCCTGAGCCACTGAGCCTGAGCCTGAGCCTGAGCCACTGAGCCACTGAGCCACTGAGCCACTGAGCCCTGAGCCACTGAGCCACTGAGCCCTGAGCCCTGAGCCACTGAGCCACTGAGCCTGAGCCTGAGCCACTGAGCCTGAGCACTGAGCCTGAGCCACTGAGCCACTGAGCCTGAGCCACTGAGCCCTGAGCCACTGAGCCACTGAGCCACTGAGCCACAGGCCACTGAGCCCTGAGCCTGAGCCACTGAGCCTGAGCCACTGAGCCACTGAGCCACTGAGCCACTGAGCCTGAGCCACTGAGCCACTGAGCCTGAGCCTGAGCCCTGAGCCACTGAGCCACTGAGCCTGAGCCTGAGCCACTGAGCCACTGAGCCACTGAGCCACTGAGCCCTGAGCCACTGAGCCACTGAGCCACTGAGCCTGAGCCACTGAGCCTGAGCCTGGGCCACTGAGCCACTGAGCCTGAGCCACTGAGCCACTGAGCCACTGAGCCACTGAGCCACTGAGCCACAGGCCACTGAGCCACTGAGCCACTGAGCCACTGAGCCACTGAGCCACTGAGCCTGAGCCCTGAGCCTGAGCCTGAGCCACTGAGCCACTGAGCCTGAGCCACTGAGCCTGAGCCACACAGGCCACTGAGCCACTGAGCCTGAGCCACTGAGCCCAGGCCACTGAGCCTGAGCCTGGGCCACTGAGCCTGAGCTGAGGCCACTGAGCCACTGAGCCAAGGCCACTGAGCCACTGAGCCACTGAGCCACTGAGCCCTGAGCCACTGAGCCTGAGCCTGAGCCACTGAGCCACTGAGCCACAGGCCACTGAGCCACTGAGCCACTGAGCCTGAGCCTGAGCCACTGAGCCTGAGCCACAGGCCACTGAGCCACTGAGCCACTGAGCCTGAGCCACTGAGCCACTGAGCCACTGAGCCACTGAGCCACAGGCCACTGAGCCTGGGCCACTGAGCCACTGAGCCACTGAGCCACTGAGCCACTGAGCCTGAGCCACTGAGCCACTGAGCCACTGAGCCACTGAGCCTGAGCCTGAGCCACTGAGCCACTGAGCCTGGGCCTGAGCCACAGGCCACTGAGCCACTGAGCCACTGAGCCTGAGCCACTGAGCCTGAGCCACTGAGCCTGAGCCACTGAGCCTGAGCCTGAGCCACTGAGCCTGAGCCACAGGCCACTGAGCCCTGAGCCACTGAGCCACTGAGCCACTGAGCCTGAGCCTGAGCCACTGAGCCACTGAGCCACTGAGCCACTGAGCCTGAGCCTGAGCCACTGAGCCACTGAGCCTGAGCCTGAGCCACTGAGCCTGAGCCTGAGCCACTGAGCCTGAGCCACTGAGCCACTGAGCCACTGAGCCACTGAGCCTGAGCCTGAGCCACTGAGCCACTGAGCCACTGAGCCACTGAGCCACTGAGCCTGCAGGCCACTGAGCCACTGAGCCTGAGCCACTGAGCCACTGAGCCCTGAGCTGAGCCTGAGCCTGAGGCCTGAGCCACTGAGCCACTGAGCCTGAGCCTGGGCCACTGAGCCTGAGCCACTGAGCCCTGAGCCTGGGCCACTGAGCCACTGAGCCACTGAGCCTGAGCCCTGAGCCACTGAGCCACTGAGCCTGAGCCACTGAGCCTGAGCCACTGAGCCACTGAGCCACTGAGCCACTGAGCCTGAGCCACTGAGCCTGAGCCACAGGCCACTGAGCCCAGGCCTGAGCCTGGGCCACTGAGCCACTGAGCCTGAGCCTGAGCCTGAGCCACTGAGCCCTGAGCCACTGAGCCACTGAGCCACTGAGCCTGAGCCACTGAGCCACAGGCCACTGAGCCACTGAGCCACTGAGCCACTGAGCCTGAGCCACTGAGCCTGAGCCACTGAGCCACTGAGCCTGAGCCACTGAGCCTGAGCCTGAGCCTGGGCCACTGAGCCTGAGCCCACTGAGCCACTGAGCCACCAGGCCACTGAGCCTGAGCCTGAGCCTGAGCCACTGAGCCTGAGCCCTGAGCCACTGAGCCACTGAGCCACTGAGCCACTGAGCCACTGAGCCTGAGCCACTGAGCCACACAGGCCACTGAGCCACTGAGCCTGAGCCTGAGCCTGAGCCACTGAGCCACAGGCCACTGAGCCTGAGCCTGAGCCTGGGCCACTGAGCCACTGAGCCACTGAGCCACTGAGCCACTGAGCCACTGAGCCACTGAGCCACCTGGGCCACTGAGCCTGAGCCTGAGCCACTGAGCCACAGGCCACTGAGCCACTGAGCCACTGAGCCACTGAGCCACTGAGCCTGGGCCACTGAGCCACTGAGCCTGAGCCTGAGCCTGAGCCACTGAGCCACTGAGCCTGAGCCTGAGCCACTGAGCCTGAGCCACTGAGCCACTGAGCCACTGAGCCTGAGCCACTGAGCCTGAGCCACTGAGCCTGAGCCTGAGCCACTGAGCCACTGAGCCACAGGCCTGAGCCTGAGCCTGAGCCAGGCCACTGAGCCTGAGCCTGAGCCTGAGCCAGGCCACTGAGCCTGAGCCACTGAGCCACTGAGCCTGAGCCACTGAGCCACCAGGCCACTGAGCCTGAGCCTGAGCCACTGAGCCACTGAGCCTGAGCCACTGAGCCTGAGCCTGAGCCTGAGCCACTGAGCCTGAGCCACTGAGCCACTGAGCCACTGAGCCACAGGCCACTGAGCCACTGAGCCACTGAGCCTGAGCCTGAGCCACTGAGCCACTGAGCCACTGAGCCACTGAGCCTGAGCCACTGAGCCACTGAGCCACAGGCCTGAGCCTGAGCCTGAGCCACAGGCCACTGAGCCACTGAGCCACTGAGCCTGAGCCTGAGCCACTGAGCCTGAGCCTGAGCCTGAGCCACTGAGCCACTGAGCCACTGAGCCTGAGCCACTGAGCCACTGAGCCTGAGCCACTGAGCCTGAGCCACTGAGCCACTGAGCCACTGAGCCACTGAGCCACTGAGCCTGAGCCACTGAGCCACTGAGCCACTGAGCCTGAGCCACTGAGCCACTGAGCCTGAGCCTGAGCCTGAGCCACTGAGCCACTGAGCCACTGAGCCTGAGCCACTGAGCCTGAGCCACTGAGCCACAGGCCACTGAGCCTGAGCCACTGAGCCACTGAGCCACTGAGCCACTGAGCCACTGAGCCACTGAGCCCTGAGCCACTGAGCCACTGAGCCTGAGCCACTGAGCCCACTGAGCCACTGAGCCACTGAGCCACTGAGCCTGAGCCTGAGCCTGAGCCTGGGCCACTGAGCCCTGAGCCACTGAGCCACTGAGCCTGAGCCTGGGCCACTGAGCCACTGAGCCTGAGCCACTGAGCCACTGAGCCACTGAGCCACTGAGCCACTGAGCCACTGAGCCACTGAGCCTGAGCCTGAGCCACTGAGCCTGAGCCACAGGCCTGAGCCTGAGCCACAGGCCACTGAGCCACTGAGCCACTGAGCCTGAGCCTGAGCCACTGAGCCTGAGCCTGAGCCACTGAGCCACTGAGCCTGAGCCACTGAGCCACTGAGCCACTGAGCCTGAGCCACTGAGCCTGAGCCACCAGGCCACTGAGCCTGAGCCACTGAGCCACTGAGCCACAGGCCACTGAGCCTGAGCCTGAGCCTGAGCCTGAGCCACTGAGCCTGAGCCACTGAGCCACAGGCCACTGAGCCACTGAGCCACTGAGCCTGAGCCTGAGCCACAGGCCACTGAGCCTGAGCCACTGAGCCACTGAGCCACTGAGCCACTGAGCCACTGAGCCTGGGCCTGAGCCACTGAGCCTGAGCCTGAGCCACTGAGCCACTGAGCCTGAGCCACTGAGCCTGAGCCCTGAGCCACTGAGCCACTGAGCCTGAGCCTGGGCCACTGAGCCTGAGCCACTGAGCCTGAGCCTGAGCCTGAGCCACTGAGCCACTGAGCCTGAGCCACTGAGCCACTGAGCCCACTGAGCCACAGGCCACTGAGCCTGAGCCACTGAGCCTGGGCCACTGAGCCTGAGCCACTGAGCCACTGAGCCTGAGCCACTGAGCCACAGGCCACTGAGCCACTGAGCCACTGAGCCACTGAGCCACTGAGCCTGAGCCTGAGCCTGAGCCCTGAGCCTGAGCCACTGAGCCACTGAGCCTGAGCCTGAGCCACTGAGCCACTGAGCCTGAGCTGGCTGAGCCACTGAGCCTGAGCCTGAGCCACTGAGCCTGAGCCTGAGCCTGAGCCACTGAGCCACTGAGCCCTGAGCCACTGAGCCTGAGCCTGAGCCACTGAGCCCACTGAGCCTGAGCCAGGCCACTGAGCCACTGAGCCTGAGCCACTGAGCCACAGGCCACTGAGCCTGAGCCACTGAGGCCACCAGGCCACCAGGCCTGGGCCACTGAGCCTGAGCCTGAGCCACTGAGCCTGAGCCACTGAGCCTGAGCCTGAGCCACTGAGCCACTGAGCCACTGAGCCACTGAGCCACAGGCCTGAGCCACTGAGCCTGAGCCACAGGCCACTGAGCCACTGAGCCTGAGCCTGGGCCACTGAGCCCACTGAGCCTGAGCCACTGAGCCTGAGCCACTGAGCACTGAGCCTGAGCCACTGAGCCTGAGCCACTGAGCCACTGAGCCACTGAGCCACTGAGCCACTGAGCCACTGAGCCACTGAGCCTGAGCCACTGAGCCACTGAGCCACTGAGCCTGAGCCTGAGCCACTGAGCCTGAGCCACTGAGCCACTGAGCCCTGAGCCTGGGCCTGAGCCTGAGCCTGAGCTGAGCCACTGAGCCACAGGCCACTGAGCCACTGAGCCACTGAGCCACTGAGCCACAGGCCACTGAGCCACTGAGCCTGAGCCACTGAGCCACTGAGCCACTGAGCCACTGAGCCTGAGCCACTGAGCCACTGAGCCTGAGCCTGAGCCACTGAGCCACTGAGCCACTGAGCCACAGGCCACTGAGCCTGAGCCCAGGCCACTGAGCCTGAGCCACTGAGCCACTGAGCCTGAGCCACTGAGCCTGAGCCACTGAGCCTGAGCCCTGGGCCACTGAGCCTGAGCCTGGGCCACTGAGCCTGAGCACTGAGCCACAGGCCCTGAGCCACTGAGCCTGGGCCACAGGCCACTGAGCCCTGAGGCCACAGGCCCTGGGCCACTGAGCCTGAGCCACTGAGCCTGAGACCTGCAGGCCACTGAGCCTGAGCCACTGAGCCACTGAGCCACTGAGCCACTGAGCCCTGGGCCTGAGCCGGGGCCACTGAGCCCTGAGCCTCTGAGCCACTGGGCCACTGAGCGGGGCCACTGAGCCCAGGCCACTGAGCCGGGGCCACAGGCCGGAGCCTGAGCCTGGGCCACTGGGCAGCCACTGAGCCACAGGCCACACGGACCCTGAGCACTGAGCCGGGACCACGGACCGACCACGGACCACGGACCACGGACCGGACCACGGACCACTGAGACCACGGACCACGGACCACGGACCACGGACCTGGACACGGACCACGGACCCTGACCACGGACCCTGGACCACGGACCACGGACCACGGACCACGGACCACGGACCACGGACCACGGACCACGGACCACTGGACCACGGACCACGGACCACTGGACCACCGGACCACTGAACCACGACCACGGACCACAGGACCCACTGAGCCACGGACCCCACGGACCACGGACCTGGACCACTGACGGACCACGGACCACGGACCACGAACCACGACCCTGACCACGAACCACGGACCACGAACCACTGGACCACAGACCACAGGCACAGACCACAGACACGAACCACCAGACACAGACCACAGAACCACGAACCACAGACCACGAACCACAGACCACGAACCACAGACCACAGACACAGACACGAACCACAGAACCACAGGACCACAGACCACGAACCACGAACCACAGACCACGAACCACAGACACGAACCACAGACCACGAACCACAGACCACAGACACTGAACCACAGACCACGAACCACAGACCACAGAACCACAGACCACAGAACCACTGAACCACAGAACCACAGACACGAACCACAGACCACTGAACCACGACACCCACCAGAACCCACGAACCACAGACGCAGACACGAACCCTGACCACTGAACCACTGAACCACCACTGAAGCCCTCGACCCTGAGCCTCGACCCTGAGCCTCGACCACGAAACCTGAGCCTGGGCCCTCGACCACAAACCTGAACCCTCGACCCTGAGCCCTCGGCCCTCGACCTGACCCTCGACCCTGAGCCCTCCCTGGCCCTGAGCCTGCCCTGAGCCTGAGCCACTGAGCCCTCGACCCTCTGGGCCTCGACCCCTGAGCCCTCTGAAGCCCTCGACCCTCGACCCTCGACCCTCGACCCTCGACCCTCGACCCTCGACCCTCGACCCTCGACCCTCGACCTGAGCCCTCGACCCTCCGAGCCCTCGACCCTCGGCCCTCGACCCTCGACCCTAAACCCTCGACCTCGGCCCTCGACCCTCGACCCTCGACCCTCGACCCTCGACCCTCAACCCTCGACCCTAAGCCTCGACCCTCGGCCCTCGACCCTAAAGCCTCGACCACAAACCCTAAACCCTCGACCCTCGACCCTAAACCCTCGACCACAAAGCCTAAACCCTCGACCACCTGAAACCTAAACCCTCGACCCTAAGCCACTGAAGCCCTCGACCCTCGACCCCAAACCCTCGACCTGAAACCTGGCCTCGACCTCAACCACTAAACCTCGACCCTCGACCTCGACCCCTAAACCCTCGACCCTAAACCCTCGACCCTCAACCCTCGACCCTCGACCCTCGACCTAAACCTAAACCCTCGGACCTGAAGCCCCTCGACCCTCAACCCAAACCTAAGCCTCGGACCACAAACCCTAAAGCCTCTAAACCCTCAGCCTAGCCTCGACCCCAAACCTAAACCCTCGGCCACCAAGCCCTCGACCCTCGACCACAAACCTCGACCTCGACCCTCGACCCTCGGCCCTCGACCACAGACCACAGACACGAACCACGAACCACGAACCACGAACCACGAACCACAGACACTGAACCACAGACCACAGAACCACGAACCACGAACCACGAACCACGAACCACAGACACGAACCACAGACACAGACACTGAACCCTAAACCACGAACCCACAAACCACGAACCCCAACCACAGACACGAACCCGAACCACAGAACCCCCACAGAACCACGAACCCAGACACGAACCCCGAACCACGAACCACAGACACGAACCACAGACCACGAACCACTGAACCACAGACCACAGACACGAACCACAGACACTGAACCCTTAACCACAGACCCTAAACCACGAACCCAACCACAGACACGAACCACAGAACCACTGAACCACGAACCACGAACCCGAACCACAGACCACAAACCACAGAACCCTCAACCACTAAACCCTCAAACAGACACTGAACCACAGAACCACAAACCCTCAACCCTCAACCACGAACCACGAACCCTAATAAACCACAGACCACAGACACGAACCCTAATAAACCACAGAACCACAGACACGAACCACGAACCCTGAACCACGAACCCTCGACCCCTCAACCTGAACCCTCAACCCTAAACCCTCAACCCTGAACCCTAAACCCTCAACCCTAAACCCTAAACCCGAAACCCGAAACCCTAAACCCCAAACCCCAAACCCTAAACCCTAAACGTTCTTCTGTAGACATTTAAATTTATTCATTCTCCCCCTTTGTTTTTTAGGCAATGGTGGACCATTTTCATAACAAGGAAGATCAGTTGGAGATTATAGTGAAGGCTGAGAGGCAGATCCTTGACAAGAGATTTTAGGAGAGGATTGCCTACTATTTGGCAATCCTAGAGTCACCGGTAGTTGTGTTGAGGTTGGTAGACTCCGATGACAGGAACTAAATGGACACTTTATGTTGCAATGGACCGGGTCAAATTGAAAGTAAAAGAGAAGAATCCTAGTGGTTTCAAGAAATGGTGGAAGATCATAGATGACCGTTGGGACATGACTTTGCATCATGATATACATGTATTTATTATTTTGCAGGTGCATAGGTATAAGATGAGGGTTGGGTATACTCAGATGCTGATTTGAGACATTCTTGCGATAAAGTGTCTCCTGATATAGTTATTTAAGATAATGTTTTGATTTTCTTTTCTTATAAGTTGTAAGTCCACTGATTCATGTCAAAGAGAGCTGATTGGTTGCTTCTTTTTTTGCAACTGAGCGGTGGATTCTGGTGAACACTAGGAGTGGATGGAATCCACTTACTGCTATTAGTATTAGGATACTGAGCCAGAGCATTAGTTCCGCTCATTATGAGTGGAACTGGAGAACATTTAATCTAATACATACAAAGAGGAGGAACAGGTTGACCTCAGACAGGCTGGAGAAGCTGGTCTTCTGTCATTACAACATGAGGCTGCGTATCAAGAACATTAAAGATCGACAGAAGATTTCGGAGGAGAGATTTGCACGGTTCGCAGGTGGTTCTTATTAGCAAAGGCATAAATCAGTCACACCACCATCTGAGAAGGTTGACATGGATCAGATATTCCAGGAGGAGCATGCACTTGCTATTTGGATAGAGGAGAGGGCAGTCAGGTATCATGCAGTTGAGTTTGATCCTAATGACCGTGCATGGGCAGAAGGAGAGTTGGATGGTGTAGAGGTTGAGGAGGATGTTCCACGTACTTCTCAGGCTTAGGCAGGTTCATCTTTTGCCCCATCAGTTGTACAGCAGCCGCCTCCAGCTGTAGCCGTAGCTACCCAGCCCATTCGCAGTAAAGGTAAGGCTAAAACAAAAGTTACATCACGAAAAATGAACAAATTTCTCAATTAAAAAAAATCTTTGGGTTCTGGTGGGACATCAAAGATGGCTGAAGAAGTGAAGAGAAGTTGGAGATTAGACAACGTCCTGTGAGCCCAGATGACAGCACGCAGGCTCCTTCTCGCTCCTTAGTTGATGATGATGGGGAGTGCATACTTGCCACCCAGCCAGCAGGAGGGGGAGAGGTGTTTATGGCAGATGTAGGCGCAGAAGCTCCAGATCCAGACTCACCTACTTCACGGCGGCCAAGGCCGTATTACACTTTGGACGAGCAGGAGCCATAGTCACATTAAATGAAGCCGCCTTATCACTCATTTTCTGATCCGCGACAATCGTGGTATTCTCCACCTACACCTTGGCCTATGTACGTGGCACAGTCTGATCCTTATGATTTAAGTGAGATGGGAAATGCTTTATTTTGCCTATGGATATGGATCAGCATATACAAGGACAACTCAGCCGTGGCAAGAAGAGTAGGAGCCTGAGAATGAAGGCCAATATTAGGGATATTGGTGATGATGCAATGTATATTTTCCAACTTATCGTTACGGAAATCGGTCGATTCTGATCTGATTCAGTCGATTCTGTCATCCATGACATGTAGATGCATGGTAAATGTTACATTTGTTTTTTAACAAAAATTTCTAAGCCATTTCTTATTTGTTTGGATTTTTTTGAATTTTTGGGATTTTTTTAAATAAACCCAAAAAAAAAGATCTGGATCGATTTTACTTCCCAAGATTTAGGGGTGCAAACGAGCCGAGCCGAGTCGAATAGTATGATGTTCAAGCTCGGCTCGTTTATTTTACACTAGTTCGAGCTTGAGTTTTAGCGAGTATGTGGAACCCTTTTTCAAGCTTGGTTCGTTTATTAATCGAGCCGAGTCGAGCTCGAACTCGAGTAGTAGTTAGACTAAAATTCAATTCACATTCAAGCTTAAGCTATATACAAACTCGTTTATAAAACTCAAAATCAATGAAAAGTCATTTGTGAAACTCTAGATTTAGCTCATTTACGAAACTCAATCTAAGTTTAAACTCAAATTTTGAATTATTTAATATATTTAAGTGAGAATATATAATTATTAATACTCATAATTTAATTTTTAAAGATAAATATATAATATAATATTTAATCGAGCTGCTCGCGAGTTTATCGAGCCGAGCAGGAGTCTGTTCAAGCTCGGCTCATTTAATGAGTCGAGTTTTATTTTTTGTTCAAGCTTGTTCATTTAACATAATAAACGAGTCGAGTCGAGTTTTTATCGAGTCGAGCTTCGAGTTACTTGTCAAGTGTATTGGTTCGTTTGCACCCCTACTAGGAATCGGCCGATTCCGACCGATTCTTGGGAATCGGAATCGGATCGGTCCCAACCGATTCCGGAATCCTTGGAGGTATGCTTTTAACTCCGTCATTCCTTATTTGCTCATCTATTATGCACCGGTTGCCGTGTCGATTGTGAGAAATGTTCGATTCAATTTTGCGCTGCCAAGTTATGTGAGTTACCTCTTTTGATTCGCTAGAACAGTAACATTGATAGTTGAGTGTCTTAACTCGGGGTAGCATTCTTACATTTGTTAGCCCTTTCACTTTGAGGGATCATTCTCAGGGCGCTTCTGTTGGTACGTTGTCGTTAAAAGGGAATATACTTGACTTGTTTAGATTATGTTGCATAGATATTGCTGTTCATTGTTAGTTATACTTTGGCACCCGGTTGGTTCCGCATCAGATTAATCCCGTATCATTCCATAAAGCTGATGCAGAGTTTTGAAGCTTAACTCACGTGATATTACAACTTTGTTCAATCAATTCGACTTTTTAAGGTTAACAAACAACAAAAATTATCTTCCTTCTTAGAAGCTTGATGAAGAAATTTATAAATGTGCCAATGATCTCCATGCAGTGCTCATCGATTTAGAAATTGACCTATTGGTAGGATTCTAAGAGATGCTTGTGATGGGTATTCGACACAGGGCTGATCTCAATCCACATTGTACTGAAGCGCAGAGAAAAATGGGAATTAAGAATATGACAATTGTCGGGTGCTAACAGGGGTCCGAGCCATGATGTTTTTCACAGGGAGTTGTTTTTTTGGCAAGGGTAAAAGTACAAGTAGTTTATCAAGATTAGCAGATCTAGAAATCCCAATAATTACTTTTTCTCATGGTTGAATTAATTGTAAGGTTTGCGTATTTAGTGATAGGGCACGTGTTATAAAGCTATATCCACTAATAATTAACTTCACTCGTCCTTGTAGAGGTCGGTAGCTATGCAAGCTGAAGTTATTAATTTTTGTTTTTTCTAATTTCTACATCCCATGATTTAGGTGCACGGCTTTTTTTTGCTGATGATTCGCTTATGATTGTTGCAAAGAATGAAGATGTTGTGCAGAAAGTTGTACCTATGGTATGGACCTTAGCCCTCAATCATTTATTTTGTTTGGTATACAGATGTGATTTCTTGATTTATGTAATGCGATTCTCTTGGATAATGAATGATCAGTTTTGATTCTTACCACGGGTTCTATATATTTCTCTCTTTATGTATATGCATTTAAAGGGTCCCTAGGGATTTGGTTCAGGGGGGAGACATTCTTGAAAGTTGAAATTCGCATTCTGGGCACCGGGCGGTAGTCCCTTTGTTCCATTCCGTTTGCTATTGTCTGTGCGCCCATCACCTTCAAAAGATGTGCTAGTCAATTTCAGGCATTTGGCTTTAGTTTTTGTTTTATAATAGGATTTAAAGCAACTCAGACTGTTGATACTTGCTAATTGAGCTGTGTTTTTATTCCGGCAACAGTCTAGTTTTTCCGTTGACAATCTGGCAACTGTCGAACAATATGGTTCCGAGCTCGATGCTCGCAAACTTGTGGTCGAGCATCCATGCTTATTTTATAATCTTTACCTTTCTTGCAAAGTACACAGATTCTTCGGAAATCTAATATTTTACCTGTCAATTTGCAGTTTGATGATGTGAACTTAACAGCCAGATCAGCTTTTTAGGATCTACAAAGGCGTTGTAGATCATCTTGCGTGTCGAGATCTGATTTTTGTTATTGTGATCTTGAAATTCTTGTCGTGACAAGAGAGCAGATCATCTTGCGTGCAGGTTATTGTTGGAATGAAACGGTCAATTTATTGCAAGTTTTCCGGGTGCAGTTGTTTTATTTATGGTTGGCGTAGACGCAATCACGGTCGCCCCGTATGGGGATTGGGAGGAGCCCCACGTAGCTGTGGCGGTGGACCCTTCGTCTTTTCCATGGGCTTACTACAGTTGTCCGACGTGTAAGCATCTTCGGATCTAACCAAACCAAACAGAGATACCTTCTTTCGATCTAACCAAACCAAACCAAACAGAAATATCTTCGTATCTCACGAGATCATGGCAAAATTAAGATACCTTTTTACCTCTATTTATTTAAAAAGCGACAGAGAGCTGCGGGGAGAGGAATACAGGTTTAACTATCTGTGTATAATAACATTAAGGTTATGTTTGGTTCGAGAATAACTTGGAAATAAATAAAGTTTATTCTCAAAATTTAAGAGATAAATTTGGTTTATCACTAAAAAATTTTGGTGAGATAAATCAGATTTATCTCCAATTTATCCCGATACCAAACCGTCCCTAAAAGTTTATTTGATATCGAGATAATTTAGAGATAAACTTAATTTATCTCTAAAATTTAAGAGATAAATTTAGTTTATTTCTAAAATATTTTGATACCAAACGTACCCTAATGGGGTGTTTGGTTGCATGATAATTGAGGTTTTTATTTTAATTTTTAAAAATTGTAAGAAAATTTGTTAAAAGATGTGTTTGACAACCATGACAATTTTATGTTTTGAAAGTGATTTTCTTCTTAAACAAAAAAAGAGGATCTCACCTCTTTCTTTTTTCTTGTGGTCCCCCACTTTATTTGGTCATGTGCGGTGGTTACTCTTTTTTGTAATCACATCCCTCCAAACATGATAATTTTAGGTCATGAGTTGGTTTACTTTTTATTTTAATACAATTTTTTATCATGAAAGTGTACAAAAAATTATCATGCAACCAAACACCCCATAAAAGTTTGGGCATCCACCACCGGGGGAGGAGTGTTCGGCCCTTTGTATCTTTGCCACAAGAAAGAGATAGGCTGCAGCGTACGGAATCTTTTTCAAAATATCAATCCTCGATGTCTTTCGTACCAATCTGTTACATCATATAGATATGTTCGTACCAAAATTAAAAGATAACCAAACTCAAATTAGAATATTTAAAAGGAAAACCTAGATAAAAACATTAATCAAATCCAAACTTTCCTATTTATCCAAACAAAATTAAATCAAATCCTGACTTGAAATTGTTTGACCGGGATGAGTAATGTCGCGAGGTGGTGATGGCTTTTTTTTAAATGACAATTTATTTTGAAAAGTGTAATAATAACACCGTAAGTTTTTTAAGGAGATTAACACACTTATGGGGTGTTTGGTTGCATGATAATTTTTTGTACACTTTCATGATAAAAAATTGTATTAAAATAAAAAATAAACCAACTCATGACATAAAATTATCATGTTTGGAGGGATGTGATTACAAAAAGGAGTAACCACCGCACATGACCAAATAAAGTGGGGGACCACAAGAAAAAAGAAAGAGGTGAGACCCTCTTTTTTTGTTTAAGAAGAAAATCACTTTCAAAACATAAAATTGTCATGGTTGTCAAACACCTCTTTTAACAAGTTTTCTTACAATTTTTAAAAATTTAAATAAAAACCTCAATTAGCATGCAACCAAACACCCCATTAGTGATATACTCCACCTTTATTTGTCTGACTTAAAAACCATATGAAAACGACAGCAATACTGACTTGCTTCTAGATATTGTTGAAATCCGTCATGGAATCCATCCTGTCAGAGTTCTTAAAAATGAATCAGGCAGAAGAAATAGGCATTCCACTTCATTTGACATGACCAGGCTAACATTTCCTCAGCAGCAAAGCAAGCAACAGCTTCACACCTGAAGGGGCTGCCTCCAGTTGAATCCAATGTAAAGTAGGGATCAAATTACACAGGAAAGATAATTTTTTAACCATATTTTTTATGAAAACAATATGAGAACAATATAGGATTATTCACCTTTCTCCTTATGGTATATCATAGAAAAGGATCCCTATTCCCCAGTGAATCAGCAGAGTCAACGACCCGTCAATTTTACCATCCATGCCCCTCCCAAATATAGACCCATGAGAGGCCCTGCAAGTAGAACCTGGGTTAGGGGGTCGGTGGAAGGGGTAAGCACCGCAGCTGCTACCACAGCACCAACCACCACGTATCTCCACACAGAAAGCATCTGGTCACCTGTGACTAAGCCAACTTGTCCCAGAACGAACTGTATGACTGGAACCTGAGAGTACACAAGGAAAAAAAGTTAACAAAGGTACATGAGGGTGGTCCATTATCTGAGGGTACACACGGAAAAAAGGTAAAGAAATATACATGAGGGCGGTCCTTACCGGTCAGATGATCAAGCATACTTTTATGGAAGATACACGCGTCAGTGAAAACACAACCGGAGCACATTCAGGATTTAGGAAATGACAAAGCGAGCACCGCAAGCAAGCTTCGCATGTAAACTTTCTTACAGTTAACAAGGAATTGCAGAGACACATGCATACCAGTATGTCCTGATTTTTAAGCTTTTAAAAGAACTGAGTAGTTTTGATTTTAAATTCTATATTTTGTGACAGAAATATAAGATAAAAGGATGAGCAACTGGCTCATTTGGCAAAGATAGATTCTAAAGGCTAAGTGCATAGGTTTGGGCCATTTGGCAACGAAACAAAAATTATGCAATTGTTGCAACTCCCACATTTTCTCTAATACACTCATTCATTCTTCTATCTAATTTAATATGGCCACACATCAATCTTAAACATTCTTATTTCAATAATACTTATCTTGGAAGCATATTTTTCCTTTATTGTTAAATGTACGATAAAAATTTTGCTTTTAACTTTGCTAGAATGTTACGGTCACACAATACCCTTGTGCCAAATGTTCATTATAAACTAACTAAATATAAATTTATAATCGTAGTATCTCATAAGTGACACTATAAATCTCTCACAATTTCGTAGTATGGCTATGACCTTGATCCCTCTACATTTTGACAAAAAATCTTACATCATATTTTTCTTAAAAAACATGCATGATGATGTACTCTCTATTCATTTGACATTTTCTTAGAGATTAAGATTTTGTTAAAACATTAAGTTAATAATTCCATTCTCAAATCCCCTAAACATTTACACATTTTAATATAAATTCTATCAAGGTCAAATGCCTTTATCTATTTGCATATTCTTCAATGTCCTTTAACTTCTACAAAATGTTATATTATGTCATGCTATATCCTCTATGCTTATAATGTTATAATAAAGCTACCAATAAAAAGAATATCAAAACAACTTTTTGCCTTTTTGTGATGTTATCATCTTTTATAAAAATCTTTCAATTACTATCATTGATACTAGGGGTGGGCACAAAATGGTTCAAACCGAGAAACCAAACTAAATCATCCCATTCGGTTTGGTTTGGTTTGGTTTGGTTTGAACCATTTTCGATTTGGTTCGATTTGGGAGTTCTCCAAACCGATTAAAACCAAACCAAACCGTTTAAACTGATTTAATCAAAAAAATATAAAAAACTATTATAATATTAATAAAAATAATATTTTTATGCATTTTGTAATAGAATAATATTTATTTTGATTATTCTTAACTTAAAAATCATTATATATGTACAACATGCCCAGCCTCTTTTATAGAGGATTCAGGGGTATTTTGGTCCCAAAAACTCACCCCACTAAGTCCAATTTCGTGGGAGTGGGGGGTGACCGGAATGGGTAAAGTTACCTCCCTTTTACCACCTTGTTATCAAAATCTTATTTATCCTTTACAACCTTTTACACTTCTTTATTCCAATGTCATATCTCATATGTAAGTGGACCATGACCTTTATACCCACCAACTATTTGTTTTAACTCTAATCTTTGCACCAATATTCATCCACATAACATCAACTTTTACATCTGGCTTCCAACGAGAAGTTCGTTCTTAAACATCTCTTGCTTCAACCCTTTTAATTCCCACAACTTTATTCTACCCATGATTTTTATTTTAAATGTGTTTGTTTATGTCTTAATCTTAACATGTAAGACCACTAACCTACATTGAATTCTTACTATTTCATTTGGAATGACTTTAAATTTTTGCAAATAACATGATTAGTGTATCTTGTAATAATGAAGTCAATTTAACTTGTATTTAATTATATTTAAGTATTATTAAATATTTTTAATAAAATAAGGATTTTTAGTGTAAAACACGAGTCATAGCATGATTAAGGACACGTTTTCCCTCTTTTTCACTTCTCACATGCCCATTGAGACATTTATTAAATATATTCTCTTCATTTGGCATATTATGCATAAGATCTTTTATATTCTTCCAAAACTTTTCTTTAATCACACTTTCTAATGAAATTGGTGAAGCATAAACACTACTATGTTAATTATGTATCCTTTTATAATCATTTTCATAAGAATAATCTTATTGTAAGAATCAACACAACATGGATAAGGTAGACACCAGCTACATGTATTTTATGTGATCATAGGATTCTACTAAAGATAAAAGAAAATTGTGTATCATATAACTATTAGACTACAAACCTTTTAGGGTAGTGAATGCTAGAAAATAAATGAAAAACATACTTGTAAAATAAGTGTTACTAAAAATTAACAATGTTAAAATTGATGTGCAATCACCTGATCATACTAGATTTACAAAACACAAAGGAATATATTATAGAAAATGTGAGAGTAACAGCAATTGTAGGCAAATTGAAAGAAGAAAAATTGACATGGTTTGAATATATGTAATGAACCTTCAATTAGAAAATCAAAATAATATAAACAAAAAATAACATGGTAGACCAGAGTAAACTTGGAGGATGGTTAATCAATACGATTTGGACAATTTAAATATCTCTAAAGAAATAACTACAAATCAAGGTGAGTAGAGAAAGAGAATGAGTTAAGTTGAATTAATCTTATCTCCTGCTCCTTTTGACAACGTTGTATCTTTCAATACTTTATCAACAATATAGATATATCGTTATTATTTCTCTTATTTCCTATATATCATAGTGTGTGAACCTCTCTTTTTTTACGTTTGTTCTTGAGAAAGAAAGACTTCCCCGGATTTATCTAGAAAAATACATGATACCTAAAATATTAGGTAGTCCAATGATAGTTTTAAAAATATAAGAACCGAGGTTCGGGTTCTTTAAAATTTTCATTTTTTACCCTTCTTCGCCAGATGGTGCGAGTATCCAGCGTTAGCTTACATCGAGCAACGGCTCGAACGTCTTTGATTAACCGTGGCAACCTGTCTTCAGAGAACGTGCACATCCACAAAATAAAATGAACTCAAAAGGGCAGTGGCCTTTTGGACTCGATGAAATACAAACCGATTTGTTTGGGTTGATTTCATTTAGATTGTTGGTTGATTTTTGGTTGACTTAAAAAAGTCAGTTTTGTTGATTTTTGGATTTTGAATCAATTTGTTCGATTGGTTTGTTTGTTGTTTATTTTTTGTTTTGGTTTGGCTTTTTGGTTTGTTTTGTTTTGAATTTGTTTGATTCAATTTGTTTTGGTTTTAATTTTGATGTATTTGAAGTATGTTGGGGTTTTGGTTTGATTGATTTTGAATTTTCAGAATCTGATTTTTTTTTGTTTTGAGTGAGTTTTGACGTGTTTTGAGATGTCAAAACATTGCTTATTTAGTTTCTTTTTGGGATTGATCTTTTGTTTGGTTGAAGGTTTGATTGAATAAGATTGAATGACTTTTTAAATGAATTTTACAGATTATTGAAATCTGATTTTTTTTGTGTTGACAGATTTGATTAAAATCTGAAATTTATATGTGTTTTGAGTTCGATCAAAATCTGATTCTTTGTTAGAAGTTTGATTTAAAATCGGTTCCTTCTTGTTGAAGATCAATTTTTGTTGAAACCGGGGTGATTTTTAAGTTTAACTTTCAGATTTGTTTTAATTCTGTTTTTTTTGTTGAATTTGCAGATTTGTTTCGTGCCATTTTGTTAATTGTTATGTTTGGCAGTTTGCATTCCATCCGGCCCATCGGACTACCATTCGGTGCCCGGAATCAAACATCACAAGTTGACATCGGAGTCATTCATTTCATAGAAAATGGAGTACATTGGAGTACATTGTAGATGATCCTTCCCCCAATTTAGGTTCCTCACCGGTTTAGAAAATTTTTGGCATTACAACGACATGCCGGTTAGTTTCTAACTCGATGAAGTTTACCCATCCAATACGGCTAGCCAATGACTTGGCCAAATTGGGGGAAGGATCATCGGCTACGGAAGCGTGCCCGCGCCAACGTCCGGATCAACATCCCGGGACGTACCCAGGGGAGCCGTCCAAAAGATGGAGTTTTACTCCTTAGTTTATTTTTTGCATTTTTTGCATTTCTGTTTTTGTTATTTGCATTTTTTTGTCAAGGCCACTTGGGCCGATTTTGAGTTCCATCGGCGTTCAAAGCCGGCCTTCAATCTTCTTGGGCCAGAAGGGCCTGCTGGATTTGTTCTTGACCGCCTCCTCTTGTCTTGATGGTAGGGTAAGGGCCCGCCCGGACAAACGACCGGCCCGTCGTACGAATTCCGAAAGGGTCTGGGACACCCACCCCTACCCACCAGTGCTGAAAATGGCAGATTTCTGCACCCTGGTTGAGTGCTGCAGTGTTGCCCATTTCTGAAGCTCCATGGATTGGTGTCCTTCTCGGAAAGCCACAAGGGGGCTGCTGGAAGGGTCCTCGAGTTTGTCTCATTTTTTTTGATGAACATGACTTGTTTGGGGGTATGTTCGGCTAAGCCACAGAGGGGCTGGAGCTTGGCCACAAAGGGGACTGTTTGGATGGGCCGAAAATGGGCCAGAGTGGTGCCTGAAATGGGACCGGTTCTGAGGTCTGGGCATAGGCTGAACAAGGGCAGTCTATTGACCTGTTTAGAGGTGTCCGTTCAGGTGGTTTTAAAGGGGCACAATGGGCCTGCGCAAGGGGCATATCGAGGCTTGGATTGAGACCTGATTAGGGGCCTGTTCGAGACTTCGAGTAGGCTCAGGTGGGCCGAGCCAGGCCTGCTCAAGGGGCATTTCAGGGGGGCCTGGTTTAGGCTCTGATTGGGGTCTGTTCGGATGAGGGTCGAAAATCAAATTTTCAAATAACCCGAACCTCCGTTTTTATATTTTTAAACAATCACTGGACTGCCTAATATTTTAGGATATCATCTATTTTCCTAAAAAATCCGTGGTATCAAAAAAATGTCTTTCTTTCTAAAGAATAGACGTAAAAAAGAGGTTCACACACCAACCCTTCATCTTCCCCCTCCTTCAACTGCCCAATGGGCTGAGGTGGCAGGTGGTGCGCAAGGATGAGGTGAGCTGGCAGGGGGCTGAGGTGGCAGTACCTGTTCACACTGGGCCGCAGGTGGCCTTGAAGATGGGCCGTGGTCTGGCCACAAAATGGGCCTGAATTGGGTCAGCAGGAGGCTGCGGCCCAGTCCTTGCTGTGGGCTGGTGCGCAGGCTTTTGCATGGGCCAAGTTTTTTTGGTTATGGGCTGGCCGGCCAGGGCTGGAAATGGGCTGCCAATTGGGTCCAAAAATTGGCTGAGTAGTGGGCCTTCCGGCTTGCTCCTAGACTTGTTTGCTGGCCTATTTTCTTTGAAAAAAATGTACGCCAACACAGTTTAAAACATCTATTTCTTACTTCTTTACACTCTCATCTCCATTTGGGCTTTGTGAATTCAAGTGATATTAATCATTTTTCTTTATATACTACCAACAAGTTCCATAAATTTTGGCATTAGAGATCCAATATTATTCCAAGTACTTCTTCTCAGCCTTATTTCAAATTGTTAAATCTCAGATTTCTCTCTATAACAATGTGATGTAACCTCAAAATTCGGAACATTTTTAAGATTTTTTTATTTTGGAAATTCATTTTCCTTTTGAATTTGAATTTTTGATTTAGACCTTAGCATTGACTTCTTAGGAAACTAGATGGTATTCCATAAAAGTACTAACTAGGGTCAAAATTATATGTTGAGGTTGTTAGGTTCTTTGAAATTTATTTTGACCTCTCCCCGTCGGATGGTGCGAAGATCCGACGTTAATTACATCGAGAATACTCGAATACCCTTGATTATCCGTCATAGCAATCTATTGAAGTAGAAGACATGCATCCATAAAAATAAACATTCATACAAACACATAGGAGAAAACAGCCCCATGAACTTGATGGAATGCAAGCACTTAATGTTTCTTTTTTTGTTTAAGTTAATTTGAATTTTGTTGATTTGGTTTGAATTTGATTTGATTTAAGTTGAATTTGATTGATGTGTGAGTTATTCTGTTTGAGTTTGAGTTTGTTTAATTGAATTTTGACAATTTGTTTATTGTTTGATTTTGAATGGGATTTGGGCTTAGCTTAAGTGTGGTTTGTTTGGAATGAAATTATCTTATTTAATCTATTTGATTTATCAAATTTCAGTTGAATCTGTGGATTTTAAATTGACAGTTTGTGGATTCTCTCTCATGCAACTTTCAGATTTATGTGAACTGATTTAGGATTTAATTGTCTTGAATTGAATTTGTTGATGGATTATTTATTAATTTAAATTCAGTTTGTTTTAGGTTAATCTTGTTTAGTTAAAGTTAACTCATTTTAAAATTTGATTAATATGCAGATTTCACGGGGTTCAGATTAATAGTTCATTTGATTGATTTAATTTAATTTGGATTAAGGTTGTCTGATTAAGATTGATCCGGGTTTAATTTAAAGATTTTTTTATTTGAGTTTGACTCAATTTAATTGATTTGACCATGTTTAGAGTGGAATTGAATTTTAAAGTTGGATTCAACTTAACGTCCGACTTCGTTATGATTGGTTTTAATTTGGATTTTTTGGTTTGTTTGATTTTAAAAATCTAATCTGATCTGATCTGTTGAGATTGGATTGCTTAGATTTAGTTTGATTTGAGTTAAATCTGTTTGATTAAAACGGATTGGTGCTTGATATTATCACTTTACTTAATTCAAATTCTGTTTATGGATTTAATTGAGTTTTGCGATTTATTTGGGAGTGTTTTGATTTGGGGCTTTTAGTTATACGAAGACTCAGATTTCAGATTCTGGGCTTTACGGGTTTGGGATTTACAATTTCTCAGACTTACAGATTTGCTTGGATTTCAGACTTTTATCTTTGAATATGACATTCAGATTTCAAGTCCTTGGAGTTCAGATTTTTGAATTAGCAGCTGCAGATTTCAATTTCAAGTTATGCTTCAGATTTTTAATTTGTTGTCTATTTGACTTCTGTCCAGGAAATATGGCTTTGAGTTTATCTTAGAAAATGAATCGATTTGTTTTTTCTTTTTTTTATTTGATTTAAGTTTATTTAGTAGGAATTGATTTGACTAAGGCAGATTTTATTTGAATTAGGAATTTTCAGATCTTAAACCCTCAACCCTCAGATTTTGAATCAACCCCCGCTCCAGAATTCTGCACATTCTCAGATTTTTGTTTTGAATGTGAAACTCAGATTTTGCAGATTTCAGATTTTGGAGTTCATGTTTCAAGATTTTAAATCTTCGGATGTCAGATTTACACATTTCAGATCCTGCATGCTTCAATTTCACATTCAGATGTTTCCAGATTTTTCGTATGTTCCGGATTCTTAAATTCCAGGTTCTACATGTTTCAGACTCAGATTATGTTTCAAATTTCAGTTCTTAAATTTTAGACTTTCAGATTTTTTTAATTTGCAGACCTTACATGTTTTGGATTCTTCATATTAAGCTTCAAGTCTCAGATTTCTGTAAATCCCATGTCTTCCAGATTCTGGTGGGGACGTAGATTTTATGATTTGAGTTGTTCAATTATTAAAGGCTATGTGTTATGAATTGGGCCGGATTCGATTTGTTTTGGGGCTTCAGACTTAGGTTTCAGATTTTGTACATTTCAGATCTTTATGTGTTTCATATTTTTATAAATGTCAGGTTATTTTCTCCAGTTAATATGACAGTTTTTGGACTTTACAGTCCTAGGTTCTGATTTCAGATTTTTAGACTTTACAGATTTCTGGGTTTTGCGCACATTGCAGATTTTAGTCTCCAAATATCAGATTTACATAAGTTTCAGATTTGGGGTTTTCAGATATTTTTTTTTTAAATGGGTTCTGCACATAAATTCAGATTTCAAATTTTTGTTTTGTTTCAGATCTTATACGCTCTCACTTCCAGATTTGGCATTTTCAGATTTTGTACACTTAAGATTTTTATATGTTTCAGATTTTTATAAATTTCAGATTTTGATTTTAACATTAGGAAATTCTGCTTACCCCCTCTTTTTTTATTAAATTCAGCTCTCCAACCCTCTGTATTTTCAGACCCGGGATGGCCCAAGAGATTTTCTTTTATTTATGTTCAGGTTGCTTTATCTTGTTTTATTTCATCATTTTTTTATTTGCAATCCTCTCAATTTCATGGGGTTATTGATCCTCCACTCAAGATCATTTGTACACCGAACATGCCATCTGATTGCTTGGTCCCATGTCATTACAACTTGATCCTCATTGGATATGATGAACTTGTCAATTTATGGGAGAATATACCCGGTTCTTAGATGGACTTATGGGTATTTCCTCCATTTCTCTCTTTTTTTAGCATATAATCGGCTTAATGGCATGTTGATCATGCACGGCCTCATATATAGCTAGATGGTAAGACATTGGGGTCTTTTTATGACCTTTGTATGTCTACCTTAAGGACGTAGGGGCGGATGGTTAGTCGACCCCCCAACTAGTCCGAATTTTGATTTCTTTTAGATTAAGTCGAGACGTAGGGGCGGATGGTTAGTCGACCCCCCAACTAGTCTCGATTTGTTAATTAAAGAGGTGGATTTTCATTTAATTTCATTTGATTGTTTGTTTTAAATAAAATTTATTTGAATGTGCCCCGGTCGAGCACTGTTCCTTGGGGGCTATTGGGCCTCTGCAGCGGCCCATCCCGGCCGGCTCCCTATTCTCCCGAGCAGGCCCGGTCGCGCGCTTCAGCGCGCACTCTCCTTTTTCTTTTGCGTTTACTCCGTCGGGTGGGCCCCACGGGGGCTTTTCCACCGTGGTACAAAGTCGGGGGGACATTATTCCCCCCGACGGCTTCTTCCCCGCGGCGGTCACCCTGCCGCGGCCTCCGGCCTCGGCTGCCGTTCGCACGCGGCGGAGACGAGAGACCCGCGACCGCGGGGGCTCGGAGGAGGCTCCGTCGACCCGGCCAGGAGGCGGCGACGGCCCCGGTTCCTGCAGGAGGGGGGAGGGAGATCCGGCAGCGGTGGAGGAGGAGGAGGAGACCTCCTCCGGCGACGGCGGCGTCCGGCGGTGGCTTGATGGCGTCCGGCGGAAGTAGCGGAAGGTCCTGCTTGTGGGGGCGCCTGGACGCACCACGGAAGGGGAGATGGGTCCTTCGGCTTCGCTTCGAGGAGGGGGCGGCTCCCGCGGGAAGAGGAAGAGGGGACAGCGGCTCCGACGGCTCCGGTTCTCTCTCTTTGGTGGTTTAGTCGCGCTCCTCGTCTCCCTCCTGCGCCCTCTCTTCTGAGCGCAACGACCCTCCGGCCCTCCTTTTATAGCCGTTGTCCGGGCGCGTGGCATCTCCGATTGTCCGGGGGAGCTCAGAGGAGCTCTTGGTTGGTGCAAGGCACCAACGTAGGGACCGGTAAAGGGATTGGCCCCCCCTATTCAGGATCCTGCAAGGGGTGCGACCCCCCTCCTGCGCACCCGACCACCAGTCGGCGGGTAAAGCGCTCTGCCTTCTTTCCATTTGCGTTTGCTTCCCCCTTTTTTTCTTTTGCCTACCGGTCAACCTCCATCCCTCATCGTTTTCTCCTTTGCTGCTTCTTTTTTTTTTTAAATTCCAGGTGTCAACATAATGTTTATTTGTCTTTGGATTTATCTTAGGTGGCATGTCTTGCTCCACCCCATAGACTAAATTATTTACCATATCCACATCTGATGTAAGAATCATTACTTATTTAACACAACATCAGGTGTTGATGTGACTCTTCACGTGGGAAACCCACACATCCTATAAAAAATAAATGACCAAGTAGCTTTATAGAAGCATTTAATATTGTAAAGGACAGAATTGACTGCAGGCTTTATTGCAGTCCTAATGCAAAGTTAAGATACCTTGATGCGAGACAAGTGCACAAGTCCAAGGATTTACCTGGAAAGACAACCCTGTACTAAACATGAGCACCAATACAAACTCAAAATATTGATCAATTGACCACAAGGATTCTACTGCTCCTTCAGCATAGTTCACAAAGAAGTTCAAAGCCGCTGGAGTAAGGATTGCATAAGAGAAGGCAATGCCAGCATAGAAGAGAATTGAGGATCCAAAGACAATGGGACCCAGGAATCTTCTTTCAGCCCTTGTTAATCCTGGGATAATAAATGCTATAATTTCGTAGAGGATAACAGGAATTCCCAAAAGGAGGCCACAGTATCCAGACACCTGTACACAAATATATATATGTATAAAGAATAAACATTATGAAATTGCAAAAAGCACAAATAAAGGAACTACTCAAGTTGTATAAATTTTGATACAGAATTGGAAATAGGAAAATTGGCAAATAGTTAATATCCACAGACTAGAAAGAAAAAATGATTAAGATGAATGGAGTTCATCTTCATCTGACAAGAGATGGAAGGTTAGATATATAAAAAATAATTTATTCAACAGTTCAAAGACGAATCTTGACCATTACACAGACTGGGTGAAGATGATGAAGCCTGATCCAAACATATAAATTAACATATAGAGTTTTATTCAATGAAAAAAAGAGATGATTATCAATCTAATACAATGGCTCAAAAGTTAAAAAGAACAGATTTCACTCAACAGTTGCTCTCCGTTTGACTACAAAGAAATCAAAAGAAACACTTCCTCAATCACCGGGCACTGGGCAGGAAACTCACCTTGCAGCCCCAAGTGTCCACGACAAAACTCAATGGATCCTCATCACCTGACCGTTATTGTTTCTAAAAGATGGGGGAAAATGCTATTTCTTCTACCTGGATTTGCATTGGATTTCTGCCAAACAATAAGAAAATAATAGAAAGGAAAAAAATAAAAAAATGGAAGAAGAAAATTTAGGCATGCAAAATCCCTAAATATTTCACAGAAATTTTCAAAAAATGCACAACTTTTAAAATTTGAGGGTATTGTTACTAATATTTAGGGGCTTATTTATTAAAAAAATCAAAGAATGAGTTGTCAATATGAAAATAAAAATTTTCAAAAAAAGTATAAATGCAATTTCTTGAAATATTAAACAATATGCTGTTAAAAGTTTTGGTTGGGATTTACTAAGATCTTCGAAAGCAAGAGGTGGCACCTACGATTTTAGCCCCATATTGGATAATTAGAATCATCAACTATCACCATCTCCTTATAAAAGGAGGTGAGTAGCATCATCCCCAGATAGCACTGAATTGCTATTTTCTTTCAAACAGTGGTTTGTTTGCCAGAGAAAAACCTTTACTCCACACGTCTATTATGAAATGTGCATAGACACATCTTTTTGGAAAAATAAACATAGAAGAGCGCCATATTTATTATGCACTTAACAAGTTGGATTTATCTACATTTTATACATCTGATGAATGCTAGTGGTACTACAGAAACTAAAGGATGAATTTAGTAGTATTGCAAGTTTCATATATTTGAATACTCGTTTTTAACATTAAAAAATAAAACCATGTATAAAAATATATTTGTATGAAGATTCATCTTATTTCCATTCATTTGGGAAAATAATATCGAGGTTTGGGACTCATAAGAATGCCTTTGGACCTCTTTCCATCGGAAGGTGCAAATTTCCGATACTAATTATATTGAGATACTCGAAAACCCTTGATTAACCCTCATCAGCAACTCATGAAATGGAAAGCATACATCCACATAAAGTAAACACATACGGGAGTTATAACTCCATAAACTTAATGAAATGCAAACTTGGTATTTTAAGTTTGATTTGAGTTTGCTTTTAGTTTTATTATGATTCAAAGACAATGTATTTTAAGATTCCAACTTCTTAAAATTATATACCTAAGTGGATTCTTAAACATAATTTACAAGTTTGATATGAGCCTGACTCTTTTAAATCAAGTCTCAACATTAAGATATGTTTTGAGTTATTAGAGTTAGTATGGATCCATGATTCTGATCAAATTTCATTATATATTTTGTGTTTTGATCTTAACATTTGGACCTAGTGAAAATCAGCTTTTTCTTATCATGGATATAACTCTTTTGGTTCAAAGTTTTGACATTAAAGCTCATTAATTCCAAGGTCTATTAAAGACATGCTTTGGATTTAATTATTAGATAACATCTTAATCCCAGATCTATTATTTTATCTAAGTCTTGGCATGTTAGACTTAGTGAGATTTACTTAATCTGATTTTATGGTATCGAACATTTTATGCATTCACAATATGTTATCACATGATTTCACGTAATAATTCTTTAACATTAAACTCAAAGTTTACTAAATCCCTTGTTTATCCATCCAAAGTCTTGTCATTTAAACATTTTTTTATTAAGAGATCGATAATTATTCATACTTTTATCCAAGTTCTGGCTTTAGACATCTTGGGATTAGAGTATTATAGAGCCCATGATTACCCCAGTTCTGGCTTGATTAGAGAATTATAAAACCCAAGTCCTAACATTCAGAACTTAGCATGATTTGTTGGCTCCTTCTTCCTTTCAAATTCTTATGAACTACTAGGAGTGGGCACATTAAAGATCAATGTTATGAAAATCAAGTCACCACTGATTGATCTTATCCAGTATTAAACTTAGGATCAAATGATTCTGCAATGAGTATAGCATGTTGACTGTAAAAGGGTCACAGGCAGATCAGGACATTTCTACTATGAACTTCCATCATGATCTTCCAACTCAATCATATAGATATTAGAATCATCTCCAATTAATAGTTTAAATATTAAATCTCTGGGATTCAAGGGACTTAACAGATTAAAGCCTTTTAGCCCTTATAGCTCAATCATTAGAAACTTATTTGATTTCCTTCTGATCATTACGGATTTTGGGTTTCTTCAGAGTTTGAGGAGGATTTGTTTTTTTTCCACTAGCAACTCCAACATTTACACATGATCGGATAACCCTTAGGACGTAAGAGTACTAGGACTTAATGGATTTTATGTTATCCACGTTCATCTCATGCAAACTCCCTTTCCAAAGTTTGATCTTTGTGTCTAACTAAATTTTGCTCCTCCCCAGGTACCTCCCGATCTGACCTACTATTTCTAGGTCTGATTTACATTTTCAACATCTGACATATGGTCATTAAATAGCTTTAATCTTACTGGCATCTTGGCTTAGTCGAACCTGAAAGGGGTCTGATTTTCACGTTATTTTTGACTGATTAACCAGATTCCATCAACTCTTATGGATTTAAGCATCTACGATTCATGGGCCAGCACAAGATCAGTTTTTTATGTTATTAGATTTATGGCATTCGTAACCAATTATATTAACATGTTTTCATTCTCATACCTAAGGAATTACCATCTTTCATATCATTTTGGTTGCAAGTTATGTATTAGCCAATTTCAGATCTATGTCAATCAAGGATTCCGGAATCGGAATCGGCCGGAATCGGCTGATTCCTGGGAAGGGAATCGATCCAGGAATCGGCCTGAATCGAATTTTTTTTTGAGTTTTTTTCATCAAAAAAATTCAAAAAATCAGAAAAAATTCTTAAAAATAGGAAATGAGTTAGAAAAAATTTTAAAAATAAGATTAACATTCATCAACAGGACCACATCAAATAATTACTGATGAACTCCACTTGATAAAAATGTACATATTCCATTGATTCAAAAACCAATTAGTTGATACATCATGAAAATATAAAAAATAAGAATTTACATCATATCAATCTACTACAAATATCTAGGATATAGATATTGGTCTTCCTCCTCTCCCTGCTGTTGACGCTCCTCCCTTATGCTCAGTCTTCTATATTGTCTGAAACCATATCCATATGAAAATAATGCCAATGCCATGCTATCAAGGTCGTATAGATCGGACTGCGGGACGACCGGGACGTAACCAAACTCTGGTGGAGCTAGTGGTGGAATCCACTGCTGGTGAGCCTCGCCAAATGCTGGATATTGTGGCTCCATAACATAATGATCTGGTGCCTACTCATCCAGCGTGTAATACGGCTTTGGATGCCGTGAATCAAATGACTGGGCAGCTGTTGATGGCTGCGTCGCTAGTATGCACTCGTCATCATCGACTGAGGAGTGAGAAGGAGCCTGCGTGCTGTCATCTGGGCTCACAGGACACCTGACCTTTAGCTTTCTTCTCTTCACCTCTTCAGCCATCTCTGCAGTACCAGAACCCAAAGATCTTTTAAACTTTGCAAATCCGCCCATTTTTCGTACAGTCACTTTTGTTTTCGTTTTCCCTGGACTACGAATGGGCTGGGTAGCGGCGACTGGGACTGGAGCTGGGGCTAAAATTGCAGATGGTTGCTCCATAGCTGCTGGGGCAGAAGAAGGCCCTGCCTGAGCCTGAGAAGTAGGTGGAGATGGAGCTGGAGCATCCTCCTCAGCTTCAACACCATCCAACTCTCCTTCAGCCCATGCACGGTCATCGGGATCAAACTCAGTTGCATGATCCCTGGCTGCCCTCTTCTCTATCCAGGAGGCAAGTGCATGCTCCTCCTGAAATATCTGATCCATGTCCACCTCCTCAGGTGGTGGTGTGGCGGAGGTATGTCTCTGTTCGTATGGACCACCTGCGAATTGTGCAAATCGCTCCTCACTGATCTTCTGTCGATCCTTGATATTCTTGATGCGCAGCCTCATATTGTAATAACAGAATACCAGCTTCTCCAGCCGGTCTGAGGTCAACATGTTCCTCCTTTTCGTATGTATCAGGTTGAATGTACTCCAGTTCCTCTCACAATGGGAGGAACTGGTGCTCTGGCTGAGTATCCTGATACCAATGGCAGCAAGCGGATTCCATCCACTCCTGGTGTTCACCTGAACCCACCACTCAGCTGCAAGGAAAAAAAGAGAGAAAAGGTAAACAATTAGCCCATCATCTTCCATAACTTATATGAA
Organism: Cryptocoryne crispatula var. balansae; assembly: GCA_036172225.1. Lineage (NCBI taxonomy): Eukaryota > Viridiplantae > Streptophyta > Magnoliopsida > Alismatales > Araceae > Cryptocoryne > Cryptocoryne crispatula. The sequence goes on along the minus strand of CM069923.1, from coordinate 44,513,692 downwards.
AAGAAAATAAAATCTTCATCAAGCTATTAGTATACCAGGTGACACTTTGTCGCACGAATATTTCAGATCAGCATCTGAGTATACGCCGACCTATGTTATCTGAGGCGCTCGCCTCAGGCGCCTAGGCGCTGAGGCGAGGCGAGGCGAGGCAAAAACGCCTCGCCTCGGCAGATCTCGTCTCGCCCGGGTGAGGACCTTGTGAAAGTCAAATTTGGTAACCTAAATTCTTCTTCCCCACCCTGAAACCCACAATGCCCAATCTTCTACCTTGAGACTCCAATATCTTGATGCATTATAGGTCCTAGAAGTGATTTTTTTTGTATTTTTTATGTTCTTCTTCAAAAGTTTCAATGTTATATGTATATTTTTTGAGAAGTTCTTCAATATAAAAAATGTCGCCTCGGGCGCCTGAGGCGAGGCGAGCCCACCCTCGCCTCGGTCGCCTCTCGCCTCTGACTACATAGACGCCGACCCTCATCTTATACTTCTGCATCTGAAAAAATTTAAAAAAAAAAGCATTAGTTGTCTAATAATTAGCTACTCCAAAGTATTGAATAAACTCTAACTGACTTCTATCTCAGCCTCTATCTTGTCCTGTTGGGATCAGCAGAGACGCTGAATAACAGCTAGTGTACCCCGCATCACCTCGTTGTCGTTCACCACCTGTCCTCCATATTGGATGCGGGGGTTCAAAAAATATCTAACAAGAATTTAATTGTTAACATTATGAATAAGACAATTATTGAGTAAAAATATTTTTTGAACCAACTAACCTGCAGCATAGGCATCGTGGTGCAAAGTCTTATCACATCGGTCATCTATGATTTTTCACCACTTTTTGTAACCTCTGGGATTTTTCTCTTTTATTTTCAATTTTGCTCGATCCATGGCATCGTACAACGTGCCCATCTGGTCCCTGTCATCTGAGTCTACCAACCTCAAGACAACTACCAGTGGCTCAATGATTGCCAAGTAGTAGGCAATCCTCTCCCAAAACCTCTTGTCAGTGATCTGTTTCTCAGACCTGACAAGAATTTCCAGCTGATCTTTCTTGTCATGCAGGTTGTCCACCATATAGTTAATAGTTATAATACTCCTCGGACTGTGTGAACCTAACCAATTCATGCATGTGCCGGTGTAAACTCTCCAACGCAATGAAATTCGTAGCAAATCGAGTCGGGCCAGGCCTAACAAGATCATGCCCTCTTGTGTGTGATCTCATAATATGTAGCAGGCGGGGATGCGAATAAATAAATGATGTGATCGTCTGCGCTTGCCTGACAAAAGTGGATACACTCTACTCCTTGCCTATATCCTCTAATATGAGATCAATGGAATGTGTCGCACAGGACACTCAGAACATGTGCTTCCTCTTCTCCATCAACTTTCTCCCAGCCGCCTTATATGAAGGTTCGTTGTCAGTGACAACCTGAACCACATTGTCCTCCCCGATCTCCTCCACCACCGCATCCATCAGAGAAAAAAGGAAGTCGGCATTTTTTATCTTCCCAGAAGCGTCTACCGACTTCAAGAACGTGGTCTCCTCAGAACAATACACCAAAAAGTTTATCATACTCCTCTTGGTGATATCTGTCCACCCGTCACACATAATTGTGCAATCTCTCTCCTCTTGTTTGATCAAAAATCACCGAGTTTAACCATGCTTGGAGTCATCGGAAACGCGTAAAAATAGGCGTACGGGATATCCGGAATTTTTCTCGTGCAAAGAACATCCAATCGAATAGTTCAGAACTTAAACGGACTTGTTCGGTCGGAAATCGCCAAGTTTAACAATGCTCGGACTCGTCGGAAACGCGTAAGAATGGACGTACGAAGTTTTTGGCGAAGAAATCTTACCAATAACCTTCTAAAGATCGAAGAAGAGGTTGAATCGAGGCCGATCGGAGCTTTTATCGGCGGAATCTCTTGAAGAAGTAGCTTGGAATCGCCGAAATCGCTGGAATTGCCGCCGGAATCGCCGGAATCGCTGTTGGAAGCGCTAGAATCGCCCTGGAATCGCCGCACACAGCTGGGATCGACGATGGAATCGCCGGAATCGAGCTCTGGAATCGCCTCGGTCGCACTGGATCGCCGGAATCGACCGCGGCGATCGATTCCGGGCCTTTCGATTCCCGGTCCAGAATCGAACCGGGAATCGAACCGGACCGGCAGACAACTGCTTCCGTGGAATCGGTCGATCCCGACCGATTCCACGGAATTCATGCTGGAATCGGTCCTTCCGTATGGAATCCACCGATCCGATTCCGGAATCGGCCGATTCCGAACTGATTCCACCGATTCTGCAATCCATGATGTCATTTGATGGCTTCTCAGATTTGATTATCTTTTTCATATTTTATGTTTGCATTCCATATAAGTTATGTGAGTTATAATGATGCTCCCCAATCTATGTGGACATATATATGTCAATATAATCATGGGATAATTACAATTATATCAATATGATATATCATTTCCCAGTATCCTCAATATAAGGGTCGGTATAGCGTGGCGACATACATGATGTCCCCTTAGATTTGTGGGATTACCCTCCCTTAGTAGATAAAGTTGGATACTCCCTACTTCAGGAGGAAAAGGATCTGTATAGATTGGGAGACTTGCCAATCTATCTGTCTGGGATCGATACACACCGGGGGCTTGTTCGTGTCCGTCCGCCATTATAAGGGAGCCTAATTTAATGGGTTGGCCTCCTAAGCATATTATTTTAATTTCGATATGATTATTGTATTTTTTTTGTCCAAGGCCATCATAGGCCAGTTGTCATCATTGGGCCAAATAGGCCAGTTCCATTTTCATCAGGCCCAGTTGGCCCATCTTCATGTCCTCAAGCCCAATGGGCTGTCCACCAACTTGAGGAGCTTCCTATGTCGTTGTCCATGCATTTCCTTGAATATAGCTCCTTGATGAAATGCTGCCTCGGACCTCGGAAAATGTTGTTCCTCATATTTAAGCCATGAAGGGATTGTATAGGAAGGTCGAAAACAGCAGGCTAGAGGTCAGTTTTAAGACTGAAACCGGTCCTGTTTAGGGGGTTTATGCATATCTTTATAGCATCTCTGATTCCTTGATTTCCTCCGTCTATTACTACTCCTAACTTATTAGATGATCTTGTTAAATTTGCTTTATAAATTACTAAATTTATTATGAAATCCATCCAAATATTCATCTAGACATTATTGTTTGATAAAATTTTATAACTTAATATTTTTATGACTATATATGTACATGGACCCAAAATGTCATCAATTTCTTATCCATATTGTTCAAGATAAAGTTTAAGTCTAAGATAAGACCCCTTGTATATCTCGTGTTAACAATAGTTCACTCTTTGTGTTTACATTTCCTTTTAATTATCTCACAACTTATTTTTACGTTTAACATGAGTTCCCTTATCCTTTTTGAAGAGATTACATGACATTTTATAATTAAACATGCATATTGATTGGTATTTTCGATATTCAATCTCTTGAGATTTTTCAGGGATTTCTTCTCTTCGATTTTTATGAGACAAAATCAAGATGCAAGATAGCAATCCTTGAGTAAGGTATACCCTACATAAATGAAATCTGACATCTGATCTCCCGAGATTTTTTTGAGAATCTCATGAGATCTCTTCTCTTTCACCCTCTCAAGACGAAGTCGAGATCCGATATAGCAATATTTGCAGAGAAGTGGTCTCAGCAGTATGACCAATCACTCAAATTCTGACACTACCTTTGAGATCATGCTTACAATTCAAAGAATATGACAAGAAACTGCTTAAAAGATGATTGATAGCACGAGGAAATATGTTTGCATGGTAAACTTTTCATTATATTACATTTTATTATATTATAAAGATTTTTATTTTACAATGTAAAAGATACACAATTTATAAATTAACATATATCAACAAATATAAATATTTAATAACTAATAAAAAATATTTTAGTAATAAATAATATTTATGAATTAGTAATTATAAAATAATGATATAATATAAACATTTGAACAATGTATACAAAAAAATGAATGATGAATATAAAACACTAAAAATAATAAAATCACCTATATAACAAAAAAATATAACACAAATACATTTTATTAATCATATGTAATTAAAATTAAAATAAAAAATAACTTTAAATTTTGTTTGATATTTATATTTAAGTATTTATACTTTATGTACCTTTACATATCTCTACAATTTATGGAAAAAAAATAGTCGATTCTTTAGTGCAGTTTGGTTAACTTTTGTGGATTCAAATCTAATACGTTATAAGGTATGTCTGAACAGTCAAAAGAGGAAAGAAGCAAAAGAGGGAAACCACCCGTTAGATAATTACCTTAAGACTTGTGAAGAAAAATTCTCCAGGAGACAATTGCAAGAAACGAACTCCTTGTACACTGACAGGAGCCTCAAGAAGCATAATTAATTCCTTGGAGAATGTAAAACAGCCTAAGATAGAAGCGCCCACTGCCAAAACTGAAACAAAGATTCTCTGACGAAGCTCTTCTAGATGGTCGAAAATGCTCATCTCCTTGTCATCTGGGAGAAGCTCTTTACTTGGATAAAGGAAGTCATAAAGTGCACTTCGTTCACTATCTTCAACATTTTCTATTGTGTCATCCCGAAGCATATCTGTTGAACCTGGTTTAGAGAAGAGACTGGTTGAACAAAGATGGTAGTTTTTTTTTCTACAGCTCCAGAGAAGACATGTTAACAAAGATAATCTGCATATCAGATGAGATTTACATGTGGAACCATATTCATGATTAAACGATATCAAGTTTAAACAAAACAAAGTACAGAAAAGACCAAAATAATACTTAATAAAGAAATCAACAAAATCATAAGATCTAACAAAAAGAAAGATAATCCCAATCGAGAGAAGACATGGCATTATTTGGAATTGCCTCTGAAGAGATGATCTCTAATAGGAATCACTGGTAATTGGATACGATAGGTTAATTCTTGTAATATTCTGCCAAATTTTCAGTATTTGTCAACAGTATCAATGGCCTGCCTTCCAGTTTGGGATCGACTGATCTAGACAGGAATCAGCTATGGCTGATTCAATTTTGCAGGCTAATGATAGATCCAGGATGATTTTGATAGGGATTGACTGGAAGCAGAAGGGATTATGGGAATGAACGATCAAGCTGAACCAGATTTTTGCACTGCTTGAGATTGGATACATTGGCCTATCCTGAGTTGTGATAAGCCGATACCAGGCAGCTCTGTTACTCATCACGTATTCCAGCAGATACGCAAATCTGACATCAAAATCCCAAAATCCTTGATGGTACCTTAACGGAGAATCCAAAGGCCTTTGATCAAGAAGTCATCTTTCTTTTTTATCATTTATGTTGTTGAACAGGCCATATGTTATCGAAGGCACTTCGGGTAGGGCTGCAAGGTAACGTATTGATACTTGAAATATAGAAATCCACATGTAACTTGATGAAGCTAGTAGACATGATAGAGAGACGTCAGATCAATATCGCATGCATTCAAGAAACCAAATGAAAATGAGATAAAGCCAAAGAGATGGAAAAGTCGGGTTTTAAATTCTAGTACATAGAGTAGATATCTAATAAAAATGAAGTAGAAATCATTTTGGATAGTACCCTCAAGAACAAGGTGGTGTTTGTGGTTCGAGTGAGAGATAGAATCATTCTAGTTAAGGTGACTGCTCATCAAGAAAAAATTAATGTAATCAACGGTTATGCACCACAAGTAGGTGCTAGTAGTAAGCAGCAAGCTCAATTATAGGAGGACAGAGACGGTATCATGTGAGAGATTCAGAATGAGGAGAGCATCCTAATTGGTGGTGATCTCAATAGACACATTGGGTCCCATGGAAGTGTATTTGAGAGTGTCCACGGAGACTTAAGATTTGGGAAGCTAAACAAAAAAGAGAAAAAATATTTTAGAGTTTGCAGTGACCTATGGCCTAATCCTAACAAACACCCACTTCATCAATAAAGACTCACACCTAGTAACGTTTAAGAGTGAGAGAAGTAGGAGTCAGATTGACTTCATCCTTACTAGGAAGGTGAGTCGAGCTCCATATAAGAACTGCAAAGTTATACCTAATGAAGCGCTCACAACCCAACATAAACTCTTAACCTTAGATTTTAAGGTCCTAAGGCAGTTTCATACGTTGCAACGAATAGGTGCACCTAGGATCAAATGACATGAACTGAGAAGAATTAAGCATAAAATATTCATAAATGAGGGTTTCAAGCTTAGGGAATGTGATCTAACCAGAGAGGTCAAGTCAATGTGGGTTAGTTTGATAACAATGATTAAAGTGATAAAAAAATGTTCTCGGCAAGTCTACTGGATGGGGTCCACCTATGAAGGAATCGTGATAGTGGAATGAGAAAGTGCAGAGATCGATGAAGACCAAGAGAGTGGTTTAAGAAATTGTCCACATGTAGCATCGGCGAGGCCTTTGAACAATATAAAAGAGCAGAGACCAAGATAAAAATGGCAGTTAAGCGAGTCAAGGAGTTAGCCTGTAGTAAATTATATGGCAAATTGCACACTAAGAAAAGTGAGAAAGATATGTATCATCTGGCCAGGTGGAGGAATAGAAGATATCGGGATCTAGGACAAGTTCAGTGTATCAAAGACATGAATAGGATGGTATTAACCCAAGATAAGAACATCCAAGAATAATGGAAACATTGCTTTGAAACATTTTTCAATGAGCCTATCCCATAAAGTACATAGGAGCCAAAAGGGAACCGGGGGCAAATGTCAAAGTTCACCACTTCACCCAAACAAGTACCCCTCTAGCAGTGCAGCTAACGCTGAGAAGAATGGGGACCTCAAAGACGTATGGTCACGATAATATCATGATTGAAATATGAAAATGTTTGGATGAGAGATGAGTGGATTAGTTAACACTTCTCTTTAATAAATAGCTACCTTTGTAATGATGTCAAATAAATGAAGAAAAAGTGTCATGATCCAACTATTTAAGAGAAAAGGTGATGTACAAATTCTGAGAACTACACAGGTATCAAGTTCATGTGTCATACTATGAAGTTGTGAGATAAAATTATAAAGAGGAAACTTCAAGAGTGTACGAAGATCTCTGAAAGTTAATTTGGATTCATGTCAAGTAGATCAACTATGGTGGCCATCTTCATAGCTAGATCTTTAATAGAGAAATACATAGACTTGAAAAAAGATATGCATATGATTCTTCTTTATTTAGAAAAAACATATGAACGAGTTCCAAAAGAGGTTCTTTGGGGAAGTGCTAAGAAAGAAAATGGTATCCAGTTGATACATTAACATTATTAGAGACAAACATGAAGGTGCGACTACCAAGATTTTCTCCTCAAGAGGGGAATCAAAGACATTTCTAGTGTCAGTCGGTTGCACCAAATGTCCGCTCTCAGTTAGTATCTTTTTATCGTAGTCATTGATGAAATAACTACAAATATACAAGAGACTTTACATGTATGATGTTCGCAGACAATATTGTTCTGATTGACGAGACTCAAGACAGCATTAACATGAAACTTGAACGATGGAGAACTGAGTTATAAACTAAGAGGTTCAAAATTAGTAAGATGAAGAAGGGGTATATATACTTTAAATATAGCAAAACCCTAAAAGTTGAAATGCTTGAAGTAACCTTTGATGAAAATTTCCTCACACCGAGTACTCAATTTAAATACTTAGGTTCAATTTTAGATATGGATGGGGAATATGACGAAAATGTCAGTCATAAGATTAAAGTGGGATGATTGAAATGGAAGTAAGCAACGGGCATTCTATATGATCGTAAAATCATCAAAAAAAAAAAAGAAGAATAACTCTATTGTACGGTTGTAAGATATGCCATGCTCTACAATAATGAGTGTTGGACAACTAAACAGAAATATATTGTCAATTTGAGTGTAACTGAAATACGGATACTGCGATGGATGTGTGACCACACACGGATAGACATAATCTGTAACGAGCACATTACGGATAAAGTGAGAGTTACAAAAATCGAGAATATATTAAAAGAGTTGGTTTGGACAAATCAAGCGGCATTCTCTTGAGGCGCCTATCAGACAAGTTGAGGCTCTAATGTTACCGGTGCAAGAGAAGCGGAGAGGTAGGCTCAACTTAACATGACGTAGGCAAATCTAGTATAACTTGGAAGAGTTAGACATACAAGAGAAGCTAGCTAAGGATCGCATGGAATGGAAAACATAAATCCATGTAGCCGACCCCAATTGTTTGGGATTAAGACTTTGAGTTTGAGGTAAGGCTGCAAATGGGTCGGATTCGATAGTAGTATTACATGTTTCAATTACGATAAGGGTTGAGCGATTTTGATTTCGACTCCAATTAAATTGAAATCATGCCAGTCTGATTCCATTGTCATAAAATGAATAATCCAACAATTTTTGAAATCTACATTATATCAATTAATATATATAAATAAATCTCATTTTATTATTAATTTTTTATATAGAATATTTTGAAATTTATTTTTACCCTTTTTGACATTTATATATCATATTTTAATCGCTTGTATTTTTTATTTATTATAATTTTTTAGTTTTACATATATGTTGATTTTTATCGAACTTAAATATTAATCCCCGCAAATGGAATTTTATGGAAGTTAACCTTCACGCATGTGGTTGCCTGAAACAACAACGTACATGCCTTCGGATTAATAATCTTGTCCATTTCAGGTGTTGAAAAAAGACAGATATCATCTTCACATCCATTAACAATAACAGAGAATCTGGCGCTTGGCAGTCTCCAATCATGATTTCACCCACTCTATCCATTTGTGGTCAAGGCCCATCAGGTTAATAACTCGCTTATAAGGTGTTTGGTTGCACGATAAATTGAGTTTTTATTATAATTTTATATTTTTGTAATAAAACTTGTCAAGAGAGATGTTTGACAGTCATGCCAATTTTACGTTTTGAACGTGATTTTCTTCTTATACAAAAAAGAGGATCTCGTCTCTTTTTTTAATCTTGTGGTCCCCCCCCACTTTATTTGATCGTATATGGTAGTTACTCTTTTTTGTTATCGCGTCCCTTCAAACATGATAATTTTATGTTATTGGTTGATTCGTATTTTATTTCAATATAGTTTTTTATCGTGAAAATGTACAAAAAAAATTATTGCGCAGACCAAACACCCCCATTAGACACATCTAGTTGTCATGCCGTGTGACTTCACGGTATACACCCCCATTAAATTAGTTTACGCCAAAACAAATCAAACCAAGCTGTATTATTTAAGTTGGTTTCAATTTGTTTGGATTCCGTTTGGTTGGTTTGGAATTTTTCAATTTTAAAAATGAACCGAACCAAACCATTAACACCCCGGGGAACAGCAAGGACACTGGGACGTACCGGGCTTTTCTTCCAAGGCAGCACCGACGACAACCTGCTGTTGTTGCTGCAGCAGTTTCTCCTCGCTTCCGTCTTCCAGCGCTGAGCAACGGCGCAACCGGCGGCACTGGTCGAAGAGGATGAGCCCAGCAGAGGTCGACGTGGAGACCATGGGCGGCCTAGGAAGAGCGCACCGCATACATGGATCAAGACCGAGACGACGTGAGTAGCAGCTGAAGTGGAGGTGTGAGAGGATGGCGGTACTTCCCATCACTTCCAACTCCAGTGCCTTCCTCCTCTGGCTGTACTGTCCCCTCCCCGGCTGCCCCTTTTCCATCACGCAGAGCTTGAGATCCCGGAAAGATAGTTAATCGTGTTACGTTGTCCCGCGAGGATGTCTGATGCCTTACGTGGTTCCCCCGTTTCCCTTCCACAATTTATAAGAAGGTGTTTTTTTATTTTAAATTCTATTTCGGGTCTTACCTTTTTTTCCCGTCTTGATTGACGCAGTTTCGTTCACTTTCTTCCCTTCAGCTTTTGGCTATTTCGCTCTTACCCATCCACAAAACGAAACCATTGAGAGCAGAGCTTGGATCACCTCGTACAACGTGAGGAGAAAAGTGTCAGTCTCGGCTAAAGAGAGATCATGATATTATTTCGTTTAAAATGCTCGCGGAATAATGTAAACCCGCATCCTTGATCAAACATAAGTCACTTTTTATTTTGATATTACTGATTTCTTACCCGATACTGGGGTGCTTAGTGCATGATAACGATGGATTTTTGTTATAATTGTATATTTTGATAACAAACTTGTCAAATGAAATATTTGACAATCATTATATTTTTATGTTTTCAAAGTGTCTCTCTTTTTAACAAAAAAAGGGTGTCGTCTATATATTTTTTGTCTAGTCGTATATGGTACCCACTATTTTTTGTTATTGTATAATTTCAAACATGATAAATTTTCGTCATTCATTAAACTCACATTTATTTTTATATAATATTATTATTAAAATATATAAAATTTTACTGTGCAACTAAACACTCTAGAAACCTTCGTATATAACACTAGCTCATCTCCTCGTTTACGGACACCTTGTATTTTACAAAATGTCCCGCTGAAAACTCTATTACAAGCCACATTAATTATTAACTTTCTAAATATATTATCGACAGTTATATATATAGCATGTGTATGTATATAATACTATCTTATGTTTCATAGTCAAGTAATTAACGAAATATCGTGTGGGTCACTGACACATACGGTAAGTTAAATAATTATACGATGTTTTAATTGTTGCTAGTCAATACCATGCTATCTTGAGTGTCAGTAATATGTAAAACAATGATTATATATGTCAAAAATTAGCAACTATAAAGTCGAGAACAATGTGAATCGAACAATTTTATATGGTTTTCAATAAATATTGTATGATTTAAAAAATCAATTAACATTTATTTATTCGAGGAGAGATAATGCTATAGGTAAAAGATAAAAGTAAAAGGCAAAATGCACACTGGGTCCATTTTAAGGGAACCACTTTACCACTAGGTCCATTTTCAAAAACACATTTTCATTAGGTCCGTTTTTTCAAAATATCATCACACCTGCTCCAATTTTCAACGAAAATGTCATATTCACTCTTTCATGTTAAACAAAGTACTAGTATTTATTTTTAATATTAGATTTTGAGAAATTTCAAATTCAATGCTTAATTAGAATCTTTATTTTTATTTTCTAACTTTTATAACTACTTTATAATTTTTATATGATTTATGGTCGCAAAATATTGATGTGTTTGGAATAAGAATTTATCATATTTTATTCGTATCAAAATTTAAATATAACATAAATTATTAAATATCACCTTACTTATTACATAATGTTAAATAATTTAATTTATAAATATACATTATTATCATAGTTAAAACAATAAATTATCACATCTTATTTATATCAAAATTTAAATTTAATATAAAATATTAATTTATTTGATACATCAAATTAAGCATATTTTATTTTAACTATATGATATTTTTTGTTTAGAATAAAAAATATTATAACTAAAATTTTATTTAGTAAATTTTATTTAATATATTTTTTATTATAAAATATGAAGAGTAGTTTATTTAGTGTATCATGGTATTTATATAAATTTTTAACAATAAGATACTATTATATTTTGAATGAAAAAAATATCACGTTTGAAACTCCATTGGCATTACGTTATGTAGTTATTTTTGAAGGCAAAATAGGAATTTTTTATGGTCATTGGAGTGGGTGGTAAGTGAAATGGGAGTCAATGGATAAAATTGGATGAAAATTTGGTCAATGGAGTTTTTAATAAACTTATTTTGTTAAATGGAGTGGGTGGTAATTCTCCCTAGGTAAAATAAAATACCTAAAATATTAGTAACAAAAAAATTGTCGGAGTGAGTAGCATACGTATATTAACTAACGCTTGGTGTCAAAAAAAAAATATACCACGCTGTGTTTGGTTACATGACAAGTTTTTATACATTTCACGATAAATTTTTGTATTAAAAAAAGTTAATGGACTCATGACATAAAATTATTATGTTCGGAGGGACACGATATAAAAAAAAGAGTAACTATCATGATCAAATAAAGTGGGAGACCATAAGATAAACAAAAGAGGTAATTTTTTTTTGTCTACGAAGAAAATCACTTCAAAATATAAATGTAGCATGTTTGTCGAATATCTATTTTAACAAGGTTTATTATAAATTTTAAAAATTAAAATTAAAAATCTCTATTATCATGTAACCAAACACTCCACAGTACTCATCACATCTGTCGGTTAGTAACATTTTTTGTTATATTGTTAACTATTCATATGTATCACTAACCTTCAAAATACAATGGTATTAACTAATGAAAACATATAATTATTTTTAACTCATAGTATATGTCACGACTGACCCAACCACTCAGAATATATGTAAATGATTAAAAAATATATAAAGTTAAAAATGACCAGTAATATATAATAATTTTTAGTAACAAAATATAGAATGTCTGGAAATGAGCAGTTAAGTCTGTGTTGTGTATAAGAGATTAATATTATATACAAGAGATCAGTAACAGAAAAAAAGTAACGTTTGTAGTTCACGTGAACACTTTAGGCGAAGGCTAATTTTTATTAGACAGCCGTTTTTCCTTCGGTTGTCCGGATCGATCCACATCGAGAGTCAAACGCGCCCAGACTCCTTCGACGGCCGCGGCTTCAAGGGTTTCCTCCCCCGACGGTGACGGCGGGGCTCCTTCGACGGTCTGCAACAGTAGCAGCAATCGGGATTTCTTTCCCGTTTCCGGCGCGTTCGGTCGGCTCTCCAGTGGTCGTCTCTCTCCGGGTATCCTGTTCCAGACCGACAACCTAGCTGCTCCACCATCGCTGCTCTCAAGCCCTTTCCAGGGCTGCTATATCCGCTGTCTTGGTTTCTAGCCACCGAGGTCGGTGCTTCGCTGTCGCCTCGGTGTCTCTTCCGGGATTGTTTTCAAAAAGGGAGTGGATCAGGTCACCACCTGTGAAGCCCTCTGGTGGATACGGTTATCTTGATGTTTAATTAGTTGTTTTTTTTTTCTCTTCGAGAAATGCTCAACAACAGTTTTGTTATATTTGACAGATGCCAGGAGCATATGCATACTTTCAGTTGAACGCACAGCGTACAACCGTGGGGTGACATGGGAAAAAAACTAAAACCGTTAACATGGACGATGCCAAATGAAGTAGGGACAGGAGTTACAATATTTTAAAATGGGACCATAAAATAAAGAAAAAATGGAACTAAAAGTAAATGTTCCTTGGAAAGTTGTGTGTGTGTGGGGGGGGGGAGTTCAGTTGTTCTCACGAGAACTGTGTATAACTATGAATACTTGTCAGTAAGAACGTGTTTGTAACGTATGCTTGTAGTATTTAAAATATTTATAAAGTTAAAATTATATAAAGTAATATATCTGCACATATAAATTAGCTTAACATATGTCTATTTTATAGGTAGATATTAAAAGATAAAGGCAAAGAACCAGTCCTTAACATATGCTGCGGCTCGCAACAAAATGGTAGAGGGATCATCGAAGTGATTGTCAAAGATCCTTTGATTTTACACCCTCCAAATGGACCAGAGCACCGCTGGCAGAGACAGCTCACAGATAGGGGTGTAAATGAAATCCGATATTCCAAAATCTTGTTTTGATTCCGATAAAAATTGATGGATTTGGAACTTGTTTTTTTATCCTACAAGCCATCAAATCAGAATTGGATTGTCCGATAACTTATCAGAATCGGAATCAGTTGACTCCGTTTTTGTTTCTTTGATTTGGATAAAAATAAGTATATATAAATAAAATTAATCAAAATAAAGTTAAATAAAAAAATATGATATATAAATTGATAAAACAATAAAAATAAATGTTAAAAAAATATTATATCAAAATTTAGTATTTATATGTGAATTATTAAGTTATGTTTGAATAGAAAATAATATTTAATATATCTTTCAGAAATTATCGGATTCAATTCCGATTTTGATAATGGAATCGGAATTGGATCAAAATCGGGATATGGTGAATCGGAATCGGAATCGGAAACCTTTAACCCTTATCGGAATTGGAATCTTGACCCGTTTATAGCCCTACTCACAGAGAAGTATTACTATTCCTCGGACACATTGTTCCACTGCAAAGTAAGACACATGGTTGACTCATGTTCCTGCCACTGCAAATTCCATTTCTTGAAATATATGGACCAAACAAAGCGAACGACACCACAATGCATGAACAAATGGCCAGTATCTTCCCCTCGGTACCCACAAAACACGTGCTGCCTTGACCTTTTCATAAAAAAATTATTCAAGTAGACTCTAATTGGAAACTTTCCTCTAGACACCTTTCATATTGATAATTGGATTTTGAGAAGAAAATCCGACCAAACAAGATTCTCCCAAGGCAATTCCACACCACCCAATACCGGTAGAGTTCACATAGAAAGAAGCCCTTCATTTGGCTTCTATAGAGCCTATCCTCCCGAGGAGTACAAGAGAAAGCTCCCAGGAGATCTATCAAAGCTGCATACTCAATGACTTCCTCTTTATTGAGATTTGTTCTAAAAGACAAAGACCACTTAATCATTCACTGCCTCAGCTGACCACATGGAATAAACTTTACCATCCACATCCAAAGACAACTTGAACATCAGTTGGGGGAATTGTTACTTAAAACTTGGGCAACAGAAAGCCAAACGGCTCTAGATGACCTTATGTCTGGAAGTAAAATTCTGGTTGTTCAGTGTGAATCTCAACGCATGTTGTGAAATTGATCTTTTGTTCACCAGTGCAGAGTGAGTTGCAATCAATCTTTTTAAGAACCAAAAGGAATCATATTCTGTCTGGCATCCAGAACGTAGTGTTGACCAGTGACCATAAAAATTTTCCAGTGTGGTGTGAATTGCTTGGGATTTCTCAGAGGTCATTGCCTCACTTGCCTAGGTGATGCCGACGAGGCTAGGCAGGCCTCGCTTTGGTCCAAATTGCCTAAGTGATCGATTCCCTCTGCCACAATAGACAAGACGGCTCTTTCAGGCACCTCTGGTGCTTTAAATGTCTCATGAAAAGGTTTAGGGCCTTGCCAGAGGTCCAATACACCCTCCGGCATCTGCCGCTGACATTTGGTGGCTGTGGAGCACACCTGAGTGTCGAACCTTTGTTGCGGGGTTTGTCTCTGTTAGCATTGTTGTGGTCCATTTGGAGAACCATGAATATGTCATTCGATGAACATTCCGACAATCTATTTGCTACTCTTCATCTCATGGCGGTGTTTGTTAAGGACTGGGGAGTGTGGTGAAAAAGAAACTAGAAAGAGGATTACAAGGATGGCAAGGGCTACTTTTATTTAATAGCAGCAAATGCGTTCTATCAACAAGATGTTGTCTTCTATTCCTCTACTATATGTCCCTCTTCAAAATCCCAAAGGATTGGTGCTCAGCTTAGGAGGCTCAGGCATGTGTTCTGAGATCTGGGAAGGCATTGATACTGAAAAAAAGATTTATCTTATATTTATATGAGATTGAAGAATAGAGATGGAGTTGAGGAAAGACAGCTTTTTGGACTGACTCGTGGTTAGATAATTCTCCATTGAATGACAGATTTCCAGCCTTATATGCATTATCTGGTAGTTGCTCAGGCTATGTGACTGGTTTTCGGGACCATCGATTACTACATCATGCTGGATATTGCAGACTGGAAGGAACTCAATGGCGATTTAGAAGCAAGAATTAATGCTTTTTATCATACATCAAACACTATCTAGTTCAACTCAAATAGTCTAGACATGAGAAGATAGTTTTGGAACAAAAAGTGTGTTCTCATCCAGACAGGTGTCCCTTGTGCTGGGGGCAAGGAATGCCATCTCTCTGAAATCAGGCGAGATGGATGGCATAGGGGTGGCTGGAGGTGGAGGCAGCTAGGGGTTCAAATGAGCCAAGCCGAGCTTGTGTGATATGTTGCTCTATCTCGGCTTGTTTATTCATGTTCGAGCTAAAGCGTGACTCGATACTCAATGAGTAATTTGGACTTGCGTTCGAGCTCAGCTGGTTAAGAGCTCAATGTGCTCGAGCTTGGCTCGTTGAGCTACTTATTTACTTGACCGAGCTCGAACTGAAATAAGAGTTTGGTCCAAGCTCGAGTTCAAATTTAATTTGGACTCATTTGTGAAGTTTGGTCTAAGCTTGTTTATGAAACTTGAATTTAAACTTGTTTATGAAGTTTGAACTCGACTTTAAAGTCAGATTAATTTTAGTTTCAACTTATTTAATATATTTGATCAAAATGATATATATTTAAGTATTTAATTGAGTTGCTTGCGAGTTTTAGCGAGTTGACCAGGGGTCTGCTAAAGCTTGGCTCTTTAATGTGTCTAGTTTTATTTTATCATTCAAGTTTGCTTGTTTAACATGATAAATGAACATAGTCGAGCTTTTATTGAGCTGGGTCTCGAGATATTTGCCCAAGGTATCAGCTCTTTTCTGCCTCCAGAGGCAGCCAGGCCCAGAGGTGAGTTGAATCACCAGGGCAGGGTGGGGAAGATGGTGCCCTACAGCACCACTGCTCACTCTGCTGGCTGCGGCTTGTTCCGACTGAGGCACCTTGCCTCCTTTGGATCTTGGCAACCTACTGTGACCGAGAATCTCACGAGATCTCTCTGAGATGGAATTCCAGTTAGGAGAGATAAGGTTGATTGGCACAAAAATGTAGGAAGTGCCTTAGCATTAAATTTCAAGGTTTCCTATGAAAAACAGCATAGGAAACATTACCCACAGCTGATTAATGTGCTGGAGAGTTGATAAAAGAAGGTGATGCTTATTCTGCTGGTCCATGACAGACACTAGAACTGTCATTTTATTGTGTGTGCTATCATAAGGTCTTTCTGCGTGGCTGGCAAGCTACTGAATTTTTAGCCTTGTGAAGGAGGAGCAACCGACTGCTCACATGTATCAAGAAATTTGGAAGGTGATTTTTCCATGTTCTTCATGGCAATCTGAGTAACTCAGAATCAATGGAAATTTCAAGAGTCTTTTGTCTCTGGTTTACATGATTTTCCTTTGCACTATCAGCTGGTAGATGGTGGCAGTTTTTGATGAATTGCACGGCTCAGTTGAGGGAGGTCTCCAAAAGAATGGTTAGATGAGTGATCACGATATATGCTATCAAAAGCGACCGAGACGATCGCCTTGGTGACGATGCAAAGCCTTAGCACCTTGCTCTGGCCCTTGTCACTTAAGGCGAATGCCATTGCCGCCTCCGGCGTTGAGGTGGGGCTCCTTCTCTGTCTCCACAGGGCCTAGGGCAGGAAAGAAGCTCCTACCAGGTCCATCTGCGTCCATCCCAATTCCCCAGCCATTGATGACTCCTTCCCTCCCTTTGATTGCACTCCCACCATGCCCTGCTCATCGGTCTCATCCATGGACAGCTTCACCATCGTTGATGACATCTGCTCCAGCAACCTCATCTGCATGCTTTACCCTATATGACTTTTTTACCCAGGTTTGCCTATCAACACTGGCCCTGCCAACCCCGTTGCGGCATCTCCCGCTGGCATCTCCTGCACATCGCCGACTGCCATGCTGCAGCCACCTCTTCAGTCATCACCCTGTGCAGGTGCCGGTTGCCCAGGTTGGCCATGCATATGATTGTTGAGGGGTGTTCGTATGAGCACGCCTTCAACGCCACCCCCAGGACGGGACTGCCCATGCAAGCTCAACTTCAAGTCAAGCCCGGCTGTTTTGCTTGGGTCAAGCCAGTTCAAGCACGGTCTATATGGGTTGACCAAGTTTGACTATGTTCTAGCTAGGATAGGCACAGTTTTCAGTTTTTACTGTTTCACCCAGTTTCAGGCCGGTTTGTTCTGGTCAGACCGGTTTAGGTCCAGTTTAGCTTTGTTCACCACTGGTTTGGCCTGGTTCACTGCAGGCTGCAGCTCAGGCCCGGTTTGTCTGGTCTAAGACAGTTAAAACTGGTTTAAACTGGATCGGTCCTGCTTAGTTCGTTTGCAGCTCAATTTTAGTTTATTTCCGGTTTTTTCTTGTTATGTCCCATATCAATTTCATTATGTTCTTTGATAAATATTGAACTTGCCATGATGAAAACTTGACATTTTCAAGTTTAGAATCTTATTGTCTCCATAGTTATTACTTTCTTGGTCTGTCTCTTGATTGTTTTTGGGTGTATGGCTTGACAAATCTCACTGGGATCTCATATATTCTATATCCTGTTACAGATAGGCACATGTAATAGCAACATTGCTTACCAAGAAGGCCATGTGAATGTAATAGAGAATCCAAAAGAGGCTTGCAATGGGAAGAGGCCATAAACGTAGCCGCATGCAGCGGAAACACTTCAAGGAAAGCAGGGAAAACATTTGGAAGTACAAAAATGATGAAAAGAATGGAGCTGAAGTTGGTCTTGTATTTAACCAGAATTCTAACTCCTCATGGGAGCCATTCACTACAGAGAATCCAACTTTTGAAGAGTACTACAAGGCTAGTAATTTTCAACTATTATGCTTCTTTATCATATACTGTCAGCCATATACATAAGGCTTAAGTTCATATCAAAAGAAACTAACTCTTCAATGAGAACATTTTCCCACAACCAGAGTGAGTTTGATCTTAAAAATATCAAAATTGTATAATGATTAAAAATTGTTTTTAGTCTGAATATTGCATAGATATGTAATGGGTACTGATTCTTCATTCTTGTGACTTCTTTCTGTGCATGATTTGATGGGAATAGTTACAATATTCAGACATTTGGCAATCACTGTTTTTTTGTGGACTTGGCAAAAGTAAATAGGCTGATAAAATTCTGATTTTTAAAGAGCTAGAGGTAGTGAGAAGAAGCTGACAAATGGAAAAAGCAACACTAAGATGGAGAAATTTTGCCATGCGCACATCTCATTTATGTTCTGTTTACATCCATCAGATTGTTTATGATGGTATCCAATAGTTATAGGGTTATCAGTTCTGTAAATTTTCTAGTGATATCTTGCCATGTATTGATTCCTATCCACTGTTCCTTTTTGGGAAGAATTTTTACATTAAAAGTTGTAAACATCATCTGAATTTTTTTTCCTTTAGCATTCATCTGCTATATTATATGAAAAAGTAACTACTATATATATTTTTTAACTACAGGAGCAAAGAATTGTATCTGAAGAAGAGTGGGATGAGTTTATACATCTTCTTCGGAAACCATTACCAGCTGCATTCAGGATTAATTCAAGGTAACTCAAAATCAAATACTTTTTCTTTTTTAAGGTCTGAGGGGAGTGGAATTGAGAACAAGGTGATGCTTTCTTATGAAAATAAATAACTATGAAATGTGTAGTTGTTGACCCATGTGGTACTGACTACTGATTGAGGACAGTGTTTTTTGTCTTTGGAATTAAATAGTAGATAGAAGTGGGGATTACAACTGACATCTCCTACTAAAAATGTCCCATAGTCCAAGAAGGCATCCAAACCTCACATCAATAACCCATTAAGTCTACAAGATGATTCAAGGCAATGTGATGGGGACATATTTTGGTAACTTTGGAATTTTTTTCTTTTAATTGTGTCCTTGCGAGGACAAGTATGTAAATAGTCGGTCTTAGAGGGGTCTTTTCTTAAATCTGTCCATCCTCTTTATAAGAGGGTCCGATGTACATATTAATCAGTGAATAGAGTGGAATTTTTGGACGCCGTTGAGCGCTGGTTCTCCCGTGTGAGGGCTTCGGCCCGTCTCTCCCGCGTAGGGGCTGCGGCCCCGTTCTCCCCCCCTCCAACCCCGGCGATGAGCGCCGGCCTCTCTTCCAACCCCGGCAGGTGGCCGGTTCTTCTCTTTCCCTCTCTCCCGGTGAGGTGCGCCGTCTACATCTTCCTCCAATATCGGCAGGTGGCCGATCTATCTTCCCCCCATCCTCCGGCCTCCGCGCTGTTCATCTCTTCTCCTCCTTCACGGACCTTCCTCGACGACATCGATGGCGGCGGCTTCCGGAATGATTCAACCCCTCCTCCCCTCGCACAGACTCGAAGCGGCAGATCCGGTGGAGCTCTCTGCGTTCGACATCAACCTTCGCCGCCGTCCTCCTGCTCCGTCCCTATCCGAATGCCGATGAAGGTCGACGACGGAAGAATAGGAAGAAGAAGAAGGAGCTGTGGAGGCAGGCGGTCCGGCAATCCCTGGTCCTGCCTCCCTCCCGAGCGGCTTCCTCCCAACGTCGACCCCCCCTGGACTCCCTCCGCTCCGCAACATCCTCCTACGCCGACCGGACAACGCCAAGTCTTCGGGTCCTTCCGCCTTCGCCCCCTTTCTCCGCCGTCTGTGCGCGGCAACGTCCGGACGGAAGAAACGACGCAGGTGGGCGATGCGCGCTGCTCGTCCCCCCACTTTGTCGCGGCCCACGACCGCGTGGGGGCTGGAGATGTCGCCACGGCGACGGCAGGCGACGGCGTCGATGCCGCCACGCGACCACTCCCGGCTGCGACCAGGACGGCGCCACGACCTCCCCCCCTCCGGGGGGTACGCACGCGCCCGCGAGCGCGGGCGACGCTCGCGACCGGCTCGCGGTTCGGGCCCGGCCGGTCCGCGGCCCAGACCGGCCAACCGGCCGATTCGACCGGGTTCTGACCCGGTTCACCCCGGTCAGGCCGGTTCAGTGCCTGAACGGCCGGTTCATGCCGGTTCAGGGTGTTCTGAGCCGGTTTTGACCGGTTCAGACCGTTTGAGGTCCGGTTTGGGTCTGGTTCGGGTCTATTTCAACCGATTCGGGTCGGTCCGTCCCATTTTGGGCTCGTTTAGGTCTATCTAGCAGCGACTAGCGCATGTTCATTTCGTTTTCGGTCAGTTTAGCCCGGTCTAGCCGGTTTGTCCCGCATCACAATGGCCATGTCTTGAAAACTCTTCTGTATGTTTATTGCCCAAATATCCGATGACATTGCAACCTTATTTAACACAACAGATAAAGGATTTGGTGGTTAATAATCATTTAAATCCTTAAATAGCATTTGTAATGTCTTGGTTTTATATTTTAGTCCTTGCGCTGTATCATGATTGAATTTGAGTTTGTCTTGGAAATTTTGATGCTTGATAGAGCCTGAGAGTTTCTTTGAACGGTTAAAGCTTCTTGGATAAGAAAGATTAGTCAACTTGTTTACAAGGTATAATGTCCTCTGAGAGAAGGTTAATATTATCCTGGCCTGAATCTAATGGGGTATTTTGTTGCACAATAATTTTTATTCACTTTCATGTAAAAAACTATATTAAAATACAGGGGTTTTTACATTTAGGTCCTTGAAATAATGTGTATTTCTACATATATCCCTGGATTTCTGACAATAATTTTAAGTCCTGGCCTGAATCTAATGGGGTATTTTGTTGCACAATAATTTTTATTCACTTTCATGTAAAAAACTATATTAAAATACAGGGGCTTTTACATTTAGGTCCTTGAAATAATGTGTATTTCTACATATATCCCTGGATTTCTGACAATAATTTTAAGTCCCCAAAATTTTACTCTATTTTCATTATGGTCCACATGGTAAAACTCCGTCAACTTTTACCTTTAAACTAACGTAAATATATTAAATTACTAACATACTCTTGTTCCTTAACTGTCTTTCTCCCTTTTCGTCTCTTTGCCACCCCTCTTTGTCTTTCTAATTTCTCTCTCACTTATCTATCTCTCTGCCCTGAGCAAGACAGAATACCCTGTCTTGCACCATGCAAAGATGTTCAGCCTGCGGGCAGCAGTGGCCATTCGCCTGCGAAGTGTCAAGACGGAGAAGAATGGCTTTGTGCTGGAATTCCTCTTGCCCTTTGACTGTGTTAACAGTAATAAGGCACCGCTGAACGCAATTTCCACCCCATTCAACAGGTCTGCTGGAGCTTGAGGGTCCTCATGGTGGAGGAAGTGGAAATTGAGGCTGATCTGCGAACAGATGAGCAGCTGACTGCCGACAGTAGGTTGTTGCCTGAATGAGGCTGCAGGCAGGAGTTCCCTGACATGGGTTGCTGCTGCCCGGTCCGCCAGAGGGTGAGTTACCGCTTGCACTGCAGATGTCGGTGAAAGGGGGGGGGGAGGTGTGAGGTTGCTACCAGCCATGGGAGGGGCAGAGGAGCGACTTCGTGGGGGGGATGTCACCCAAGGGGCGATGCCTGCGGGTGGGGCAGTTTGGGGGTGGAAGGGCAAGAGAGAAAGGGGTAAGTTTTGATGTTAATATTGGGAAACGGAGTAAGATTTTGTTTAGCTAAAACTATTGTCATAAATTCAGGGACATGCGGAAATATGTATGATTTGATGGACTGATGTAACCTCGATTTTAATTTTTTTTAAGAAAATCCAATTTTTTTTGGAAAAGGAAATTCATTTTTTAGTTTTTTTAGATTTGGCAACTATGAAAATAGGTTGTATTTCATAGGAGTATGTTGACAACTGAAAGTATTAAAAAAAGAGTGGAGTGATTTAAATGGGAGAAGACACTACAATTGGGGTAAATTTCCATATATTTTGATCAATTTCTTTTTGTACAACCGTGGGAACCTTGTTTTTTCTGTTTTGGAAAAGACTTTTATTCAATAAAATGTGGGTGTTATGTACTTATTTACGAAAATAGGTGATATCCTAAAGTATTACCGTATTAGATAGTTTGATGATATTTAAAAGGTATTAGAACTGAGCTTTGGGTTCTTTGAAAATTTTGATTTATTTGGCCTTTCTCCGCTGAATAGTGTGAGTATTCAGCATTGACTTACATTGAGCAATCGCTCAAATGTCCTTGATTAAACGTCGTAGCAATCCGTTTTTGGAGAAAACGTGCATATTCAAAACATGATATACTCGAAAGGGGCAGTGGCCTTTTGGGCCCGATGGGATGTGAACCCTTGGTTTGAGATTGATTTTTAAATTGATTTTAAAGAAGCTTCAGATTTGGGTTTGTATGGTTTTGTTTGACTTTTCTTGTTTATTTGGTGTTTGTTTGATTTTGGTTTAGTTTAAATTGGGTTTGATTAGTTTAAGTGGTCTCGGTTTTGATTTCAATGTGTTTAATATGTTTCAATGATCTTGAGATTTGGTTTGATTCTTTTAATTTTAAGGTTTCAGATTTATTTGACAATTTTATTTTTTTTGTTTTTAGGTAGGTTTTGACGTATTTTGAGTGTTGAAGTGTTGCTGATTTATTTTTCTTTGAAATTAGTCTTTTGTTGTTTGATTAAGAATTCATTTAGGTAAGATTGGATGCCTTTTAAATGAATTTTCAGGTTGTTCAAATCTGATTTTTGTGTGTTTTAAAATCTGATTTTTGTGTTTGAAGTTTGATCTTTGAATATTTCTTATTTACGATTCAATTCTTTTTGAGCTTAGGCGATTTTAATCGAGTTTTCAGATTTGTTTTAAATCTGTTTTTTTAACTTAGGGACAGGTTTTGATGTTTTATTTAATGTTTTAAATGTTGTTTAGAGTTTGGTTCAATTGTTGCTTTGTTTAAGGGTTTTATTTTGTTGTGTTAAGCATCTTTAACCAAATATCCAGATTGTCATTAATATGATTTTTTATGCATTTTGGTTGTGTTTTGGTGTCAACTTTAAATCAATTTGGTTGCTTTGGGTTCGCACCCCATCTGGCCCATTGGGTCACCATTCGACGCCCAGTTTCATTCAACTTGAACAATCATTTGAACATCATTTCATTTCACAAGTTGGGGTACAAGGGTTTGAATACAAGGAAGCCGGGTGGAGATGACATTTCTTCACCCGATGTAAATTTATAATAAAGTCGGAAAATTTTGACATTACAACGGCATGCCGGCTTCTTCCAACTTTTATGGATTTTACCCATCCAAGATGACTAGTGTTGGCTTGTCATATCGGAGGAAGGATCGCCAACTATGGGAACCGGCCCGCGCTATCGTCCGGATCGACAACCCGGGGCAGACTTGGGGGAGCCGTCCATAAGTGGAGTACCCGTGAAAGGGTATTTTACACCTTACTTTAATTTAGCTTTTCGCATTTCTGATTTTTAATTTGTTGTTTTTTTGTCAAAAGCCGTTTGGACTGGTTCAAATTTTATTGGTGTTCTTAGCAGGCCTTCAATCTTCTTGGGCTTAACGGGCCTGTCTTGAACTTTTTTGGGTCGGAAGGGCCTGTTTGGAAATTGTCGCATTGCTGAAAAAATCCTGTTTGGGCCGACTTTGAAGGCCATCCGGCTATGCTCTTGGCCTGTTAGACAGTTTCCAAGGGGTGCCGGGTTGTCACCCTCAAGTCGGCCCATGCAAAGGGGTTGCCGTCCTCCTCTCTCTTTTGCAGAACCTGTTTTGAAAGCATTTGTTTCCATCGACTGTGAGAATGGCAATGTGTAGGCCATGGAAAGGGCCCGAAAGTGACCTGTTTTGGGGGGTCATTTTAGGGACTGCACAAGGGACCTGTTTGGGATTGCACAAGGGGGGGGGGTAAAACGGGGGTTTAAAAAACATGGGCTGAAATGGGATTTTAATAGGAACCGCAAGGGGTTTGAAACATGGTTTTAAAAGGGAGCCACAAGGGAGCTATTTGGATAGGAACTTGAGAGCCCGCCTGGAGTAGACTTGGCCTGTTGGACAGATTCCAAGAATCTCTGGGTCATCACTTTCACCTAAGGCTCTAGGGGGATAGGCTGAAAATATGTTTGGAGACCGGTGAGGCATTTTTAGGACTGGTTGAAGGAGCTGACATGAGACTGTTTTGATAGGCCATCTAAGTGACTGTTTGAGGGTCTGATTTGAGGGCCTTTACGGTGTCCGGAAAGGACTTGATTGGGACTGCTTAAGTAAGTCAAAAAGGGCTGGAAATGACGTGTGTAATGATCTGAAAATGGGCCAGTGACGACCTGTTTTTAGGGCTTGTTTAGGGGTGCCATAGGTGGGCCTAACAGGTGACTAGAAGATACTCGGTTGGGGTCCAAAAAAAGAGCTGAAATGGAACGTGTTTTGGGGGGTCTAGACGGGCCGAACAGTCTTGTTTCAAGGGTCTGAAAGTGACCTGCTTTGGGGCTGTTTTGAGGATTAGGATAGGGACCTGCTTATGGGGCCTCCTGGCGGACCGGAAGTGGCTTCCATGTGGACTGTTATGGGACAGTTTTAGATGGCTGAGAATGGCAGTCTGAGAAGACCTTCTAGATGGACCGAACAGGAGGTCAAAACAAGGGGACACGTGGTCTGTTTAGGGGGACTGTGCAGGGGCAAGACAGGGTACTCTTTTAGGTGTTTTTGGGTGGTCCGAACATAGGACCGTATAGGGGCATAATGAAGATGGGATAGTGACCTGTTTTAGGGGCTTCATAGGGGCCAAACAGGACCTATCTTTGGAGCTGGAAATGGAACCGGCTTGGAGGGGCTCCTGGTGGACCAGAAAGGGGCCAGAATGGGGCCTGTTTTGGGAGTCCTCAGGTGAACTGGACAGAGACCGAACAGGGGAGTCTCTTGACCTGTGAAGGGGCTGCGTGAGGGTAAAACAGGGGGCTGTTTTAGGTGTTTTTGAAGGCCCGAACAGGGGCTGTTAGGAGGGGATTGAATAGAGGGTGTGCTTGAAGAATTTTTGCATGTTTGACAAGGTATTGGAGGGTCTTTTGGGTTGCCGATTTCGATGAAGGTCGGCTTAGGCCGTGAGAGGGATTGAGAAGAGAATTTAGAAGAGATAGAGGAGGTGCCCTTAGAGGGCTACATAGCTAATATTTGTGCACCCCCCTTACATTGTATATTTACTTCAGAATTCAGATGCAAGGGAGATTGAAGAAGGATGCTAAGAGAATCCCTTCTCCAAGAGAGATTGGTGCCAAGAGGAGGCCGCAAGGGGTCCCCCCTGTCCTCCTCCTCCTTCTTTCTTTCCTTTTTCTCTTGGCCGCGGACAGGGCTGGAAGCAGGTGCGCAGAGGGGCAGCAGCAGACTGGCAGCCTGTCGGCGTCTCCAGATGATGGGTCTGGCCTTGGTGCACCCCTCCTTTTTATAGGAATAGGTGGGATTTCAAGGGACAGCAGAGGAGTCAATGTGGAGATGGTTGTTGGCTTCTCCCTTGAGTTATCCCATGTTGACTTGTCCCTTGGTTTTCCCATGTCACCAGTGGGTCAAGGATGAGCTGGCGGCTGAGCTGGCCTACTGACTGGGCGATGATGTGGCAGGTTGACTGGGCTTTCTTGACTGCGGCCCACCCATCTCCCTTCCTAATGGATCTTGCGCAATTGGGCTACGAAGGGAACTAAATAATAATTAAATTAAAACAAGTAGGGGGCTGGGAGTTGGAAATTGCGCCAATGGGCTGTTCTAAAATCTGATTGGGCCCAAATGGAGGCTTGTACAATTGGGGATTGGCCCAATTGAGGTCGGACTAGGTAAGAATTGGGCCGGACCTTCTTCTTCTTTTTTTGTACTCTTGTTTTTTACAAAAAAGTTGACGCCAACAACTACCATGTTATTCTAATTGGATTATGATTAAATCCCGATTCAGTTTTCAGACTTTGATGGGCTGTATTTTATTTCTAAAATGGGCTTATAAAGCGTCAAATATGATACCTTATTCAGCATTGCTTGATTGACTACCTCTAGGGGGACTGTCCCAGTACCCCTTCCTTTTGGGTTTACATTCTTTGTCCCATCTAATTAGGTATCCACCTTTCAACTCTCTTTGGTGACTTACCAGAAGAAAACTGCTATTTTTGCTTCTAGTTTTTCTTGCAAATGCCTTTGAAAATTTTAAATATTGACATGTAGTAGATGGAGATATTAGCCAATACCGCTGTCATCATTACTGATTCTCCCTCATGCTGTTAGCAATCTGTGTTTTCATCTTTCTAGTCTTGTTTCAAAATTTCTGACTACGGGATTCCAAGTACTTCTGATCTTTTTATCAGATAGGGGAAGCCACAAATATTTGATTGAATATTTTTCAGCTTTTATCCCCAGAAGGCTTGCTGATTGATTTTGCTTTTGTACTCCTAATAATTTCAACCCCGTAGCTGCTTGGAGGAAGATGAACTGCCTTTTTAGGTTAATGATTGTCCTGTATGGTGGAGAGCAGGGCATCATGACTTACTAGATGTTGGAGATGTCTAGGTGATTGAACAGGGTAGACATTGTTTGACTCTTCATGGTGTTGCATGAAAAATGAATTACTTAGTCAATTTTGAAATCTGGTGCTTTTTTGGTTTAAGTCGATTACATAATATTAGAGTTTGTACCTTGTAGATTTTAGAAAAGTTGAAAATTTCAGGTATTTTTGGGTACCATTTAATTGATTGATGCACTTATGTAGTGATGTATGTTTTTCCATACAGTGGCCAGTTCTCTGATGACATTCTCTCACAGTTGGAAAATGATTTCGTGAAAACTCTCAAGGCTGATGTATGTTTATCAGACATCCTGCGATATGTCATTTAGCTTACTATTTCTTTGGCACCCTTTGATCTCTTTTCTGGTTACAGTTTGGAAATGAGAATGAAACAGAGCCTATTAGGCCTTTGCCATGGTATCCAGGGAACCTTGCCTGGCATTTGAATTTTTCTCGCATGCAACTTCGTAAAAATCAAACACTTGAAAGGTAATTAGCTAGAATCAAAAGAATTATGCTTTCGTCTGATATTTCTGCAAATTCTTTGGCTTTCATTGGGTATATATAATACTGCAGTTCTCTGAAGAATAATTTTGTAGCATCTTTTACTTTTTCTTTTGCAACAGAAATTCGGAATAAGTTTTCTTTGAACATGCTCTCTCTGCTTTGCAAAATTATTTCTAATTATGAGTTGACATTGAAAATTTTCAAAATATTATTGAGTTGGGATTAAATCCAATTCGGTCCCCATTCGGCTACAATACTGAATTCTCAGATACAGCTCATCAATTGGAGTTCATGTTCAACGCCAATTTATGGAGAAATAACCTATCTCTTTTGCCAATTTCGCAGTCCATGTTTCAGACATTAATGAGCTGTATTTTAACGTCAAGATAGGCCCGCTCTTGGTCTTATTTTAAGGAAATAGGCCCATGTCTTATGTTATTTTCGCACCCCATTAATCATATGCCTAATAGGCTGATTTTAATGAGAAAATAGGCCCACTTCAGATGTCAATTTCGTGGCCCACCTATGCTCCATCTAAGAAAAGGGTTGTGGCCTCATAGGCTGATTTTCGTGCGCATCCACGTAACATAATGAACTCAAAAGGGTTGTGGCCTTTCTGGTCCGATGGGATATGAACAACTTGTTTTAAATTAATTTGATGTTGATTTTTATTAATTGATTTGGAGTTGGTTTTGTTTAATTTAAAGTTAGTTTTATTTGATTTGGAATACTAATTTCATATTTGAGTTTGATTTGAATTGTATATCGAGTTTGAATTATTTGATTTTGGTTTGGTTTAGTTTTAGTTTGATTTGATTTTTTATTTCAAATAGTTGAAGTTATTTTTGTTTTGGGAATTTAATGGATGAATCGAGTGTTTTAAGAAATCTGATTACCTTTTGGTTAGGTTGACATGTTGATTAAGACATTTTTTGTTATCTTTTATGTCAGTTGGTGTTTTGATACCGGTTCGAGTGTGTTCGGTATGTTTTAAGTGTTTTGAGAGTTTAATTTTACTTGATTAGTTTTGAATTTTAGATTGTTTAATAATATGCTTTTTCTGTTTTTCAAACTGATTTTGATATTTTGGAGTATTTTTAACGTTGTTTATTAAGTATGCTTTGAATTATTTAGTTCTTATTTGATTAAGGAGTTGAATTCCATTGGATTAGGTGAGTTTGATTTGAGTTTTCAGATTGCATTAAGTCTGATTTTATGTGTTTTTCTAGATTTAATGGAATGTCTTTTGAGTCAATTTGCGTTTATTTATTTAATTTGAGTTCACATCCCATCTGGTTCGTCGGGTTAGCATTGATTGCTTGGTTGTATCCATTCGATTTGGCACTTGAAGTTCTATTTCATTTGAGATGTCAGCATACATGTATATGAATCGACATTTGATGTGCCACGAAAAATGATTGTTGGGTGGTACGTCAACATTCCTTCCCCGATGTAAATTTTCATAAGATCAGGAAAATTCAGTATTGCGACGGCATGCTGACTCATTTCCGATCGATATGAAATTTATCTATCCAATGTGACATGTATTTGACTTGTCGTGTTGGGGGAATGATCGTCAGCAACGGGAACTAGCCTGCGCCGCCAAGGTGGAGTGCTCACGGGGTGGTGCTAACTCTTTAATTTAATTTGGCATTTGGCATTTCAGATTTTATTTAAGCTTATTTTTGGTTCAAGGCTGGTTGGGCCAGTTTATGTCACATTGACACGATTGGCCGGTCTTCAAGCCCTCGGGCTTAGTGGGCCCGCTTTGCACTGTGTGGGCCCGGATGACCCATTTGAAACTCCTTTCCGCCATTTCTGATTTTTTTTTTGCAGCAACCTGGATTCTTGGAAATTTTCTGGATGGCATGGTGGAAGCCCGTCCGGGTGGACAATTGGCCTGTCGGAAAGATTTCGAAAGGATCGGGGACATTACTTCAATCCATTGGCATATGAGGAGAGAAATCCGGATTTTTGGGGTGTGCAGAAATCTGGATTTTTTGGAATAGCAGGGTAAGAGTCTGCCCAGGTAGACGATCAGCGTACGGATTCCAAAGGGACCCGGGACATCACCCTCGACCTCACCGGTCAGAAAGGAAGCATTTTCTGGAATTTTTGTTGGAGGGGAATTTTTGATTTTTTTGGCTTAGTGGGAAAGAGTCCGCCTGGTTGGACGATCGGGTCGTCGGACACATTCTGAAAGGACCCGGGACATCACCCTCACCCACTGGCACAGGAAGAGACCAATATGTATTTTTTTGGTTCTCAATTATGCGGGAGGAGTGGCTAAACAGGGACATTATCTGATTTTTTGGTGGAGGCTGAGAGGAACCGGTTGGAGAGGGGGTTTGGCCAAGGCAAAAGTGTAGGCGGATGTAGGGAATACAGAGGAAAAGAAATGAAAGGGGGGGGGGTCTGCACAAAACAGTACGTGGATGGGGCTGCTTTGGCAGACCTGTGGGGCTAATCTTTTTGGTTTAGTTTAGTCAAGGGAGGTGGAGTGGAGACAGGATGGTTTGGGCTAAGGTAGGGATGGGGGGAGAAGAAAAAAAAGGAAGAAAAAGAAAAAAATTAGAGAAGGGGAGATGCGGACCGAGGAAGAGATGGAGAGGAGGAAAGAGGGATGCAAAATCTTTTTTTTTATGTCTTCTTTCTCCACTCTTTTTTTTCTTCGTTTTTCTTTGTCTTTCCTCCTGTCTCTGGATGCAGCAGCAGCCCAGAAGACTTCTTCCTTTGTTGTCTTTCTCTCTACGGTCGTTGGATGCTGCCAGAAGCCTCCTTTCTCCTGTCGCTGGATGCTGTAGAAGGTGAAGAACATGGTCTCCTCCTCCTGCCCCTTGGTGCTGGAGATCGTCGAGCCTGCCTTGCCCTCCCTTTTCTTTCTTTCTGTTGGCTACGGGATGCAGACGTGAGATCTCTCTTGCTGTTTTTTTTATATATCCCCACGTTGGCTGGTCACGTAGGGAATAAGGAAAGAGAGAGATGGGAGGCTCGGCTGTGATCTCCTTGATTCCCTCTTCTCTGTTTTTTTTTTTCAAATGCCACCTGTTGGCAGGTACGTGGGAAGGGAGGAGATAAGGATGGCATTTCTTCTTTCTTTATCTTCTCCTTCTTTTTCTCTTCTTTTCTTTTTATTTTCAAATGGAGAAA
This sequence comes from Cryptocoryne crispatula var. balansae, assembly GCA_036172225.1. NCBI lineage: Eukaryota > Viridiplantae > Streptophyta > Magnoliopsida > Alismatales > Araceae > Cryptocoryne > Cryptocoryne crispatula. The sequence goes on along the minus strand of CM069923.1, from coordinate 44,483,017 downwards.
ATGGGAGATAATATCTTACATTAACTCCTTCCTAAGTTGTAGGAACTAAATGAGGAGGGAGGATGTGCGCTGCCTGCTGAATGTTGGGGCGAGAGAGAGATAAAGCCGGGTCTCCGATCAAGATGGTCCCCAATCTAATGGCCAATATTAATTCTGGGTTAAAATTATTTAAATTAACTCTGAAAATAGACGGAATTATCTGGAAGATGCTTTGATGGCTGTTGATCTTGTGCTCCCTCAAATCTACGGTCAAGAATTTTCAATTTGCCTAGGGATAATTGATTTGGTAGAATTCCTGATCGGTACGATCTTGACCTTTGAAAATTTCGAAAATCGTATCTAAAATGTAATTAAATAAGTATGCACCATAACTTTGACCTTCGAGTATAAATAACCTGTCTAGATACTGTTTGGATAGATTTGCCCGTCTTGGAATGCATGCGAGCTTCACAAAATTTTAAATTTTGTTCATAACTTCTTGAATACAGATCGGATCGACGGTACTAGTCCAGCGTTGTTTTTTCCGAACGTCAGGTGGACATTTTGTTGGTGCCGGATATCAACAAACCAGCCCTAATTTGTTGGGCTCAATAGGGGCAAAATGGTCATTTTCTTGTCCAGAATCGGATTTTGAGATTCAAGACACCGTTGCGGACCTCTTGACTGGGACAATATTGCAGGCTCACTTGCTTGATCATTTGGGCTCATCAAGCCTTTCAAAGGTTACCCGAAAGTTTACTTTCATCGTTTTGCTCATATCTTGTTGGAATATGGGTCGGATTTTCAATATGACTCTAATGGTGCTCAAGTTAGAGTTAGGTGAACCCAATGATGTGTCAATATGTTAGCGTGTCTGTCCTAAATTGCTTGGACCTACCAAGGGTGAAGAGGGTTATTTTACCGTCTGGGGTCCATTTGAACGACATTCTGACATTCGTGGTAGCGTTGCGAAAGCCTTGGCTAATAAAGTCATGTGGACCCACTTGTTTTGTCTTTCGGGCCTGATGTGTCCAGTAAGGCCATTCGAAAATCTACTTTCAGTGTTTTTCCGTAACTTTCCGAATATGGGTTAGATTGCCAATCTGACTTTGGCATTGTTCATTTGAAGGTCGAGTGGACCTTTTGATGGTGTCATTTGACTCACTTTTTTATTATATTTTTCTCAGATTGTCCGGATTGAACAAGGATAAAATGGTCATTTTACCATATGGAGTTAGATTTTGACATTTGGGGCGCTGTTGAAACGTCTTGACTGGTACAGTCTCGTGGAACTATTTATTTTGCCGTTTGGGCCCATTAGGCCTACCAAAAGTCGGTCGAGATTCTGTTTTCACCGATTTGCCGTGGCTTGTTGATTGCAAGTCAGATTTTTGTTTTGACTTTGGTGTTGCTCCAATTTGAGGTGAGCAGGCAAAATGGTGTTGCCCGAATGATCTTGGGCCACCATTTGGTCAATTGGGCCTATCCGGCCCATTGGACCACAAAATGGTGTAAGGTGGGTCCCACCACGCCAACAACTAGCTATCAAATTTTCATAAGGTTGATCCGTGGGATGCCATGCTTAAGGTAAAACACTGTCTCCTTGGTTGCCCCAAGGCATTTGTTTGAGATATTCTGTGTTTTCTGCTTCAATGTCTGTCGAGGAAGGAAAGTGGGATCAGAATTGCAACTGGGTTCAGCCGGTGCCAGACGTGATCTATTGGTTGATTCTCACATCAGCCACAATCAGCCAGAAATGGTTTGTAAAGAGGGTGCCGATCCTGATCCAGATTTGCCGATCCTGATGCAGAATGGTGAACTCTGCCAAGTTTCAGAGGAAATACTGATTATTGTTTCTATATGTGCATGCTATTATTGTTTTCAAAGCATTGCAATAATCTATTCCAGAAGTTCTAGTAAGGAGTTAGTCTTCTACGGGGGAAATTTTGATGCATGCATTAAGAAAATGCACAGATTAAGGAAGAGAAATATAGTGTTTTAGTTTTTACGTATAGTTGTTGTCATTAATGTTTTGTGGAAACAAGAATGGAAATATAAACAATTGACAGATATAATTGTGGTCAACTCCTTGTATGACTGCATAGATTTCCTACTGACAAAATGTGTCTTGATTTGAAGAATGAAATTGATAGCTGTTGTTTAAAATGATAAGACCATTTAGGCACCAGCACATGTTTTCTTTTGTATATAAATTGATATATTCAAAGAACTGTTAATGAACAAGGCAATTCAATGTTATATCATGCAAAATTTGAATAATCGACTTTCAATCTGTCATTTTCATAGTTTATCTTACATGCTATGTTGGTTGATTTGTTGTTTATTTGTCAACTTGTAATTCTATTTTTCTAAATTACAGGTTTCATGAGTTTCTTAAGCTGGAAAATGAAATTGGAAACATAACAAGACAAGAAGCTGTCAGCATGGTGCGCAACTTTATTCTATTTTTGAAGTTTTTTAATCATCCAACTCTACTTGTTTTTGCATGTATGCCAGAATCAGCAGATCCTAATCAGAATTGGCTATGACAACTTCAATTTCAATGGTTAAATAACCAAAAAAACCAGAAATTTGAAAAATGATAGAATCAGTGGATCGGTCTGATTCAAAGCCAATCTTGCATATTCAGACTGAGGGAAAAAAACTGATCCAGGATCGGCCCTAATCGTTTCTTCAAAAAGTTGAACAAAAAAGAAAAAGATGGAAAATCGGTTAAATTGATTCCCAGTGGCTCTGAAGGCTGGATGGTGGCTTCTTGCTCTCTCAATGGTAGAGGGGTGGTGGATGCTGCGGCGGCCGCCCCCTCCATCTCTGTGATCAGCCTTGTATTGGTTTGGGATTGGTCAATACAGGTCTATCCCACCGATTTGAGCCTAGTCCCAATAAAAGTCGGCTGATTCTGCAATCGATGTGTCAAATCCTGATCTGATTCAACATATGATGTAGATAAAATTATCATTTTGCTTGGTTACTAATTTTTATTTCACAATGACAACATTATTTTGATTTGACTAAGTTAAATCTCTGCCAAGTGGTTTTCACAAGATGTTCAAGGGTGCTATTTCGGCTTAGGCGACAAGATAACTACTTAGGCATCACCTGTGATAAAAAAAACATATGTTAGTACTATATATGTATAGACATATTATATATAAAAATAGACAGAGAAAGGAAAAATATAGAGTAGACATTAACAGGTTTAGGTATAAGAAAGAGCCTTAAGTATAGTTATATGCATATTTATATATTATAATTCAATGCCTATTAAGTGTGCATGCATGTAAATAAGTGATGCTCGTTTACTTGATCTAGACAAGTTCGAGCTCAAACGCAAATAAGAGCTTGGTCCAAGCTTGAGGTTGAGCTTGATTATGAAGCACAAACAACTCATTTATGAAGCTCATATCTAAGCTCGTTTATGCTCATTTAATATGTTTTTTGCATATTATACAACTTTTGTGCTCCCAATTTATTTTTAAATAAAATATTAACCGAATAGTTGATCAAGTACTTAAATGAGTTGCTTGTGAACTTTATCTAGTTCAGGGGGTTCTGCTTAAGCTCGGTTTGTAAATAAGATGAGTTTTTTTTTCTTTTTGTTGCTCATTTAAGATGATAAAAAGCCCGGTCGAGCCTTTAACTTGTCTAGTGTATTGGCTTTTTTTGCACCCCTAGTTATCAGATTTAGGTGGCTTCTCAAGAATGTCACTTGCTGGCAGTTGATTTCTTTGGGGGTGTTGGTTAATGTTGGGTAGAGAAGATGGAAGGCTTTCAACTAGTGGATCTGTTAGTATTCCTGTGTTCCATCATAGGGGGAAACGAGTAAGGCTAGATTGGAATTAGGGTCAGGATCGGCTAGTGCCGATGTCGATTATAATCTGGATCGGCTTGGCTGATCCAAGAGGGGAAATACTGATCCAGAATCTGCCTTCCTCACAATTCCAGGAAGATCCGTAACTTAATGGGGAGAATCGGATTGGAACAGGGCCCAGAATTGGACCCGATTCTGGGAAGATTTGTAACTTACGGACTTTCAGTGAATCAGCCTGGACAATTGACCTTCCTCACGATCCAGGCAGATTTCTCCGGGAATTGATCCTGGATTGGTGTTTCCGGTAGTGGCCGATCCAATAATCAGCTAATTCTGATCCAGATTGACCAATTTTGCAAACAATGGGCGACCTGGCCCAACCCGGTCGAGACCTGGCTTAGAGGTTTCACAGTGTATCTTCTCGATGGCCCCTTTTTAGTGTCCTTTTCTGTTTTTGGTTCATTCAGAATTTCATACTTTCTATTTTTGTTTTTAATAAGTTGCTTTCATCTGTGTTGATCACATTGACAAGTTCTACAGTGGATGAAGATTTGGTGTGAAGTGAAATTTCTTTGTTTTATCCTATTCAATGATTTTCTTTTTGCAATTTTAAATCTGGCTCATCAATGATCTGTCTGACATTGTTCTATGTGGACAGGAGATGATCCTGGGTACTCTAGTTCCTGAAAACCTTTATTCATTTCTTTTCTGAGGCTAACGTATGCTTATCTTTTTCCTACAGGTACCTCCACTTTTCTTGGGTGTACTGCCAAGTCATTATGTGCTTGACAGTAAGCTTCCTTACACATTCATCATGGATGTCTCCTTTTATCGACCATGTAGTGTGTTTACAATTTTACATACGTATTTGGTGTTTTGTGGATGAAAAGATAGAGTTCATTATGCAGTATATCATAGTGGCCACCTGGTAAGCTGTATTTGTGAGATGTTCTGTCTTAGGTTGGTCTGTTGTGACTGTGGTTGAGTAGGGGAAGGTGTGCGTATTTAATGCGTTTTATATAGAGGAAAAATGGGGGGTGGGGGGCTTGATGTCTTAGTTTTATGGAAACATTTTATATGAACACCTTCTCCAAACAGAGCCTGAAATACCATTCGTCAATAGAATGACATAAGAACAACATTGCGCAAGCAGCTAGAAGGTGCGATCACGTTGCTAATTCTAACATGCATGGTTTGCCAAGAGTAGACAGGCTAAGCTCAGGGGGATGAGAACTGAGGTTGTATACCTGTTGCTCCTGACGCACGCGAAGAACGGCAGGAGGGCAGTTGCCGACCTGGTGGCATTGAACAGAGCTTAAAAATGTTTGTTTTGGCCTGAGTAGGTGAAGGAGAGGTCTTTTTCCTGAGCTCTGAGGAGAGTGTAGGTGAACCTGACTGTTTCGATCAGAGGATAAAGTGAAGAACAGGAGGGAGCTAGCTTGTGCAGAGGGTTGGAGAAGACAGAGCAACCGGCCTTATAGAATAATTGAGGGGGGAATTTGAATTAAACCCAGACTTCCATGCCACTTGGATACAAGCCTGATTGCGCCTCGGGTCAGGTTTTGTTGCTGTCTAGAAAAAGAGGGTAGTGGTAGTTAATAAGGAATTAAAAGTCGTAGTTAATAAGGAGTTAAAGTGATGCAGCACAAGCATGGGGGCCCAAATAGCTCGCTAGAGTGATGCCATGTGCCAAAATAACTCCCTAGAGTGATGCTGTGTGCCAAAATAGGCCTGAAATGGACTGACTGGGTGTCAACCAAGCTGGTAGCTGACCGAATTGAGCTGAAATGACAGAACGGGTGCTGAACTGACCCTGAAATGTACCGAACTGGACTAGAACTTTTTTAACTAGGCCTGAACGGTGCTGAGCCAGGTCCAAAACCACCTGAACCAGCCATAATTTGCTTGAATTAGCCGGTTTAGGCATTGAATTGGCTTGAACTGGCTGGTTTACTACCTGAACCGGCTTGAACCAGTGAAGAGCCAGTTGAACTGGCCTAGGAACCCAGAGCTAGCCAGTTGAACTGGCTACCCGGGTTGCTGGCACCAAGGATTGCGGGATCGGGATCGGAGGGGCCCAATCTGATCTGGATCGGATTGAATTGGTTTGATCTTGACCGATCCTCCGGAACGAAGACTGATCCAAAATTAGCCTGGATTGGTGTTTTTTATTTTTTCTTCTTTAAAAAATAGAAAAAATCAGGAAAAATACAATTTTTTTAAAAATGAGAACAAAATAAATTTGTTCAATTTACCACATTTTCGTGTCACTTTGAGTCTACGAGAGATTTTAACACAAGTGGATATCATACAAAGTAACACTAATATTCATTCCACTGAATAAAGAAAATAATACTAGTCACACAAATATGCCTTCTAATGATGAATGATCCAATCACCACCAACTATGAAATTACCCTGGATCTTTGTCTTGCTCGTTCTCATTTTCTTGGATTCTCCACCGACTCTGATCAATCATGATTGGCCCTTGCCCATAAGAAAATAATGACTTGGCCATCTGGTTAAAATCATAAACTCCACCCTTGACCGAAGTTGGAGGAAAGGGTAGATAACAAGTAGGGGTGCAAGCGAACCAATACACTCGACGAGTAGTTCGATACTTGACTCGTTAAAAGCTCGACTCGGATTGTTTATTAAGTTAAATAAACGAGTCTGAACGGGAAAAAAAAGCTCAACATATGAACTGAGTCGAGTTTGAACCGAGACTTGTTCGACTTGATAAATTCGCGAGCAGCTCGAATAAATGTTCATTTAAATACTTGATTAAGTATTCGATTAACTACTCGATTAACTATTTATTTAAATAATTAAATTATAAATACATTGTATTTATTATATATATTTATTTAACATTATTGGGAAACAATTAAACATTACGAGATTACGTGGATTTTTAAATTTTTTTATCATATTATTTTATCTTTATTTTACAAAGAGTTATTTGAATCAATATCTTTTTTGGTCAGATTTGAATCAATATCTTTTTTAATGGGGCGTGGTGAGAGCATATGCCCCTGACTTTCTCTAATTTTGACCGGAGTCAAAATAAGACTTAACGAACATCTCCCCTCCGCTTATACAAGCGCCTCCCTCTCGATTTTGACCTAGTCAAAATCCCCGACTTCTCAAATGTTGAAAATAAGGCAAAAAGAAAATGATCCAATTTTCTCTCTCTCTCTCTCTCTCACGTTGCATTCCCCTGCCACTCCTATCTCTCTCTCCTTTACTATCAAAAGGCACATGGCGGACGTAACTCAAAATCAAATGCCGTTGGTAAGACAAAACTTTCCCATTTCTTCCCCCTTGTACGTTGCAACCATCTACGGGCTGCTGTTCCAATCTCTCTCTGTGTGTGTGTGTGTGTGTGTGTCTCGCATGCACGGCACGTAGTAGTAGCACCCGAAAGGCGACGAAGAGTCCTTCCGAAGAGCGGCAGCGGCACACAGCAGCCAACCTGGAACCTTCTCCCTTCCCCTCTTTGATCATACGAAGAGTCCTTTCGACTATCCCTTGCAGCCTTCTCCTCCCCTAACGGACCAGCATTGCCATTGCCCCTCTCTAGTGAGGCCTCCTTCCTTCTCTTCGGTGAGGTCACCAGCCAGCACCGTTGTTGGTTTGCCGTCACCCCCACCTACAGGTTGTATTTTTCTTTCACGTCATCTCTTCTCTTCTCGTCGCTGCCATCAACGCTCTTGTAGCATGCCGTCGGCCTGCCATTCGGCTGTCTGGGCATCACCGGTCTGCGGCATGCCGGCATCAATCCTCGCCGCCATCCCCCAGAGAGATCGAAGATCGTTTACATAAACGAGTGGCTCGACGAGCTGAACTCGAACTCGTCGAGCTCAAATCGAGTCGAGTTTGAACAAGACGTTGGGAAGCTTGACGAGTATCGAGCCGAGCTCGAACAACAAAAAAATATCTCGAGCCAGGCTCGAACAATCTCCTACTCGGCTCGGCTCGATTGCACCCTTAATAACAAGACTCAATGTTTGAAGTAGGATTTGGATATGAAGATGCGAACTCATCGAAGACATTCGTCTTCATCTATCGTCTGCTGATCCTTCCACTTGAAAAGGAATTCCTTCTCTCACTCAGATAATCTGGACCTGCTCCACTGGTGCGTGTATTGCTAGTAGAGCCATTCTCACCTCCATCTCCACCTCCACCCACCGTACGTTGTTGTTGTGCGAGCAGAATAAATTCTTTCTCATCCTCATCTGATGAAAGTGGCTAAGTGGTGTTAGTATCAATGACATGATGGCGTTTGATACATAACTTCTTTCTTTTTAAACTTTCTTGTCCTTGACTACTTTGTTGCGTTGGCATACAAACTTTCTTTAAAGTTTTGAATAAGCAACTATCCTTTTTGGTGGTGGTTGATAGTTCTACACCTGGAACTTGACTCGAAACTGTGGTGGGTGCTAGAAGTCGCTCTAGAGAAGCTGTAGTCCGGGGTGGATCAGTAATTGGAGTTGTGCATGAAACTGGACTTTTTTCCTTCTTTCTACATTTGTTCGTCCTCACCAAAGACGTTGTCATACTTACTTTCGGTCCATGATCTGCCATTCGGGTCGAACTCTGGCTCTCTCTTTCAGTGTCCTTGTCTTCCATCCATGCTGCAATTGGATGTTCTTCTTAGAATAGATATTCCAAATCCACTCCCCTTTATGACAAGTCTTGAGTGGCTTGAGCTTGAACTCTCTTAGTATAATCTACTCACAAATTGTGCAAATCTTTGCTGAGATGTCTTCTGCTTATCTTTGATATTTTTTATCTTCAGCCTCATATTATAATGACAGTAGACTAGCTTCTTCAATCTTACACTCTGCAACTTATTCCTTCTCTTCGTGTGTATGAAGTTGAAGGTGCTTGAATTCCTCTCACATTGGGATGAATTGGTGCTTTGACTTAGCACCCGAATCACAATAGATGCTAGTGGATTCCATCAAGTCATTGTTGGTCACTTGAATCTACCTCTTAGCTACAAAAAACACAAGTAATGTACGAATTAGTAAGGGTGTAATATTTTTAAAACAATGTTTATTATGTTTTAAATGTTGAGGTAGCTTACTAGGAGAAACATTGTCGTGTGAAAATTGCAAATCTGGATCTCCATAGACTCTGATCTTATGCCTGTATAAAATCATCTGAAATACCAAAGGAAAGACAATTAAGTCCATTGTTTATGTTAAAGTTCAATGGTTACTAAATAAGTAAGGAGTACTCACTTCAACCTCAGCGGATGTTCTATTTTCTGGAGTCTTACTAAGATGCTTGGTCACCGATAGTGTGCCTTATAGTACTTCACCATCGTTGCACACTTGCCCACCATATTGCATCCTTGGGTGTAAGAAGTATCCTATAAAATTGTAACACAATCCAATGTTTAAGGCATTAACATATTAGTATTATTATCGTGGTGCAGTGTCTTGTCCCATCTGTTGTCAATCACCTTCCACCACTTCTTATAACCCTTGGGATGTTTCTTTTTAATTTTTATTTCGGCTTTATCCATACCGTCGTACAGGTACCCCATTTGATTTTTATTATTTGAGTCTACCAACCTAAGCACATGTATTAGGGATTCTATGACAGACATGTAGTACTACACCTTTTTCCATCACCTGTTGTCCTCAATCAACTGCTCCATCTTCAACAAGACATCATACTGATCCATTGAGTTTCTGTAGGTATCCATGTACTCTTGATATGCAGTGGATAGTATGAACCTCTTCAAATCAACTTTATATCTATAAATGCTCTTCAACGTAATGAAATGCGTGGCAAATCTGGTGAGACCCGGCTTTATGAGATCATGACCATCGATGTGCTCCCTCATGATATGTAATAGTTTGGGATGCCCATAAATGAATGACGTGATAAGTTGTCCTTGACTCACTAATAACTTGACATTTGGATCATTCTCAATGTTTTTCAACATCAAATTAATAGAACGTGCCGCACAGGATACCCAAAACAAGTGTACTTTGGCCTTCATAAGCTTTTTTCCTGTAACCTTATATGATGTCTTGTTGTCAGTCACAAACTACATAATATTGTCTTCCCCAATCTCATCCACTGCACCATTCATCAAACCAAACAGATAATCCGCATTCTTCACTTGACTTGATGCATTAACCAACTTCAAGAATATGATACCTTAAGAACAATATACAAGGAAGTTGATAAGTGACCTTTTTGTGATTCCCGTTCATATATAATATGAAATATAATAAATATAAAAATTAAATAGAATTCTAAATATATAATATTTAAATAGAATTCTAAATACTAAATATAAATATATAATATAATAATATATATAAATAAATGATATTATAATATATAATATATATAAATAAATGATATTGATATATAAAATATAAAATAAATAAAAATATAAAATAAATAAATTTCATTTTGAAATCAAACTTTTTGAACGAAAGAGGTCATATATAAACACAAAAAAGGAAAGGGAGCATAATCGACATTTTTGACCATACCTCTACTTTTTATTTTACTCAGCTTAAAATGCTATATGATGTCTTGTTGTCAGTCACAAACTACATAATATTGTCTTCCCCAATCTCATCCACTGCACCATTCATCAAACCAAACAGATAATCCGCATTCTTCACTTGACTTGATGCATTAACCAACTTCAAGAATATGATACCTTAAGAACAATATACAAGGAAGTTGATAAGTGACCTTTTTGTGATTCCCGTCCACCCATCGCACATTATAATGTACCCCTTCTCCTTTCAGATATATTTGAATCTATCTATTAATGGATTCAACTCATCAACTTCCTCATCCAAACTAGTATTATATATGTACTTGGAGGTAGGAGCTTTCAATCATGGCCCGGCCTCACCAATGGCATTTACCATTGTTTGGAAATAAGGACGAGTGGTTGCATATGCCGGGACACCTACATGAACCAAAATAAGACATCATTGTTAACAAAAATTTCAAAAACGTCTAACACGTATAAGTAATGAAACTTAACATCTTCATAATTCATATACCTACATGTAGAAAGAATTTAACCATGTACTTCATGACTTTCTTTGCCGCACCTGTCGTAGCCTTGACTCCATTAAAGGCTTGTTTTATCCCACTTTGGCATCTGCCACTCTCCCTATACATGGCAGTGTCCATCGTTGAATGTGTTCGATAGATTTCGATTTCTCGAACTGGGCATGTGCCCTCCCCTACATCAGAACGTCTGACAAAGGGACTTGAGTCTCTTGCCCCTCTTCTTATTTCTTCATTTTCATAGGTCTGAGCCCTACTAGCATTCATGGCTCTCCTCACCCGAGTCTTCTCTTCATCTTTTGAAGATGATGAATTAACTTGAACATGTGCTTATTCTTTTCCCTTCTTACCCTTTCCCGACATAAGATCGATATCTTTCCGACTTAACAACTCATCATGAAGTTCTTGTTTCTGCCCAAATTCTAACATCTCTCTGTGAATCTCTTCCAGTTAAATATGCTCTCATATTTCCCCTAAGCTCAGTCGGGACCTTATCACACTTATTCACATTACCACTCATGCCGGCTATATGTTGCTTGAGGCGATATACACTTCTATTCACGTCTTTTTAACATCATTTACATGTCACTCTCTTCTTCTCAACATCTAGTAAATGGCCATGTGACATCCAATGTCGCGATATGCAGCGGTATCTTACTCCTCGTCCAACATGTTATTTACACCCATGTGATCCCCCCCTTTGGGGGTTACAAAATTAGAAAACCACCCCCGAAGGGGTGAGATGTGTGGGGGTCCAAGGCCGAGGGAGCCCTATTCAGGGTTGGGGGTCATGGGGGTAGGGGGAAAGGAAAGATCAGTGATGGGGGAGGGGGATGGGGGAGGGGGGACTCACATTCAAGCAAGGGGTTGTTGGGCCGAAGGGGGGATTGTCGGAGGGGGCTTCCAGGAGCCGGAGGTGAGCCCTAAGGGTAAGGGGTGAGGGGAGAAGGGATCGGGGGGTGGGGGAGAATCGGTTCGATCTCCTCCTTATTAGAGGGGATCGAACTGGAAAATGGTCTGGAATCGGGACTGAAATCGATCTGATTCCAAACATTTTCGGGTTCCGAGGGATCGACCAATTCTTGATTCGATCCACTAGGATCAGTTGATCCTGGACCAACCCTAGCGATTCCGACCAATTCGGCCGGAAGTTCAGGCCCGATTAGCAGTTCAGGTGAGATTCTGATTGATTTGGTCTGATCCGATTCGAGAATCGGTCGATCCCGATCTGAATCGACCGATTATGCAAACCATGGCTGGCACGTGCACGCGAATGCACATGAAGGGGAGGAGTTACGCATGGGGGTTCATAGCCTCGATAGCTGCACCGCGTGACCCAAAAGGGAGATCATAGCACATCGGAAATGGGACCATAGGGGGCTTGTGGCATGCACAGGGAAACCGGCTGGCCGGGGGGTGTTGTGGCCATCCCACGAACGTAAGAAAAATCACTCCTCTTAGGGGTTCGCATCATCTTCGTGGCACCCTTAGACATGGGAGAAGGCGAGGTAGGCCGCAGTAGCATCCTTGCGAAGCCTTTGCCGATTGCCCATAGAGCAGACGGACAGCGGCTGACATCATTCGCAAGGTCAGGAAAAGCCAACGACACCTGGAGTGGTCTCCCATTGTCGGCTTCCTTGCTTTTCTCATTTCTTCTGTTTCTTTCCCCTTCTTTAGTGGAGCGGAACAGGTAGGAGGGGTACGGTAATAGGGACAAGGGAGGCAGAGGACAAGGTGATGGGGTTGTTTGCAACTGGAGGTTGTGCCGGAGTTCTGAAAGGGGCATTAGGGAGGTCGCGGCATGGTCAGTGGGGTTTATGGCCAATCAAGGGGACCTGGTGGGTGTCAGGTGGAATCGAAAGAGGTGCAGGTGGGAGTCTTCATGGTGTGGGGAAGGTTTTGACGATGGCTAAAGAAGAGGTGCAGCGGGTGTAACTGGAGGTGAGAGGAAGGGCACGCTGATCATGAGCGGTCGACGGGGTTTTTAGGGCCGTATAGGATCACCAAAGGGGGGGGGGCTTAGCTCCGTAGGGGACCACAATGGCAACACGCTTGTTGCCTGGTGTTGACAAAGGGTAAGGAGAAAGGATAACCTGACAGAAAGGCCAGAAAGGAAGAGAGAAGACTATGGGAACCGGCCTTTCCGCCATGGGTGGTTAGAATTGGTTGCTACAAGAGGCGAGAAGAGAGACCTTCTTTAGGAGGGATGTAGAGGAACCTGCATGGGACAAAAGTGAACTCCACAATTTTATTTCATCATTTTCTATCTTCATTGTGAAAGCATGAGGCTCTTATATAGAATCAATCATTTACAAAAAGGACCCTTATAAGGATTAAACACAAACTAGTCCTATAAAAGACTGAAATGTAAATAAAGACTCAAAAGACTCTAAAAGGACATTAAATATTAAAAAATACAGAAATGAAACATTGACACTATTGAATAAAAAAATGTGTCATCTTTTCAGGACCCGAATGGCACCGTCCCCAAACAATCGGTCCATCCTGTCCGATCCAGTCCCCATCATAAAGGCAATAACCCAAGAGTGTCGACAATCGGGGTGCCCGATTTAGGGCCCATCATAAGAGGCCCACTGCCAAAGTATCGGGCCAAGGTTCATGGTTGAGGTCTTCTGATTTTTACGTTGGGTATCCATCTGGACCATTCCTAGCGTTGAAAGTTTTGCATGCTAACCTAGCTGGCGTCGTGGCTCACCAGGACACCCACAGAGCAGTTGTGTGAACCGGCTGATGTCCCTGTGAGCTCTGTTAGGTGCAGCAGTAGCTATCAATGACTCCAAGCGGCTAGACGAGCATCCCCAATGGCAAGCATGATCGCCACCTTCCTAGGATAGACCCAAGAAGGGCACGATCATATCCGTTAAGCCCTAAGGATCATGGACGATCGACGAACCTTGCTCGGAGTTAGGTTGCCCTTCTGCTGAATAAGGAAAGCTGATTGCGACTTCGTCCTGATGGCCAAGGTTCCCCGCAGCTATAAAAGTAACCCCATGCGGCATCAAGAGGGGTTAACAATCATACACACACACACAGAGAGAGAGAGAGAGAGAGAGAGAGAGAGAGAGAGAGAGAGAGAGAGGCTGTTCTCATCTCTTGCTCTTATAGACGTCGTCTCCTTACTATGTCTCCTCTGTCACCATCTTCTCCTTTCTTTATTGAGGCCATTGAGGTCGTCTGCAGTGTCTTTTACCATGGTCGAGACCATCAACACCTCTCACCTTGAAGCCATCTACTTCTCCCATCGTTGTTGTTGAAGCCAACTGCTTTATCTTCCATTGCCATTGAAACCAATAACCATCGAAGCCATTGTTGCTAGAGTCTGAACAACCCCACGAGGTTGCTGAAAGCTTCTCCTACCACCACTGAGCTCATCCATGACCTCTTCCGTCAGCCCCAGGGCTGACCACCACCCCAGCTGTTGTCATGAGCAAAGACAAGCGTCAGGAGGTGAAGCACAGTTGGGTATGACCATGCCGTCCCTCTTCAGAACCCACATGGGCCCCACTTGACCCAAGAACTTAAAAAAAGGGGAATATCCCCAATGTTGTGGATGCATAGGTTGATGACAATGTGGGACTTGGCTCCCTCGTTGAGCATCATGACCGATAGAGGCCTATTGGGCCTATGATAGTTAATGAATGGGCTGGGTGACCAGTAAAATTATAAAATAAATAACTAACTCAAACTTAAATAAAAATCTATAAATTTAATTAAACAAATAGAGACTAGTTGGGAGGCCAGACACTCCCCTACCCCTTAGCAAAACCTAAAAGAACTATAATGCATGAACTAGTTGGCATGTAAAGATCAATTCTAAAAGGTTAAAAGACCTCGATGTCATACCACACACCTATTAAGAGAGAAACATACCCATTAAGTCATGGAAATGTTGTGCATGTTTAACATGCTGACATACTGAATCATGGGCTAATGAGGTTCATAAGTTATTGGGATGAGTCCCCGCATGCCTATCCAAGGCCGGGGTAATATTCTATCATAAATCATTGGTACAATCTCCACATACTTATCAAAAACCGGACGCATCATTTCCTAAACCAATTGGGCTAAGTTTCTTAATGTCTGTCAAACGATGAAGGGATTTAATCCTAACTCATTTAGTTCAAGGTAGTTGCGGCTTCCATGCCTTCCCTCCATACATATGTATCTCAAATTGAGCGAGCAATGAAAAATATCATGTTCAGCTTAACTTGTGATGCTATGAAGAGCATAAACAGCCTTACGGAATTGGAGAAATGCAAACATAAACTAAAAAAATAACAAGAAATCTGCAACATTAAAACTCAGTGGATCGGAATGGCAAAATGTGAGTGTCTGGGAATATTCAGAAATTGCGGAAAATCAGAGGCTTATCGAACTCTGAAAAAAAAAAAAACAGTAAGCTTAAACTCTTTGCAACTCAGTATACCCGCTGAGAGATAAGAAGACAAAAAAATTGTTTTGAATCAAAGTTCAGAAATCTGAGAATGGGAAACCTAGAAAAGTGGACAACTTGAAAAAAAAAAACAGAATTCTGGGAGTCAGAAGAAGATGTTCAATCCAATAGCTTTCAGGAGTAGAAGTCTGAAAGCGCTCCTCAAAACCTAAAATCTCAGACTGAAATAGAGTCAAAGACATCGAAGTTTGAAGTAAATATCAAATTCCCAAGGTTAAAAATTCATGTTGTCTAAAATCCCGGAGACAGAAAAAGCTTTTCAAATCAATAATCACAATCTTAAAACATCCAGCTTAAAGGTCAAGATTCCAAATACCAAGTCTAAATCCGAACGAAATCCAAGGGTTCTCAAATCTAAAAAAAATAAAATCTGAAAATCCATACCTCAAAGTACTCAAATCTCAAACTTAAACTTAGGTTCAAGAATCTGAAAAATCCTGAGAAATCCTAAATCTGAGAACCGGCCTCAAAACAAACCCCCAAAAGTAAAAGACAAAGTCTTAACTAAAAAAATTAAACCCGAATTGAACCCAAACTCATCCAAATAAAGTCCAAAGCATTAAGTGTTTACATTTCATTAAGTTCATGGGTTCACGAATTGTTATGACAGTTATTTAAGAGTGTTTGAACGATTGTTTGATATAATTAACATCGGTTTCACAAAATCAGATGGGAGGAGGTCATAAAGAAAGTTTCCAAAGAACTCAACAATCTCAATACATATTCTATACATACCATGAATTAGCTAATACTTTTTATGAAATGCTTCATATTTTCATATTGTCAATGCTAAACTCAAACAAAAGAAATTCCTTTCCCAACAATGAAGAAGCATGGATTTTCTTGATCAAAATAAATTTGAGGTTACCTCAGAGATAAAATAGGCATGTTTTTCTATGTTTCAGGATTTTATTATTTTTTTAATTTTTAGGTGGTGGGACCCACCCCAACTGATTCTAGCGTGAGAGGATAGCTCCATGTGGATTTTGGGAATTTCATAACATTTTTTATTTTTTATGATTTTTTATAAATTTATTTTTTATTTGCCTGAATTATTTACATAAAAAAGGCTAAACATGCCAAAAAAGGGTTTTCGTAGCAAAACAGTATTAAAATTTTTAGGGAAAATTCAATGGGTGATTAGATTTTTAGAGAGATTTTTTTTGAATTTTCAGAAATGAAAATTCGGAAATTCTAGAAATAACATTGATGAATTTTTATCCATTTCGTGATAATCCTTTGGATTTACCACAAACCCTTCAATTTTTAGTTAATTTTCCTTATTTTTTTAATTTTGAGAGGATGATTTCAATTTACACCTTATTCCCTGTAAAAATAGGAATTTGTACTTGAATCAAATTAGGATTGGAATTTGGATCTAAATAGGATTGAAATATGAATTTGAATCCAAGTAGATTTGAAGTTGGTTAGGATTGACTTTTCAATCCCGTTAGGAATTGAATTTTCAATGGGGTGGAATTAGAATTGAAATTGGATTTATATTAGGATTCGAATCTTACTTTGGTGAGGATTTGGATCCTAGTTAAAATAGGATTTGAATCCTAGTAGGATTATGATTTTATGACTCCTAGGATTTGGATCCTAGTTTGGTTGGGATTTGGATCCTAGCTTGATTAGGATTTGAATCCTAATCCTACTAGGAGTTGGACCCTAGATTGATGAGGATTTATCTCTTCTTTTTTGCGAACTTTCAGTGTCAACATATATATGTTAATATATAAATATATATAATATATAGTAATTATAAAATAACAGTATTTAGTTATATAAATATAAAAATTGATAAGGAATACAAAATAACGATAATTTTATTTTCTTATTTTCTTCATGTTAAAAATTATCATCTTTTTAATGTCAATGCTTTATCAAAGATTCTCCTTTCCTTCTGTTTTAATCTTATGTTCTTTTCTCCATACAGTGTGCGCTGCACCTGGTTCAAAAACCTTTCAGTTGCTTGAACTGATGCACCAGTCAGCTAAGCCTGGATCACTTCCTGATGGCCTGGTTTTTATCATGTTTCTATTATAGTTTTCTTTCAAATGGTCTACAGAACGTTAAAAATATTCTACCTACTAGTGGTTGTAATTTTTGTGTTTTCTTATTTTCATGTGACAGGTGGTAGCAAATGATGTTGACGTTCAAAGATGCAATCTTCTCATTCATCAGACAAAGAGAATGTGCAGTGCCAATCTCATAGTAACACATCACGAAGCTCAATACTTCCCTCGCTGTTGCTTAACAAGTAACTACACAAAATTATACAATATGGAGCATGATACTGGAATTGAATGTAGCACTTCATCACATGAGCTTGAAGAAGCATGTAACTGGCAGTTGCTATTTGATCGTGTTCTCTGTGATGTACCTTGCAGTGGTGATGGCACACTACGCAAGGCTCCTGATATTTGGCGAAAATGGTTAGGATGCAATAATGTTCTTTCTTGGGTTTTTGTATGTGGCAATAGGTGTCGCCTAGTAGCTTGCATCAACTGACCAATGTTTTTAAAGCTTTGGAGGCAGATGAGTGCTAAAAGGGGCTGTGTTATTTTACCTCATTCAATTTTTCTAATTGTTTCGGTGGAAGAGGCACTCAACTAAATGATAACAGAAATGTTAGTTCATGATTGATAATAATAAATTTGAAGGAATGCATGGTGTATGACTGGAGTGGTGGAGTGGCGTTTTCTTGCCCTGGTTTAAAATCCATTGTCATACATGGCTTTATAATTGACATATTTGACAGCCCTCAGCTGTTGTCAACTGCCAGCGTGTTGGCAAGAAATAACCCATTCCTGTAGTTCGGGCCCAATGTTTTAAAATAATAGGAGTATGAGTATTTTGGAAAAGAAAAGAAAATTTGTGGGTTTTATTCGTAAATGCCCCTAGAATCAGCATCTAATGCTCTCAAGAAAGGCATAACACAGAAAAAAATGGTGTGAAACCTGCTGTGCCGGAATTGGTGAAAATCAATCAAATTAGTCATGGAGCAGACTGATCCAGCCTGAATTGACTGATTCCAGTGACTCTTGTGGGAATCTGCGGTTGTAGGCATCTGCAGCACTGCAAAAGCACCTATGTTTGCCTTGGCAGTTCTCACCTTACCTGGACCCGGACCCAGTGAGGGCTGAATCCAGTAACTTAAAATCCTTTTTTCTCTGCCTCGAAAGCCCAATGCTGGATCTTCCACACTGAGGACTTGACATCATGATGCCCTGTAGACCCTAGAAGTGAGTTCTTTTTATGTTCTTCTTCAAAAGTTTTAATATTATGTGTCATTATATGTTATTAAATATAACAAAAAATATATACCTTGTCTCAAGCGCCTAAGGCGAGGCGACCCTCCCCTCTCCTCGGACACCTCACGCTTTAGGTAACATCACTGTTGTCAAGGCCAGTGCCTAAGTACTGCCTAGGTGCAAATGCGTCCTTTCAGGACCACCTAGGCTAAGCGCTTTGCTCAATTTCAAGAAGGTATGCCTTGGCACCTTGTAGGCTGCTTGGACCAGCCGATCCAACTTTTTTTTTTCAAAATTGGTTTATTGTTTAAACACTTCCCCATCTTAGTCGACTGAGCCTGACGCTCATTCTTACACCCCCGATAACCGAACCCCCCTCGCAACACTCCGATGGACACGATGGATGTCACAGGGGCTGTTGCAGTCACCGGTGGCATCCTCTGCCATGGAGGCCGCTGCTGCCATTGCACTCCTCCTCATGCGACCTTACTGGTGTTATTGGCCTTGCAGAAAGTAGCCATCGCTGATGTCACTCTCTCCCGTTGTCCTCCAATAAAAACTTTGGTTTTGTTTTTTTATTTTTTCATCTATATCTTTTCATTTCTTCTTTTAGGTTTATCATTCTAACATCTATTAGAGTATTTTTAATCTTCTTCTGCATTTCTTAATTCCTATGCTTAAATGTTTAAAATATTATAACTTTGTCTTCGGTGTATCATTGGTTTCCAATTTTGTTGTTTTTGTTTTCTTAAATATATTTTTTAGTTTCTACGTATCACGAAGACATTGTTTGAAGTTTGTGTGTTATGGTTTGAGTACCTATTTGATTGGTTACCTGTTATCATTTGTGGTTGTGATTTGTTGTGGAAATGACCTTTGGTTCAACTCGAGGTTTGGGTAATATGACTGAGGAGAAGAAGAAAGTTAAGTTGGCTAATCCAGGATGTAAGTACACATATTGGCCAAATGTGCACGATAGAAATAAGATCAAAATGCATCGGTGCAGAATTGATCTTCAACGAGGAAAATTGTGACATCAACTATGATTGTTGATAAATGTTGCAAGAAGAAAGGACCAATGGATGTATTTGCAAAAGTATGTTCAAGACTTTGTATATGCAAGTAGAAGTGGTAAACATTGTCAAAGTATTATCAGGAGTAAGAAAGAACAACTAAAATTTGAAGTTGATGTGGCTACTAGATTTTATGAAGCAGATATCTCTTCTAATGTAGCAAAATTGAGAAGCTTTAATGTTATTTGTGAACAAGTAGGGAGAGTTGGGTTTGGCGTGATGCTTCTAAGTTATCTCATGTTAATGGTGCCTTTGTTGAAAACATTAGTTGAATTTATAAAGAAAATGCATTCTATGTATGAAAAATATTGGAAACATTATGGTTGTACCATAATGTGTGATGGCTGGACAAATAAGAGATAGAGGAAGTTCTTCTTGGTAAATTGTCTAGAAGGTACTTTTGGAGTCTTTTGATGTCTTCAACTGTAAGGAAAATGCCATCTTTATGTATGAGCTTCTTGACAAAGTATTGGAGAAGGTTGACAAACAAAATATGGTATAAATTGTGATAGACAATGCATCATACAATGTTTCAATAGAGAGATTATTGATGGGCAAAAGGAAGCAATTGTTTTAGATACCTTGTGTGGCTCATTATCTTGATTTTATGTTAAGAAATTTTGGGAAGATAAAAGTTTATGTTGATACATTCTTCAAATCTAGGAATTTAACTGCATACTTGTATAACCATTCTCATTTACTAGATTTTATGAGAAAAGAAATAAAATAAAGGGAATTTGTAAGATGTGGAGTGATAAGATTCACTTTCCTTTGGAAATATTATATGATGATGTGGTCAAAAGAGGGTTGAGAAGATTATTTTCTTTAGATATTTGGCATAAAAGTAGATGGCTAAGACAAATACGGGAAATATGTCTCTTTTACTATTTTTCAAGTAAAGTTTTGGGACGAAGTCAAAGACATTTTGAGAGCGTCTTAGCCTATCATGCAAGTTTTAAGGCTAGTGGATGGTGATGAGAAACTTGTATGGGTTTTCTGGATGCTGCAATATAATTTGCAAAACAAAAAAATTGTTGAAAATTTTATAGAAAACAAGTAAAGTATGCTCCCATTTTAGAAATTGTTGATTGTCGATGGGAGATACAGAGGCATGTCCTTTGTCCTTTACATTTTATCGGATTCGTTTTGAATCCCAAATTCTATTTTTATGCTCAATCAAAAGATCCTTGTTCAATTGAAAGTATAAATTATATTCTTTACATATGTTGAAAGAATGGTGCCAGATAAAGATATGTAAGACAAGATAGATGAACAATTCATTATTTCGAAAGACACATTTGACATTTCATTTGCCACGAGCTCATGAGATAAGAAACTTTTAAATAAGTCATTTTCATTATTTTTCATTTTAACTATTTGTTAAATGGTACAATGATAGTTTAATATGTGTTTTGTTGTCAAATTGTCAATACAATTGGTTGGGGGATGCAAGTTGATGAAGAAACACTTGAACTAAAGATGTTTGTATTGAGGATTCTCGGCTTATGTTGTAGTTTGTTCAGTTGTGAAGTAATTGGATCACATTTGAATTTGTAAGTATTTAATATTTTGGAATTTTGATACATGATCCTTATTTTTATGTTTGATTTTTAATTTGTGATGTATGCTTTTAATTTTGTTTTTTTTTCAGTTTTATATTAAGAAGAGAAATTGGTTAGAGCATGAGGTTGAATGATTTAGTTTATATGCAATACAACCATCACCTTTGTGAAAGATCCATGAAAATAAAAAAATCTGAAAATATATGATCCTATTTCTTTAAAAAGTTTAGATAGGTGAAGTGAGTGCATGGTAAAGAAAGCAATGATTTAGTTCATGAAGGCAAATATCTTACATGGGAATATGTTGAAAATGCTATGGGAGCTTCAAGAGAGAAGAGCACAAAGAGTCGTTAATCAAGGAGGCAAGTACATCACAATCTATGATGGCGAGGGATGAAGATAGTGATGAAGAACATGAAGAGGATGATAATGTAGATGATGATGATGAAGATGCACCATGGGAGGAAGCAAATGTTGAAGACAATGGAAGTGCAAATGAAGATGTTAATGAACGAGATGAGACTTTACATAGTGCTATCTTTAGTTTTAAGATTT
The DNA here is from genome assembly GCA_036172225.1 of Cryptocoryne crispatula var. balansae. NCBI lineage: Eukaryota > Viridiplantae > Streptophyta > Magnoliopsida > Alismatales > Araceae > Cryptocoryne > Cryptocoryne crispatula. Next base: position 44,461,223 of record CM069923.1, on the reverse strand, counting down.
GAATATGGCATTATGTTATGAGTGGATGTGTTGGATTAAAATAGTATTAACAAAAAAAGATGTGGTAGATCTAAGTTAACTTGGAGGTGGGTAATTCAATATAATTTGGCTAATTTTAATATCTCTAAAGAAATAACTCAAAATCGATGTGAGTGAAGAAAGTGAATTTATATGGCCGACCCTAAATAAATTGGGACTAAGGCTCGAGTTAAGTTAACATAGGATTCTATGTAATCATCAATACAGTCATTGTTTGTTTTTCTCTTTTTATTGCCAATTCGTAGGTCTCTTTTACAAGTTAGGTGCCTCATATTTCTTGAAAAGAAGTGATACAATTCATGAAATTTGGATTATAATTAGGAGATCAATGAGATTGGTTTTCAAATAATTTTGTATAAATTTGACTCCTTAAGTGGGACAACTATCCGATAGCCCAATCATTATTTTCCTACTCGAATAGGTAAGGGAAGGCCCTTCCCTTTTGGGTCAGTTGTGGGTGAGAAGGTATTCTGACTCCCAACACTATGGTTCATAGCCATATGCTCTAATGCCCTGAGCTACCAGCCCCACTTTGTTTCCAGTGGATCTGTTCCCGTCATGGTTAGCGGCGTAGGCTGATCTGGTGTTCAAGGGAGAAGTCCGATCCAAGATCGGATGCCCCCTTGAACCAGCTGGAGTCACCTAAATTGTGCCCACATCATCCCGAATTGGCTAATCTGGAGATACAACTGGATCTAGCCACATTAAGTGGCCATATCTGAGAGATCGACTCCATCGGACCGGACTGGGGTCGCACACTGCTGCTTTGGAGGGTGTTTCTGTCACTGAGTCAACCCTCAGACTGGAATCTGCCCATATTCCTTCATTTTTTTTTTTTTACATTTTCCTCTTTTTTGTGTTTGGAAGAGTCAATCTAGGACGATTCCAAATCCGTTTTTCTTGCTTTGGATTGGCCCAAATTGGCTGATCCGATCCGGAATGGATTGGAGTTGGCACTAACTGATCCTACCTTCTTTGGTTCCCATACCTGCAAAAAAGGATCTTTCTTCTTCTCAGCCTTTTTATTTCAGATTAAGAAGATCGAATGCCCTTCTCACTCAGCATGTCAAGCTGAGCACAACTTGTGCGTGCATATGTCAGTTTCTTTTTATTTCTTGTGAACGTGCTTCCCCGGTGGGATAATTAATGTGTTAGCTACCCGGCAATTTATTCCGGTTTTCACCTACAGACTTACTTTTCTTTATCCAGATTTGTTGGCAGAAAAGCACAAGAAATGTGTGCTCAACTGAGTGGGGAAAACGGATTTCTCCTATTAGGCTATAATCAGTTGTTAGGCTGCAGCCTTCTAGGACTGAATAATCATGAAGACTACTAATTTCTACTTTTCAATAGTTGAAGATTGTATAGAATTTAGTTACATGTTAGGGAACTAGTATAAAATTGGTGTCGCTTGCAATCTTCTTTTCATAAGTCAAAAGGTTTAGGCAGTAGTAGGGAAATAATTCTTAGAATTTAAAGTAATATGTACAAGTATGAGGCCCCAAATAAACAGAGTTGAGAAGCCAAGAATTTTACTCAAGCACTTGCATCAAGGTGATGTGTTAAGATCCTATGAAAACCACAAATGGAAGCAGCCCAAAACAAATTAAGTCTCCTTGGCAAGAAACGACAAATTGTGGTGAAATTTCATTTTTAAATGTTTTAAGCTCTGGGCTGGAGGTTTTTTGTTCTTTTTCATCATCTTGTATCTTTTGGTTTCATTCACCCTGATAGGATAGGTTACTGTTGATATTTTTTTTCATTTCTTATGGGATGTTTGGTTGCATGGTAAATTGAGTTTTTGTTGCAAAAATACATTTTTTGTGACTGAACGTGTTAAAAGGGTGTTTGGCAATCATTATGGAAAGATGTTTTTATGGAAAATTCCTTCTTGGACAAAAAAGAGGCATGACCTTCCTTTTCTTCTTGTGACCATTTACCTTTTTTAGTTATACTTGGCCCTCACTCTTTTTTATATAATCTAGCCAAACATGATAATTGTCTTTAATTTCTTAAATTTTATTTTAATTTATAATTTCATCATGAAAGTGTAAAAAATTATTGTGCTACCAAACTCCCTATCAGCAACAAACTGCAGCCTCCTTCGGTCCTTCCTTTTCAGATGAACTCAACGAAACCAGTACGAAGTGTAATCTTCTCATGTTTTTTAAGTAAAAGGGCCTTGGAGATCTGAAGATAACTGTCTCAAGCAGTTTTTATAGGGAGAATTCTGTTTATTAACCTAAGCCTGCATTCACATCTGCTGCCTTTGTGACAGCATTAACTGGATATTGGATTTTTACAGGAATTCAGGCATGGGTAATGGTCTACATCACCTTCAAGTGCATATAGCCATGCGAGGTAAAGTTCTGTGTTTCATGGCTTTTGGCTTTTCAAGGACTTTGTTTTTCCTTTTCTGTGTTACAAAAACTTTCTGATATCTAGTTTCTGAATTAACTCAAATTCATTTGTAGACCTTCATTGTCTTGTACAAGGAATGTCTACTCAGATTTTGGAATTGTCTCGAGATGGTCGGCAACTGAGATAGGGGTGGGTAAGATGCCCTAGAGGGGCAGACAGTCGGAGATAGCAGGTAGAGATCAGCAGCGAGGAGCAAGGCAGCTCCATGCTGCCTTCTCCATCCTATCAAGTGGGGAAAATGGCTGCCGGTCTGGATTTTGCAACTATCCAGTGTTCCTGGTCTCCAGATCTGCAATTTATGTTGCAGATCTTGCTATCCAGTGTGGTGTTGTGGGCCCATTAACCCTGACTGATGAGACCTATCCCCCCCCCACCAAAAAAAATTCCCTCTGTGGTAGCTCTGGTATCTGGCACCTCTTGGGCAGCACTCTTGGGCTCCTTTGATCTCAGCAGTCCTCCGAGACGAGAATCTTGCTGAGATTGCAAAACTATGGTCTATACATTCAGAGGCTCAGATGCATGAATTCTTGAGGTGCCACAATTTGTATAAGTTCTGGAAACCCAGGAAAGAGATCATTATGTCAAATAGGTAATTCACATTTTCTTTTGTGTCATTTTTATAAAAGAGATTGGTATAGTCAGGTATTATAGATGATTGTCTATAACATATCACCAGTTAACTATGAATGCAATTTTATTTTTGAAGGTGGAAATTCCACAATTAGGTATAATTATAAATTGAAGAAGAGTGTACAAAAGAGTGGGAAGAAAAAATGAAAGGACAGAAGGAGATACTCGAACCATTATCAAGGCAGTAGAGGTCCGGGTCAAATTAAAGCATGAACCTTCTCCAACTTAACAGTTTTTTCTTCACCACCTGCCTGTCCAACTTAGAAGCAGAATAAGCAAAAACCCTCTCCTTGACTAAAAAGGTCATTCACTGGAGTATTGCAGCAGAAATCTCGAAGTGACCCTCAAAGATCCTTCTATTTTAACCTGCTATATATACCAAAGCACTGCTGGTAGACACAAGGAAGGTGGGGTCGGGAGTCGGGACCGGGTTGGTTTGGCAAAGAACCAAGGTGATCTGACTATCTCCTGATCAAAAGCAATAGAAAAGAGAGTTGGGAATAGTTTTTTCAACTGTTCAAAACCAATCCATTGATCCTTCCAAAACTTGGCCCTTTTACCATTGTCTAGAACAAGAGAAGCAGAGTGAAATATTTCTCATATCTGAAGTATACCCTTCCAGATCCCAGACAACCTGGCCACAATCCCTGAAGTCATGCATCCATACTTTGTTGAGGCCATTTTTGAAATGTGTGTCTGACTCATGTATACTCCCTGCAATGATTTAGTTTCCATATCCACTTGGTTAAGAGTGCTCAATTAGAGTATTGTTGGCGTCAATTTTTTTTCAAAAGAAAAATGTGCATATAAAACGAAGGGGAGAAGAAAGGCCAGATCAAACTCTAGCTAGCCAGTTCCCTACTTAAGCCAAATTAGGTCCTAAATTGGCTTGTGGGCACAAATCCCAGCTGGACCGACCCTCAATTGGGTTAAATCAGGTCATAGAGGGACCCATTGGCACAATTCCCAGCTGGCCCAGTCCTTATTTGAGCTAAAAAATCATTTCTTCTAGTTCTTTTCAAGCCCATTGCGCACAGCCCATTAAGAGGAGAAAAAGATGGGCTGCGGTCAACAAATGGCCTAGTCAACTTGCCACATCAGCTGCCATGTCAGCTGCCACATCATCTGCCACCTCGCCCTTGACCCATTAATTGCATGGGAGAACTCAAGGGACAGCTCAACACTTAAAGCTATGGGAGAACTCAAAAGTCTAGTCAAATCTTTAATATCCTAGGAGAACTCATGAGTTAAAGTGAGTTAAATAACCTAGGAGAAGGGAAAGGTCTCTCTTCACCTAATGCTGGCCTGTCCTTTCATCTCCTCCTCATTTCTATAAAAGGAAGAGGGCGCCCAAGGGAAGGAGGACTAGCTGAAGGACGCCGACAGTCTGCTGCAGCGTATACCCAGTCTTCCCCTGCTCACGGCCAAGAAGAGAAGGGAAGAAAGAAGAAAAGGAGGAGGAGAAGAAAGGAACCCCTTGGCGGCCTTCCGTGTGTGCTTGTCCTCTTTGGAGTGGGCACTTTCAGCCCTCTTCTTCACTTCCCATTGCATCCGACATCAAAATAAAAGGTAGGGAAAAACATATACATATTAATTATGTAGTCTAAAGGATCGCGGAATCGGAATCGTATCCAGATCCCAGGAATCGGTCAGAATCGGCCGATTCTTGGGGAGAATCGGAATTGGATCGATTCTCTCTTTTTCCTTTGGAAAAATCCCAAAATTTTTTAAAAAAAATCTATAAAAATAGGAAATGGTTTAGAAAGAATTGTAAAAAATAAATCTAACATATATCATCCATGTACATGTCTTGGATGACGGAATCGGCTAAATTGGATCGGAATCGGCCGATTCCGTAATGATGTGTGGAGTTTTTTTGCCTTGTTTCTTACATAAGAATGAGATGTAACATAATAACATGTAAGATGCAAAAGTCTAACAAGTTAACAACAAATAACATGGTGAAATTTCAAATAATAAGATGGAAAAAATACATTACATCATCACCAATATCCCTGATATTGTCCTTCATTATTGGGCTCCTGCGGCTCTTCTTTCCACGGCTGACTTGTCGTTCTTGTGTATGCTGGTCCATATCCATAGGAGAAGAAAGCCCTCCCCCATCTCACTCAAATCATATGGATCAGCTTGAGCCATGTACGTATGCTGAGGTGTAGGTGGAGGATACCACGACTGCTGTGGATCAGAAAATGAGTGGTAAGGTGGCTCCATATAATTTGACTATGTCTCCTGCTCGTCCAGAGTGTAATACGGCCTTGGCCGCCGTGAAGTTGGTGAGTCTGGATCTGGAGCTCCTGCACCTGCATCTGCCATAGACACATCTCCCCCTCCTGCTGGCTGGGTTGCTGGTATGCACTCCTCATCATCATCAATTGAGGAGTGAGAAGAAGCATGTGTACTGTCAACACATTGCCTAGTCTCCACCTTCCTTCTCTTTACTTATTTAGCCATCTTTTGATGTCTCATCTGAACCCAAAGACTTTTTTAATTGAGAAAATTTGCCCATTTTTCGCGATGTAACTTTAGTTTTTGTCTTGTTTGGACTGCGAATGGGCTGGGTAGCTGCGGCTGGGGCTGGAGTTGGGGCTAATGTTGGAGGGGGTTGTTGTACGGCTGCTGGGGAAGATGGACTTGCTTGAGCCTGAGAAATAGGTGAAACATCCTCCTTAGCATCTACACCATCCAACTCTCCTTCTGCCCATGCACGATCATTAGGATCAAATTCAGCTACACGATGCTTGGCTACCCTCTCCTCTATCCAGGAAGCAAGTGCATGCTACTCCTGGAATATATGATCCATGTTGACCTCCTTAGGTGGTGGTGTGACTGATCTATATCTCTGCTCATACGGATCACCTGCGAACCGTGTAAATCACTCCTCTGAAATATTCTGCCAATCTTTAATGTTTTTGATGCGCAGCCTCATGTTATAGTGACAGAAGACCAACTTCTCCAGCTTGTTTGAGGTCAACATGTTCCTCTTCTTTGTATGTATCAGGTTGAATGTGCTCAAGTTTCTTTCACAATGAGAGGAACTAGTGCTCTAACTCAGTATCCTGATATCAATGGCAGCAAGTGGATTCCATCCACTCCTGGTATTCACCTGAACCCACCACTCAGCTTCAAAAGAAAAAAAAAACAATCAGCTCTCTTATAACTATGCAACCCCTCTCCTTTCATACCAATATAAACCCCTCCATCCACTCCCTCAACTCCTGCACCTCCTCCTTTAGCCCACCACCATATATATGCTTGTTACTTGGGGCTTGCAGACCCGGTCCAACCTCACCCACGGCATCTACCATTGTCTAGAAGTAAGGACTGGTGGCTGCATGTGCTGGTATGCCTACATTAAGTTAAAAAAAATACTGATATCAGCATCAGCCATAAACAAGGTTAACTAAAACACACATACATGCCATTTTAAGAGTGATACCTACGTGTAAAAACTACTTTACAATGTGGCGAACTGCTCTCTTTATAGCCGTGCCTGTTGTCTTGACCCCTTTCTCGGTTTGTTTAATGTTTATCTGTCTAGTGCTTTATTTTCTAAACAGGTAGTCATTGCTCGGTGTAAATCGAGTATTAAAAAAATGATGATGTGGCTCTTGTCTCTCTCCCTCAATCTCTTTGTCCCGGGGAGGGCGAGCCGACGCTAATCGGCCAAAAGATGGGTCAGCTCTAGACCCTCTTACTCCCCTCCTCCTCTTCTCCTCTGCAGCAGATGCACACTTCACAACATGCCTAGCTCTCTTGAGCTCGAAGTCTGTGGAGTCGCCCTCACTGTCGGGCTCCGGCTCGGCTGGTGCCTTCCCATTGTCTTTCCCTTTGTAGGTTGGCAAATCCCGGTCCCTCCTCCTCTCAAGTAGCTCATCGTGCAACTCTTCCCTTCGCTCAATCTTAATCTGCCGTTGAGAGGTCTACCTCTCATGTAGCCTCTCATCTCCTCACTCTTCTCCCTAGGCCACCTTATCATATTTTTTAACATTTCCACCGGTTCCGACAATGTGTTGTTTCAGCCGAAACACATCCCATTCATCTCCTTTTTACACCATTTGCATTGAATCCTCTTTCTTACTACGTCAACCATGTGGCCGTGTTCCAGCCGACGTCAGAAGGACGTGCCGGCGCTACATCATCCTGATTGGCCATTGCTTACACCTGCAATATTTGTAAACAATTCATATCAGCATGTAAGACATACATACAACTGCTTTAGGGGTTGTTCGGGAAGAGAACAACCCCTTACTTAGATATTTTGGTACATAAAAAACCCATTCGAAAATGGTTACAAGGTCATGTCTATGCCGAAAATGATCGCAAATCAGCGTATAGGCAAGCCGAAATTTTTCCCGTAGTAAGAACAATCAATCGATGTTCTTACAGCTTGAACGGAGTTGTTTGGAAGAAAATCGGCGGGTTTAACCATGCTCGGAGTCGTCGAAAACGCATAGAAATGGGTGTATGAGATTTCCGACAAAGAAATCTTACCAACCACCTTCAAAGAATCAAAAAAGAACTTAATCAGAGGTTGAATGGAGCTTGGATCGCCGGAATCCAATAATAGATCGTTGGAATCACCGGAATCGCCCTAGAATCGATCATGAATCAGTGATGGATTGTTGGAATCGGCTTCGGAATCGTCGGAATCAGCCCTGGAATTGCTGGAATCGATGGATCCCTCGCTAGATCGATTGATCCATCGCCGGAATCGCCGCCGGAGTTCCTCAACGTGTTGGATCGAAAAGGGGCTGGGTTTCTGGATCGATTTTGGCCCTAACAGGGCCGAAATCAGTTTGATTCCTGGTCTAGAATCGGAATGGGGAGGGTCAGCTTTCGGCGGAATCGGTCGGATCGACCGATCCAAGTAGAATCGAATCGATTCCGACGATTCATACCGATTTCGGCGGAATTCCTCCCGGAATCGGTCCTTCCGCACATGATCGGATCGAAATCGACCGATCCGATCCGGCCGATTCTTCCATCCATGTGTAGCCCTCTGTGAGAACCTCGTTTTTACATTTTTATCAAAATGATTTGAGAACCTCGTATTTTTCATTTTTCTTTTCAAAAATGATTTTCGTATCTCCTTTGGACTACTTAGGAAAATAGGTGATAGCCTATAAATGTATTAAATAGTCCGACGATACATTTATAGGCTATCACCTATTTTCCTAAGTAGTCCAAAGGAGATACGAAAATCATTTTTGAAAATAAAAATGAAAAATACGAGGTTCTCAAATCATTTTGATAAAAATGTAAAAACGAGGTTCTCACAAGTTGGCACACCCGGTGGGACCTCTCTTTCCCTTCATCTCTCTGCCATAGCAAACTAAGAAAGTGCATATCCACTACCTTCCGGTAAACTCTCTACATCTAACGAAGCTTGTCTTGTTTTTTTCAGGTGAAATGACAACCAACTCCGGAGTCATCTTCTGTGAATCACTCTGGAGCCAAGCCGTCGGCACCGAGCCCGTCATGGTCTCCTTCGGCACATACCGGGGGATTAAGTCAACTCTTCAACAGTTGAATGCACCGATGGCGGCCCCAACTGTCGAAGAGGCGAAGCAATCGGCTCCTCAGCAGGCGGCCCTTGCCGTCAACCAAATTTCAACCTGCCTTCGATCGACATCCTGGCAGACTAAACTTAAAAGGCCTCGATTCACTGTTTTGCCCCTCACCAACCGATTCACCGTTTTGGGGCAGTTAGACAAACATGGTCGGGTTAAGTCCAAACCCACCATTGCCGCACCTATCCAAGGGAAGAAATCCTCCGCGCACCCAAAGAAATCTGGCCAACTAGTGGCCATAATAGCTGAGAAGAGGGGGCAGCCCTCTTCTATGAATATTGAAGCCTCGAGCCGACCAATGGCTCCAAAAAGAGAAGCTGCCCGAGCTAGGGGCCAGCCCCTGGCCCGCAACTTACAACCGGGCCAACCAGCAGTCCCAACAATGAAGACCCGGCAGGAGGCATCTGCCATGAGGAAAACTCTGATGCTCAACCAAGCCGCTGACTCGTTGCTTCGGCGCCCAACACCGCCGATTGGGGGCAGGCTCCCCACCCAAGCTACACCTCTCCGAGAGCCCCAGACAGCAGACTCTCGTATCGACCGGGGACAAAGAGCCAAACCCTCTGCCCCAGTCATGAAACAAATGTGGCGACCGAAGACAAACATTCCCTCAGTGGAACCTCTTCCTTCAATGCCCGATCCTCCGCAGCCCTCGAACGTAGGCCTTGCCGTGTCGAAACCCCAACCTCGGCCCATGCCAGAGGTCGTATGTGAATTGTTGCCTATGGCCATTCCAAATCGGCCTAAGGCTCGTTTTGCCCTGCCTCACTGACGGCAATTCTATCATTTTGACAATGGTATTGAAGCTATGGTTCCATGGGAGCTGCCTCGCCGAAAGAGTTCAGTCTTCAACCGACCGGTCTTCCCTGACAACGCTCCCAGGAGACAAGTGACACGGACATCTAGTAGCAGGTCGCAAACATTCACCTGTTATACTTTGGGGACAGTCATCCTGGGGACATCCCCGAGACATCCGAAGCTCATCCCAGACCTTGGACTTGTAGTCAAGGCGACCGCCAACCTGTTGCTGCCGTCGGATTTGCGTCACACAATGATGGGGAGGAAGCCGTACAAGAAGATAACAACATGCAAGAGGTTGCTCCTCTTATTCTGACGTTGGAAGACCTTTGGCATGAGAACCAACAACTTCGGGCCCTCCTTGCCAACGCAGGCTTGCTTCAATCTCCGCCAGTCCAAAACCCTGGCACTGTTGAAATCCCGGATGAACCTCGTGCTACTCAAGTCGAGCCACCCGCGGCAAACCCACCTCGGACTACTGCCTATCATCAACAGGCGCCGAGGATCTTGTCCAACGATGGTATTTTTGTCCAACCTGGGTATCAACCACCCCCTCTGCCGCCGCAGGACTTTCTGGAGCCCACTCAACAGGTTGTAATTGAACAAATGATTTCTACACGATTGGCTCAGCACGACGAGGGGTACAACATGGTGGGCCTCTACCAAGTTCTCTTCCCACCACATCATCAATTTGTCAAGTTACCCCCAGATGTCCAGAAGGTGCCGAAGTGCTTGAAATTTGATGGGCATGGTTCCCCACGAGAGCACTTGGCCATGTATTTCACTCACATGGGCGAGTTGGCGCGTAGCGAGTCATACTTACTCAAGTTCTTCGCTACCACTCTGACCGGTACGGCTTTTGAGTGGTACTCCAAACTCAAGCCAAACTCAGTGGCCGATTGGGCGAACATGCAGTGCAAATTCATTGAAAGATTCAGCTTCTCTGAACGGCCACACACCTTAGTTGAGCTAACCACCATGTTCCAGGGGCAGAATGAGTCAGCAGTCGATTATATTCGCCGCTGGAGAAATGTTTGTATGAAATGTGCCAATCCCCCGTAGAGCGAGGAAGCAGTCGCGTTGTGCAAAAGGGGCTTACGAGCCGAAATTCAAGAAAAAATGCTGGGGACAAGGATCCAGACCTTTGATCACTTAAATGTCACCGTTGCTGACATAGAACATTTCTATGTCAACAACCCTCTAATGATTACACCGAAGCTGAGGCCGATGAAAGACAAGCAGCCAGCTTCTCAAGACGTCAATACAGTGGATGTCTTCTCCTCCTCAAAGAATAACAATGCCGGGGGCAAAAAACGTCACTGTGACCCTCCCGCAGAGGACAACCAATAACACTGGACAGAGGCCCACATGGGAGGAACGTATGTCGAAACCATACTCCTTCACGCGGGATTACACGGGAAGGTTGTTCGATACTTGCCTGAAGAATGACCTAATCAGTTTACCTGCAGTTCGGCGCCCGGGCGATGCCGCGAGGAGCCAAGAAGCAAACTTCTACCCATATCACAGAATGGTCGGGCACGTTATCGAAGACTGTTACAATTTCAAAGACATTGTAGAGACTATGATTCGGGACAAGATCCTAGATATGGGGAAACGGCTAGTGTAGCCCCCTCAACCGCATAGTTTGCCCCCACGGCCAACGAACTTCGCCGTCAATGCGGTACAGTACCGACCGGCTCCTCCAGTCGTCGAGCCTCCTCCGCCTCCTCCCCAACAACCTCAACCACAGGAGGAACGGGTCCCTCATCCGACAGTTTATCGGATGGCTTCCCGGGTCTGCTCTATCCTCGAGGGATTCCGTGTCAGGTGTGCGCACTTGGAGGCTGATATCATGGTCACTATGGCCAGCGTCGTGGAGCTGTTAACAGGTGACATGACTTCGGACGAGATTTGTCTGTCTCGGGCTGAAAATCCCGGAGCATCTTTTTCTGGCTCACGCCCACTCACTGGGCAAACTGTAAATCAGTCAGATGACCTTTGGGACAGTGCTGAGAAGTATGAGTCAAAGCCCGAGGCATCGACTGTGTGCTCCCAAGCGGCACATGCCAGAGCACCCTTCGAGGAGCGGCCGAGAAAGCGCCGACGGTACCACGTTTATACGCGGTACTCTTTTCCCCAAGCCATGATGCATTTTCTCTACGAGAAAGTCGCAAGAGAAGGCTTGATGGAGCCCCATCCTGAATACGGACACCATATCATGCCCTTTCCCAAGGGTGGATGTGGGTACCATCACTCGCGCTTTCATAGCATCGAAGACTGTAGGGCGGTTAAAAGATGCCTAGAAGATTTGATTAGGAACGAGGTTTTGAAAATTGGACATTACCTCGTTCAACCACCGCGGCCTCACATTGACATGGGTTCCACCAGCTCCTCCTAGGTCGTCCATGTCACTCCAAAAGGCAACAAGTAGAAAAGTTAGGAAACCAGGGGCAGCTCAAGTAAACCCGCTGGCCCTCAAGTCTTTGCCCAATTCCAGAAGCTCCCCTAAGTCATCTGAGGATAAAATAGTTCTGGTCCCAAGCCTCGATAACGACCGTGCATTAGTCATTGAAACATCCCCTTGCTTTGCGAGTTGAAAATCACACTCGACAAGACACTCACCAAGTTGTCCTTGACACTTGAGCCAAAATATATGAGCCATCACGTCAAGTTACGTCTAGTGCTTGATCTGGCTCTCTCCTTTCAGTATGTGGTTTGAGGGAAGCCCTAATTCCCTATAAAAAAAGAAAAAAAAAGAAAAAAAAGCGAGTGCTGAAAAAAAAGAGAGCAAAAAAAGGGCAGCAAAAATGTAAGCGAAAACAAAAAAGGGTGTTAAAAAAAAAGAAAAAAAGAGGGGCTACAAAAAATAAAAATGCCCGACGGACTTGGTTGACTAAACACAACAGTTAGCTGAGAGTAAAAGTGTCAATAAAATCTGGTCGAGGCGAAAACCTGAAAGGGTGCCTCGAGCAAAATTGGATGACCCTGCTATATGAAAATCCCGCAATGGGACGTGCATGCAAAGTACAAAAGGGGTCAGCCTGGGTGAAAACTCTACAAAGGGCAGTCAGGCTAATGTAAAAAAAAATCATCAATTGGGATAAGCCCCCAACCTACCAAGGTGGGTGGGTTTCTCCCCCTAATTTTATTAGGGAGGAGGTCCGAGTTGTCAATGACGAAACGGCTCCCATAGGCATATCTATCTGGTAGTAGAAATATGCTGGGGAGACCATACCTGAGGCAACGAGGAAGACCACCTCCCGCCCATAAAATTCAGGGAAAGTTCCCACAATCCATCTTGGAAGGGAGAAAGGGCAAAATCCTGTTTTAACCCTCTTTCAGCCCTCTCGGCACGCTACTACCATTTGGGTCCTCTCGACCATGGCAATTTCAAACAATCTGCACCATTTCAACCATTCCGGTTATAGTGCTACAAAGCTCTTGTTCCACTGACTAAGTTGAAACCCATACTTGGTCAAACCCACAACAAAGCTTTCCTACTCTCAGTTTGAAATCCATACCCGCATAAAAAAAAATCCGTACATAGCAACCCATGTGTTCGAGTTGAAACCCATACACGGCAGGTCCTTTTAACATCGAGTGGAGAAATTTGACTTGGTCAAATTCACCACAAATTTTTTGTCTACGGGTTGAAATTCATACCCTGCAAGAAGTCTACACTGCACCCCGACTAAGTTGAAATCCATACTTAGTTCAACAACACTACATGCAGCTGAAGGGAGGTCCCAATTCCCTGCAAAAAAAAGAAGAAGAAAGAAAAAGAAAAAGAAGGGGCTGAAAAGGGAGATGCCCGATAGGCTTGGCTGATCACTCAAAAGGCGACCAGCTAAGAGCAAAAATGTCAAAAGAAAACCTAGCTAGAGTGAAAATTTGAAAAGACACTCTAGGCAAAATCAGGTGACCCCGCTACATGAAAACCTCTCCGGGGGCATGTAGGCAAAAGATCGAGGGAGTTGGTTCGGGTGAAAATCTCGTAAGAGACAGTCGGATCAGTAAAAAAAAACTAAAAACCAAAAACCAAAAAAAAAACTCATAGAGGGGCCCATCCAGAGGCAGACATGCAAAAAACTATGCAGGAGCTGGCGTCATCAGATTTGCCAAAACAGAAAGGTTGAAACATATCACAAGGAAAATCGACAATCAAACAGAACGAAGGCTGGTCATGTCTAAGGGCCCAAGCCCTTCTCAGTCCTAAAGAAGCTCATGCAGTAAGGGCAGCACGGCAAATGAATTGCTGAGGACAGAGAAGCTGAAACAGGAGGCCGACTTATAAGGGCAGTCCCTCTTCGACTACCCCAGTCTTGGCGGTCCACAAAAAAAAGGAAAGAAAGAAAGAAAGAAAGAACTCCCTTCATATCATCCAGGCCCCTCATTTTGGACACTCTAAAGAAAGGGGAGAAAACCAAAAGCTCTGCCATCCTGGTCACTCCGACTAGGATGGTCTACCAAAAAATCAGCTATCTAGACTTTGCAAGTTACCATTACGAAACTGCTAAAGGACCAAGTGGGCTCAAATCCCTACTCAAAGGTCACTGTCTTGGCGGAATTCCAAAGCAACAATTTCACCTTTTCGGCAAAAATCCCGAAGGCTTGAGTAGCCCAAGTTCCTACTCGAATACCGCTCCCCAGGCAAAGAGCCAAAACCAACCTTCTCCTTTGTGACGAAATCCCGAGGAACCCTGTAGGCCAAAATTCCTGCACAACCTTCTCCCTTGTGGCGAAATTCCCGAGGAACCCTGTAGGCCAAATTCCTACACAACCTTCTCCCTTGTGGCAAAATTCCCGAGGAACCCTGTAGGCCAAAATTCCTACACAACCTTCTCCATTGTGGCAAAATTCCTACACAACTTTCTCCTTTGTGGCAAAATTCCCGAGGAACCTTGTAGGCAAAATTCCTACACACAACCTTCTCCTTTGTGGCGAAATTCCCAAGGAACCCTGTAGGTCAAAACTCCTACACACTCCTCTATCTTTGTGGCGAAATTCCCAAGGAACCCAGTAGGCTAAAAGTCCTACAAACAACCTTATCCCTTGTGGCGAAATTCCCAAGGAACCTTGTAGGCTAAAATTCCCACACTCAAACTTTTTTCCCTTGTGGCAAAATACCAAAGGAACCCAATAGGTCAAAATCCTTACATACCCCTTTATCTTTGTGGCAAAATTCCCAAGGAGCCCAGTAGACTAAAATTCCTACACACACAACTTTCTCCCTTGTGGCAAAATCCTCAAGGAACCTAGTAGGCTAAAATCCCTACATTCAAATCTTTTCCCTTGTGGTAAAATTCCCAATGAACCCAATAAGCTAAAATCCCTACACCCAAACTTTTATCTAGAAGCAAAATTCCCATCTAGTAGGTCAAAATCCCTACACCACATCACCTTGGTGACAAAATTCTCAAGAACCCGGTAGACTGAAATCCCTACACAATATCTCCTTCAATAAAAAAAAGAAAAAAAGAAAAGAAAAAGAAAAGAAAAAAAGGGAGAGAGGAAAGAAAGAACGAAAGCCAAAAAAAAGAAAAAAAGAGAATAAAGAATGGAGGAACATGTTGCAGCCATGAAGCTCATCAAAAATTCTTGTCCCACCGGCAAAAAACAAACCAAATTTGGTCTGTGCTAGGAACTACGAGTAGGACAACAAACCAAATGAAAATCAAAGAACATGTGTCTGAGGAGATAAATGGCCAAGCTCGAGATGATGAAGACTGGTCACCCCCAAGGGCCCAAGCCCTTCTTGATCCAAGGACATTCAAGTTGAAGAACCAGCTGGAATAAAAGAAAGGGAAAGTAGAGGGCCAACTGACACAGGCGGTCCCTTCTCGACTCCCGTCTCCAAGAAACCGCCCGTGGAGGGCATTTGTTGGCACCTAAAAATGTCATAACATCAAAAAATGACAAGTTTCAGACGAAATACATTGAATAAAACCGAACAGGCAAGTTGGTTCTATTTTTCATTGCATTTAGGGACAATGTGCCAAACAAGCCCAATAAGCCTTATTGGATCCGACCGACCAAATGTCGGCCCAATAACGATCCGACACCACCAGAAAGTCCACTTGACTTCCAGATGAACAATGCCAGAGTCGGATCGGAAATCCGACCTATATTTGAGAAGTTATGGGAAAAACAATGAAAGTCAATTTTCAGGTGACCTTATTGGGGCATATTGGGCTCAAAAGACAAAACAAATGAGTCCATGAGACTGTACCAGTCGAGACTTTCGCAACGGTACCCCAATTGTCAGAATCCGGTTTCGATTGGAACCCGAATGGTAAAATGGTGTCTTTCACCCTTGTTAGGTTTGGACAATTCGGGGCAGATCCGGTAACATGTTGACGCATCACTGAGTCCGCCTAACTCCAACTAAAGCAACATTGAAGTCGGATTGGAAATCTGACTCATATTCGGCAAGTTATGATGAAAACAATCAAGTGGACTGTCGGACAGTCTTTGCAAGCCTTAATGGGCCCAAATAAGCAAGCAAGTAGGCCCACGGTACAGCTTCGGTCATAAGTTTCGAAACGGTGCCTTGAATGTCGAAATCCGACTCTGGGTGGAAAAATGACCGTTTTGCCCCTATTGGACCCGGACAAACCCAGGCAGGCCCATTAACATCCGGCACTGCCGGAATGTCCGCCCGACATCCAAAAGAGCAATGTTGAAGTCGGATCATCAATCCGACCTATATTCAGGAGGTTATGGTCAAATTTCAAAAATCACGAAGTTGGCGGGCATTCCAAGATCGGGCAAATCTGTCCAAAAAGTCTCTGGACAAGTTATTTCTGCATGAAGACCAAAGTTCTGGTGCATATTTATTTAATTGCATTTTAAGTGCAATTTCGGATTTTTTGAAGACTGAGATCGTACCGATCGAAAATTCTATCAAATCGGTGATCTTCGGACAATTGGAGGGTCGTTAACTGTAAATCTGATGGTACACAAGATCAACGGCTATCAGGGCATCTTCTGGATTTTTCCAGATATTTTGGAGCTTAATTAAATTGATTCTGGCCAGAATTAATATTGTCCGTCGGATCAGAGTCATCTTGATCGAAATTAGGTCAAGTCTGACCTAGAAATTCCGGCCGCCACCCTCTCCCTCCTGGCTGATACGCCAGCAATCCTATCCTCAGCTGACTCCTAAAATCTAGGAGGAGATTGAGTAGGATTTGAAAAAACCTCCCCTATTATCTCTTTCCCTCTTCTCACGTCTGCAAGAGATGGCACGGGCGTTGAAAATAGGCAGGTTGCCCACGTATGCAACTAAAAGAGGCAGCATGTCGCGCACACAAAGAAAAAGAAAGAAAAAAGGAATCAAAGGCCAGCGGAGGCAAGACATTCGGGGGAGAGAAGACCACCGATCGGGACCCAGCAAAAGGGAGGAGAGAGAGACAACAGCGGGGGACCATAGGCAGCAGCTTCTCCCACGGGTCGACATCCCCCTCCTGCCACATCCTCCCACTGGGCGTGCCAAAATGTAAAAACGAGGTTCTCACACCCTCTAAGGGCACCCCTTCCACCTCTTCCAACTTTCTCTTCTCAACCTCTCTTATGGCCTAAACCGGCCTTCATTGACATCAGCAACCCATGGCCTTAATCAAAACTTTTTGTCAATCCCATTTTGGTCAACCAAAATTGCTCTTAAACAGCCCCTGTTCGGCCCTTTTATATATCCCAAAGCAGTACCTGTGTTGACCTCCGAACAGTCTCTTGAACAGGCCATATATCCCATCATTTAGTCACCTGTTCGGCTCACCTTGAAGCCCCCAACCAGGTCATTTCCAGACCCCTTAAACATGCCAAGAGCACACCCCCCCCCCTGTTTGGCCGTTCTCCAGTCCACTTGAAGGTCCCCAAGCAGGCCCCAGTCTGACCCTATTTCGGTCCACCAGGAGAGCCCCACGCCAGGTCCCTCTTCAGCTTTTCCCAACGGCCCCAAAAGGGACCCTGTTCAGCCCTTATGGAGGCCTTTAAACAGGTCATTTCCACTTCTTTAAGGCGCCCCTATACAGCCCTATTTTCGGACCATCCAAACACCCCCTAAACAGTCCCTGTTTTACTTCCCCATGTAGCCCAAAACAGGTCCATCTCTCCAAGCTTGACCCCTTTTTTAGGCCCGTTGGAAACTCCCCTACACAGTCATCTATCAGATTCCCTAAAACAGGCCATTCCTGGCCCATAGGGGATCCCTTTGCATAGGTCATTTCAAACCCACAGAAAACCCCCTAAGTTAGCCATCTTCGGTCCACCCAAAACTCCCTTCAAACTGTTACGTCCGGCCCCTTTCTTGTCTTGCCCAAACAACTCATTAAACAGCCCTTAAACAGGCCTTCTTTAACACCCCCTCTTCAACACCAGTGGGTGTGAGTGATGTCCCAAACCCTTTTGGACCCCTGCATCAAGCCGATCGGGCTGGCTTCCGTCCTACCATCAAACTGGACTGCTAGGTACACCCTAAACAGGTCACTTTTCGGTCAATTTTCAGACCTTAGAACAGGTCATTTCCAGCCTTCTTGGCCTATCCAAATGGACCCCCCCAAACAGGTCATTTTCAGCTCCCTTGTTGTCTCCTAAAACAGGCTCTGTTTTGACCTTATTTTGGCCCTCTCAATAGCCTCCCTTTTGGCCCAGTAAATTGACCCCAAACAGGTCCTCTTAGCGGCCAATACCCCACCCCTTCGTGGCCAAACCTTAGCCCCTTTGTGGCTCAACTGAACACCCCCTTAAACAGGTCCTGTTTTGCTCTTTCAAAACAAGAAATCCTAAAGTTCTCTTGGCAGCCCCTTGCAGTCCATAAAGAGGACAGTGCCCCCTTGTGGCTAAAATACGTGGCACCTGCGTAGCTTACAAAAAAATGCAGAAATCTGTCTAGTTGCAGCATGGGGGGGTGTCGGTGATGTACCAGACCCTTTCAGACCCCTACGTCGGGCCGATGGTTTGTCCGTGCTGGCTCTCACCCTACTGCCAAGCAGATCGTGAAGCAAAGAAGGTTGAAGTTCCGGCAGGCTCCTTCCGGCTCAAAAGGGTTCAAAATGGGCTCATTAAGTCCAAGAAGACTGAAGGCCGGCTAAGAATGCCGATGGAACTTGAACTTGCCCAAGCGGCCTTGACCCCAAAAAAAAACAAATAACAAAAATCAGAAATGTCAAATGCCAAATTAAAATAAGGAGTGATAAACCCTTTCACGAATACTCTACCTTTTGGACGACTCCCCAGACACACTTCCGGAATGCCGATCCGGAAGACAGCATGGGCACACTCCCGTAGTCGGCTATCCTTTCCCTGATATGACAAGTTAAACACTTGTCATTTTGGATGGATAAATTCCATATTGGTTTAAATATGCCGGTATGTCATTATAATGTCGAAATTATTTCAACCTTATGAAAATTTACATTGGGGGAAGGAACGCCGGTCTTTCTGCCCAATGTTGTATTCAAACTACTTGTACACCAACATATGAAATGAAAGGATGTTCAAGTGCTGACTCGGGATGTATAAAACCGGGTATTGAATGGCAGCCCGATGAGCCGGATGGAATGCAAACCCAGATCGATTAAAACAAATCATAAACCAACACAAAATATAAGCAAGAACACATAAATATTCAGAATAATGACAATATAAAAATTCAATCAAAATCACCCAAGTCCAATGGAAGTAAACTTCCAAAATCAAAATGGAAACAACGACATAAAAACATCTAAGAAGACATCAAAATCAAACATAAAAAATCAGACTTCAATCGATCTGAAATACATGCAAAAATCAGATTTGAGCAATTTGGAAACTCATTTAAAAGTCATCTAATTTTACCAAATTGAATTCATAATCAAATGACAAATAACTGATTTCAAATAAAACTAAATAAACAACATTTCAAACACTCAAAATACACCAAAATCAACCTAAAAACAGAAAATCAGATTATCATGCAACCTGAAGCTTTAAAGCCAAACAAGTCAAACTAAATTCCAAAAATACTTAAAACACATCAAACACATTAAAACTGAAATCGGATCAACTTAAACCAATCAAACCCAACTTAAATCAAATCAAACCAAATAATAAAACAAATCAAAACCAAATCGAACAAAAATCAAGCAACTACAAAATCAACTTGAAACTAAACATAAATCCGAAACTCGTAAAACCAACTCTAAACCAACAAGGTCATAAAAAATCAACTATAAACAAGTGGTTCTCATCTCATTGTGCCCAAAAGGCCGCTGCTCTTTTGAATATGTTATATTTTGTGGATGCGCACGTTTTCCAAAAAATGCTATGACGGTTAATCAAGGGCATTCAAGCCATTGTTTGATGTAAGTTAACAATGGATATTCGCACCATCCGGCGGAGAGGGGTTAAGATCATTATTTTCAAAACTCGAACCTCAGCTCTATACTTATTTTAAATATCATTGGACTATCTAATATTTTTAGGATATCACCTATTTTGTTAGATAAGTCCGGGATATTCATATTTCTCCAAAAACATAAAACTTTTTTTCAAAAATGGAAAAACGAGGTTCTCACAACTCACAAGTATCAAGTGGCAAAAAACCAGCACAACCTTCTTTGCTATGTCTGCAAACAAGGTCCCGATGCACGAGATGGATCTCCCTACCATCTTCCATGCCCTGCCAAAAAAACTTCGACCTTATACTAGTTTGTTACAAACCCCTCTTGGGATCCTGAGAGTTGAAAATTACTATGAGTGCAAATTATTTTCTAGATTGAGTTGCCAAAGGAATGTGGGCATCATGGTTCTTCTGGCAATTTCTAAGCATGTCTGGATGTCAAAATCTAATTACTGTAATTTTTTTTACCAGTCATACTGCCAACGTGATTTTCAACCTTTAGATACTTGCTTGTCCACGACTGCACATGTCATGGTCCTTGTCGCTAGGACAGGCCAGTGTCTGGCCCTAAGACTCCATCTAGACCCTGATTTTATCAGTGTTTTGTCATTTATAGTGTTTAAGCAATCTGGTTCAACCTTTAAATATTATCAGACAATTCTTATTATCATATGCTGTAAACCAAATGAAACATAAATAATAAAATTGACTGCAAAACTTTTTTCTATGACTTCCTGGAAATAGCTGGGTTGGTCCTCACAAGTTGTACAGGGAATCAACTGGAGAGCTGGGGCTTGAGAGTGCAAAAAGGATGTGCACATATACATAACCCATCCTCTCTATGCATCAAGGTCCTTACATGCACGGGTGCAAGTGGCCCCAAGAAAAGTTTGCACCTCTTGCTTTTCTAGGCATCATTGAGCTTATGCCTAGGAGGGCTAGCAAGGCTTTAGTGGTATTGACGCCAAGCCTTATGGGCATGGATTTTTCATCTGGTCTCTTCTGATGTTTGTCTTTATGATCCTATTCTTGCTCAGTAGATTAGATTCATTACATGGTCGGATATGTAACTACATCCAATCATTTTGATCTACCTCAGGAACTCCCTCCCCATTTATTTATGGTCTTTAAGGCAGGATCAGTATCAGATCCTGCATTAGCCTGCGCCAATGTCAATCCGAATCAGATGGGACTTGCCAGATTGAACAATCCACCATAAGCCAAGAATCAATCTGGATAAGGTCAATTCAGCTTTGACTGATTCTGGCTGAGTCCAACTTTGTTTGGCCAGTTTATGCTCTGGATCAGCCAACCTGGTGGCTCTCAACCCGGGAGAGTCAGGTTTAGCCATATTGGCCAGTCCAGGTTTATTTCAGCTGGTACCCATTCAGGATCAGCCCATCAGTGTCAAATTGGGATCTGCTGATCCGGTAAACTGGGGGTCTTCCAGACCTTACAGGGGCTAATTCTCAGTGCAATCTTCAATTTCTTTCTGCTAACTGGTTATCATCTTGGAGTCTCCAGTAAATATTTAGTGTTATGGAATCTTTTTTTTCATCTATTAATTGTATATTGTATGCATATATATAGTTTAATTCTTGGAACTAGTTTAAGTCTTGTTTTGACTAGTTTTCCTTTTGGCCTGTAATCTTAACACCCATTCTTGATACTTGTGCCTTCTTATCCTTAAGAGTCTCTTTTCCTTGTTGGTTTTCTTTTATCATAGTTTTCTGTCATGCTTGAATATGGACTCTACAGTTTGCTTTATTTACCTTAAAGTAATAGCTTAAAGATTTTCATTTAATAAGGGGTTCATAGTCGTCTATTCAGTATCGAGCTAACAATACTCAGTGCACTTCTGTAGGTTTGGCATTGCTTAAAGTTGGAGGAAGAATGGTCTACTCAACCTGCTCCATGAATCCTGTTGAGAATGAGGCTGTAGTAGCGGAGGTGTGGTCCCTTTGCTTCCATGTCAACAGATGCTAATTATTCTCTGTTATCTTGTTCCATGTTTATTCTCTTCTCCTGCATTCAAACTGAAAAAAATGTTCTTTTTGCTTATTCTTTTATTTGATCAATAATTTCCATTTATTCTGTTGAATCAATAGTTGTTTTAGAATAACGTGTTGAATGCCATTCAACTATATCATGTGTTGTTTTAGAATGTGTGGTATCATTACTTACAAATGTATATATCTGTTGGCTTATCATCAAGCAGGAAAATTTGTTCAATTGTATTGAAGATGATATAACTAAGTAAATCTATGATATTTCCATTTTCAAGGATACATGTCATTTTTATTATCTTACTGTCATGAAGGCACCTCCTTTTTTTAAATGCTGGGTTCTTTTTTCTGGAAATCAACTGGTTTTAGAAAAAAGTAGTATATATTTCTTTTATGTGTCTGTTCTTGTACATATTTCATTGAGAGTGACTAATGTGTACAGATGGACCATTATGTGATCCTTCAACAATGAAGACCTTTTACTTATGCATGGACCCTATTGCTTTTTTCTAGGGACACTTCGTTGTACAAGGCCCTTAATAATTTAATTTTGAAGTGCCTGATGTTTTCAATCATTTATATATAGTTATATATTTTTTTAATTCTTTGGCTACTTTTGATATCCTTGTGTTTGATGTGTAGGTTCTTCGAAGGTGTGGCAGTTCAATAGAGCTTCTAGATGTTTCTGGCGAGCTTCCTCAGCTGTTACGTAGGCCAGGGCTTAGATATTGGAAGGTTCTGTTATTATACTTAATTATATTAGGATGCTTGCAAAAATGAGTTTACTTTTGCATTTAATGTGTGTACGGTGTTCGGAATCTGGTCATTTGTGATTTTGTGACCCATGCATCTACTTGAATTGACTCAAGTTGCATTATCTAACATAAAGAATGATAAAACCTTTCTTTGATTGTCAAGAATTTAAAATTATTGAACAATATTTTTTTTTAGATTTTTATGTTCTCACCTAGTAGTTTTATGTTGGCACCAAAATTTTTCAAACAGAAAAAGAAGAGAGTGGCAGACACCACAATTCCCTTATTTTCTTTTATCAAACTCTTTTTGCTCTACTATGTTATTTTAATTGGATTAGGATTAAATCCAAAATAATTTTCAATTGGTTTATAATATTTATTTCTTATATTTGGTTCAATATAATTGAAGCCCACTTCAATTGTTTATTCAAGAAAAAAAAATCTAAACTAATACTTATTTTCGCAGCCCATTTTTATATATTTAGTGGGCTCATCACATGGTAGATTCGACCTATTTACCACCCACTTGCATGGCTACATCCCAATCCAAAATCTCTTGGAGACAGCCACATGGCCATGCCTTCTATCCCCAGTTCTTCCTTTCTTAAGGCTTGCCGTTACACCTAATAAGCCCAATGCTCTCTTAGTCTCTTGCTATTTCTGAGGATGGTTACCCATCCAGCACCTCCGACACATGCACCAGACCCTCGACACATCAGCAGATAAATCTGGTACCCCCATCCCTGTTTTTGATGGTTGCAATCTCACATATTATTCCTTGAGCATACCAATCCTCCCCCTACAAATCAAGACTCCATCGGAGGGTCAGGAAGACATGACAGGATAAGAAGACTCCTTTGACCTGGAAAAATAGCAAGAACGGATCGCGTGGAGGATCCTATAATTTAGGTCTCTCAGCTTTTCGTTGAGTGCCAGACTGGCCGGCTGGAGAGGCCGACATCCATTCGGGTTCCTACCGATGGCAGGAGACTCACACACTTACTAAAGCCAACATCAGAGCCTTCTGTGGTAGGGGAGAGCTTGCCCCAATGGAATCCGACGTCGATCGGGGATCACTTCCAATTGCAAGGAGTCCAAATTCTTGTTGATAACAGCACTGCAGCCTTCAGAGAAGAATGGGAAGGCTCAACATACAGCGGCAACAGCTACAGTTGCCATTTCGAGAAGCCCATATTGAAGCTTGTCCATGTTGGCAAGGTTGTCAAGGCGACAAGACAACCAAGCATCCCTTTACCGCTTCGGCACTTAAGTGCCCACTTAAGTGGCACTTAAGCAGTAAGACTGGTTGGGGTCGTTTGTGATCGCCTCACCAAATACAACAAAAAAACCCTAACAATAAGGCATATATAACATAAATTTTATTAGTTCACTCATACAATTAATAAACTAATGAGACAACTTGACTATGAAGTTAAAAACAATATACATTATACAATTAAAACAGTTTTCAGTGGAAATGAAAAATAAATACAAGTATAAAGTCCATACAAGTCTAGATTAAAGCAATGTAAAAGTTAAATGGGGGTGTAAATAAGCCAAGAGGACAAAGTAGTATACAAGTTCAAACAATCTTCAAAACTAGAATAAAAGGACATAAAAGAAGCTTAGGTCAGGAGGAACATGAGTGGGGTAATAAGTGGGAGCTTTGCCACTCAAAGTGCCCAAAGTGGGCAATTTTTTTCATGGCCAATAAAGCGGAGGCCGGCTTAGGGATTGAAAATCTGCTCGGGTGCTTAAGCACCGCTTTAACAACACTGCATGTGGGCACCCCTTCTGCTCCAGTATAGAATCAATCTGCTACCTAGTATGCTCTAGTTGTTGATCCGTTCGTCAGTCAACCTCATCAAGTTATTGATCCGACTGGGGTAAAGTCCCCAGGTTGCTCCACCACAGCTCGAGCTAAGGACCAACTGAGTGCCCACCATGCTGATAGAGGGTGGGGGAATAAATCCTCTATCCAGAGAGTGTAGGGGGAATCTTCCTCTAGAATGAAGCAAGTTTGGATACCTAAGACTGTAGTTTTTACATCAAGTTTCTTGCTAAAGGCTGCCCACCCTCACTTTGTTGTTGGTCACCCTTCCAGCACGTGGCCCAACTCCTCCACTCAGTCAAAGGCCGTTCTAACTCAGCCTGCAGTTCAATTTGTATCTCCACTGCGGCATCAGTTTGCATTGCACTACTATGATGATGATTCTACTGCCTAGCAAATCTTACAAGAAACCTTCCACCCTTCAAGGGGCAACTGGCTGATCTACGATCTTATCTGCTGTTGAAAAGAGGGATCAACCTTGTACATTAAAGACTAGCAACTTGGGCCGATCAACAAACAAAGTTACTACCGTCAGGTGAGGGATCAGCTCTCTACCTACCATCCCAACTAGTTCAGCTGATCAACGGCCCCTGCTATTGATGCCAGGGAGAGGAAGCAACCCACCAGCCCTTAATTCAACTGATCAGTGGCCCAAAAATATTGTTGCCTAGGTGATGGGGTAGCCCTCTACCCACCATCTCACAACCCAGGCCAATCAATGACCCGATATATTGTTGTCAGAGTGAAGGATCAACCGTCTTATCCTCGGGTTTCTAGCCGACTGACAGCCTCTCTCATGTTGTTTGAGCGAGGGGGTAGCCCCCGCTCATCATTTCAAAATAGATTGGGTGGGGAGCAACCCTCCTTTTCCCCATTTCGACAAAATTGGCTGATCAACAGCCCATAATGTTGTTGTTTCGGTGAGGCACCAACCCTCAATTGTTATTGCAATAAGCTGGCCAAGCAGCGCCTTGGCTCATTTTCCAGTGGAGGAGGAATTAATCCTCCATCTGCCAAATATGTTGTTGTTAATTGGTTACTAGCTTAGTTCAAGAACATCAACCAGATTTAGAACAAATCTTATGTCCGCGAAAAATGGACAGTCCTGTTGCTGAAATAATAGGCCGACCTGCCACTCTCTACTATGACAATCCCCAGCGGAGCAGTAGCCCAGTATGTTGCTTTTGGGATAAGGGATCATCCTCTTATTCATCACCCTAAGGACTCTAGACAACCAATGCCCTATCCTATTACTGTTTGGGTAAGTGACCAAGCCTAGACCCATCCTTTCAACACATTTGACCGATTAATGACCAATCATTGTGCCAGTAGGGTGAGGGGCCAGCCCCCACCCTCTACTATAAGAAATTCAGCTGATCAATGGCCCTAAGTGTTGTCACTGAATGAGGGGTCAGTCCCCCACCTGTCTTCTCAACCAACATGACTGACGTTCGTCTGGCCCTTCGATTTTCTTCTGCAAATCAGAAATCAATCCTCTGTTTGTTAAATGGATGCAGCTGTCCAGTTATCGGTTTAGCTGTAATGTATTGGTCGAGCTTTGAACAAAGCGCATGCTCTTAATTATTGTTACCCCTACGTGGCATCACCACATTCTCTTTGGGAGAGAGCAATTCTCTGCCCATTATATCAGAAACCAGCTAGTTTCTCAATCGGTCCTCAAGGAACTACTCATTTGGTTAGGGGTAAGTCCGTAGACCATATTTTGTCAGGCATATGGTAAAGATGAACTCTCCACTCGAGAAGTTGAGCGCGGGGGGGCGAAGAGGTACAATCTTTACCCACAATGCTACGAGGAATCATCAGTTCGTTGCACCAACTGATTTGAAAGGCAAGGAAGAAATCTTCGGTTCAAAAGAAGAATAGAGAAAGTTTATCCTACTACCTAGGTGAGGCTGGAAGAGGGAGGCCCCTTGGGTGTATAAGGCCCCCTAAGGGTCTTAAGTGCCCCCAATGGCTAAGAGTTGGGCTACCTAGATTGCCTGGGTTGACCGACCCACCTCAACCCGGCTGATCCAACATACCCAGGTGGCTAGATCAATTGATCCAATGTGGAGTCGGATCGATTGGGGCCAAATTGGATCGGGGCAGCTGCATTGGTCAATTCAATGTGAAATTGGAACGACCACAGGGCCAAACTTGATCAGTTCTTGCTAGATCGGTTCGACCCAATTTCTCACTCCATAGATTATATAAGGAGGGGTCTCAAGTTGTGACTAACTAGGATTCCCATCCTGGGTCTGACCTAAGAATGGAAAATAGAAAGAAAAGAAAATTTTGTAAAAAATAGAAACCATTTGCAAAAAAATTAAAAATAGGGAAAATGACAAAATTGTTTATTTCTATGTAAATCTTATATTTTGTTATTGTTTTATATAATTTATATACTCTCCCCAAGACATTTGAGAAGAGTATTTAGCGTTGTGTATTCATGTTCATTGTACTTGTCACTCCCTCCTACAATCATCTTAGGATAAGTTCCCCACGATCCACTATGACTACCAAGTCTACCATAGGTAGAATGCATAGAAATGTCTAATGCAGATCTATAACTATGTTGAGTCTATCACATAACCCTCTTGATGATATGTAGAAAATCAAAAGTTTTTAGATGACTCAACTCCATAAGAGTACTTTTAGTGCTGATTGTTGACGTTCTTCTCGTTGTGTTTGTTGCTCTTCTCCACTTAACTGTGCATAGTGATCTTGGTCTTGCGTCGCATGTGTATATTACTCTTGTCCCATGAAATGCATTATTTGTGCATAGGGTATATTTGTAGATCTGTAGATCTCCTTGGATTAGTTGTGGTTCCTTCATTGTTGAGCACTCGATCATCACTACTCTTTGAAGTTGAATTGTCCGACACCTGATATTGACTTTGGATATTCGGCTCCGAAGAGGCCTTGGGGAGCCTTTGAAAGGGTCTGTTGGGCTAGCCGTTGGCGACCCGATCAGACCGGGTCGGGACCCGGTGTCAGGATCTGGTTGGGTCGGCCTTGTCAGGTCGCGACCGGGTTGATCACAACCATTTCTGACCAGGGCGGGCTGGATCGCGCCACTCAGCTTTCCATGGATTAGAGTTTGACAATTGTTTTTTTATATGGGTACTTTGCAGCTACTATTGGGACTATTAGTGTGCCAATCTGAGAGTTTCCCCTTATTATTTCTTATCACATCTCAAGCTATAGGTTAAATTTGTTCTACTTTTTCTTCCTTCAATTATTTTGGATATGAACTATCATCTTCATTGTGCTCTTTTTATCGATGTCATAATTGTCAGTTATTGTGAACTTTCAGGTTCGAGACAGGGGCATTTGGTTGGATTCCTATGAAAATGTGCCTCCAGCTCGAAGAGGTGGCATAGTATCGAGCATGTTTCCACCTGGTCCAAGCACTGAAGTTAAGAAAGTATTGTCGGACACACTTTGGGGTGCAGAGGTGCAAGATGGCAATGTTGACCAAAGAACAGGTCCAGTTGAATGTCACAGTGGTGACAAGATAATTTCTACAACTCATGGTGCCATTGGGGAGAGTAGTGCTGCAACAACTAACAATAGCAGGGCTGACTTAGTGGCTGAATCCCTTGATTTTACATCTTTCAGTTCGAATGATAACTACGAAGGAAACGCTAGTTTTCCACTTGAACGCTGCATGAGAATTGTTCCCCACGACCAAAATAGTGGTGCCTTCTTTATTGCCGTCATCAAAAAGATTACTCATTTGCATGGTAACTATGCCTAACTGGTGTTAGATTAAGGTTAGTAGGAGCATGCATTTTGCTTATTGGAACTTTTCTTTCTTTGTCTGCATACAGATAATTCTGGGATTAGTTCTGTTCATAAAAGAGGATTCGCCACTGAAGTGTTAAAAGAGGAAAGTAACATTGTTAAAGATGAATTAAGGGCTGATGGAGTTTCATCTGAACATATCTCTAATGGGAACTTTTATATTCCAATGGAAGAATACAACCGCAATTTGCAAGGTAAACAGCTGTGTTATGTGCCCACAGAGAATGATATGAAGGTGGACTCCTCAGATGTTAAGGAATATAATAATAATATAGATAAAGCAAACCCATGTTATGTAAATCATGGCAGCCATGAAACAACAAAAGCTGCAAATGGGCGATTACAGATGCAAGGGAAATGGAAAGGCGTAGATCCCGTTCTTTTCTTCACCGAGGACATGGTTATTAAAAGCATAAGAATGTTTTATGGTATTGATGATGCGTTTCCTCTTGAGGGCCACCTGGTGACACGGACGAACGATTCCAGCCATGTGAAGAGAATTTATTATATCTCTCAGTCTATACATGACTTGCTTGATCTGAACTTCAAGGTGGGACAGCCACTTAAGATTGCGTCTCTTGGCTTAAAGATCTTTGTAAGCACTTTTCTCAACTTTCCTTTGCTTTTTTCAATCTAAAACACTGCTTTCCTGATAAATGTCTTTTTTTATAGTGTGTACTACTTACCCAATCCCAGTGTTACGCATGTAGCTGGTTAAAATGAATTAGCCTGGTAGAAAAGTTTTTGTCAATGTTAGTGTCTCAGAATATTGGTGTCACCTATTAGTCCGTTGAAGGATGAAATGTACCAAACTAGAAATGTCATTATTATGTTTCTTTTAGAATTCTGAAAGTAGAACATTGGTTATGTTGGAAAATAGACTATATGCACTCCACAAGGATAGAATAACTAAACAATGATCATCAAATGATTAAATCATTAATGTCAAGAGGAGAGCTATCTCTGGAATGTGCAAATAGTAAAGCAGACATTAACCACATTTTGAGAACAAAGTTGTAGGAAACTCTCTTCCCGTTCATCTTTCTTTATTTCTTGTATTTCTTATTTTTTTTGGATTAAGCATTTAACATTTTGAAATTAAGCTTCAATTTTCTCTTTCGTTTCCTGATTCTCACTTTTACATTCCATGCTGGTAATTATGCTCAAGGGACTTGCTTATGAGTGGAATGGAGCTTGTTAACTCCCGCCTATGTATGCATATGACCTTCTCGTGGTTTTTGAGTCTTCAATGGAGTTAAAAACCTTTCAAAGATCAGGACAAAGGGTAAGACTCAAATGAGCGTTAGTTATCAGATGGCCTAACCAAATCAAATGCTAAATACTATACCTATTAACAGATAAATATCATGCCATTGACCTGAGCTGGTTGAATCAGATCCAACTCATCGATCTTTGTGGACCCTGTCATCAGGCTAAGCATCCAGGCAGATGCAACCTCAGTGGTTGCCTGTGCCACCGCTGCTTCTGAAAGTCTACGGTTTAGAGCAGATGGACGGGTGAAAAAGTGGTCAGCTAAATGTGGTGTGGTTGTATAGAAGGTGCCAGGATGTTGGGAAAGAGCTGCACGGAGAGAGTGCTGAGTGAGATGGAAGGTTCAAAAATGACACGGGAAGTGAAATTGGCATTTGGATCATGCACAGTAAAGATTCTTGCGGGGGTTTTGATGGGGACAAAAAAATATGTAAATATTTGTTTTGTCATTTTTAGGTTTATTTTTCTGTCAATGTCATTTTTTTACATTTTTTAAGGAGACTTTAAAATGTTTTCTTTTAGGTCCTGAAATGGACATGTCTGTAAATATTTTGAAGTCTGTCCAGTCTTGTAATCGGACTCCTCTTTATAAGAGGAGGGCTCTATCGATGAAAAGCAAGACAGAGTGAGAATTTTTGGAGCCTTTCCCGGGTGTTCCCGCGTATAGTATAGCGTAGCCTATTCTAGTGGTAATGGTAGCGTAGTGCTGTAGTCAGATCGTCTTCTTCCTCCGGCGACTAGTGCCATTTTTCCTTCCTCCTCGGAGCTCTCCAGCGAGGCGTAACAGTAACCAGGCTTATTGATAGCGTAGCAGCGGGTGCGGTCTTCTTCCTTCCTCATCCGGCGTGGAGAACTCCTTCTCCGTCCCCGGCTGTCTCCCTCTTCCAGCCTCCAGATCCGGCAGATCTGGGTATTTTCCTCCTTCGCTGATCCAGAAAACAGGCCGGCGATCCCCGGTTCTGTACCAAGGGCTGGGTCTGGCGGCTTCATCCGACGCCTGATCGGTCTCCCACTACTCCGCTGGTGCCAAGCCTTCGTCATCTACGGAACACATTCAACGGTGATGGCTGGCTTCCTCACGATCCGGTCGACATCTGAGGAGCCCATTTCAGCAGTCCGGCAAACTTGGAACAACCGTGGACGACGAACATCGACGGCGAGAACTCCTCCGATGGCGGTTCTTCTTCAACCTTTATGGACCGCATCTGGAGGCTCGTTGGAACACCTCCGGCAGACCCTTCTGTCGGCCATCCAGCGCACGGAAGGATTTAGGCGTGCGGTCCGTGGCGCCGTCCCCAGGAGGAACCGCCGCATTCGTCAACCTGTGCAGGCCACCGTCCAGACGACGCCAATAGCTGGATCTGCACTGGGATGTTCTCCGATCGCGACACCATCAGTCCCAGCAGCTTCACCTTTGATCCCTCGGCTTCCTCCTCCATCGGACAATGCCGCGACCACCCCCCCCTGCTCCATCCGCGCGGCTCACTTCCCACAGCCGACCACCTCCGCAACTGCCCGACGCACCATCCGCCATCGCCGCCTCTGCTTCCCGGTCACCACGCAACCCGTCCGGAAGGAGGCGACGAACACGGCGTCTCCCACTTCTTCCTTTTGTCCGGACGCGAGACTCACGCGAGGGGATCCCTCCGTCGTGATGCTGCCACAACGACGCCGTCTCAACGGCCGACGCGCGGCCACGTTACCCAGATGGGGTTCTCCTGCGTCAGCCACGACCCCGTACACGCGGATCCACCCCACCGCTCGTGACGGCCAGGAGCTGGCCACGTCGTCCGGTCCTTGGTCAAAGAGGCTATTTTGATTGAATAATTTGATTTAGTTGCTTTTAATTCTGTTTAGGCATTTTTAGTTGGTTTAGGCGGTTTAAAATTTGATTTGAACGCTTAGTCGTTTATTTCTAGCCTTAAATCGATTTCGTCCCGCATCAACTTGGTATCAGAGCTCGGATCGACTCGTTCTTACGAGTCGAGTCTTGGGTGTTCCCGACCGTTCATAAATAAACTGGAGTTAAAACTCGAGGTCGAGTTTTCTCCCTGTCGGAGAGAATGATGGGGACAAAAAAATATGTAAATATTTGTTTTGTCATTTTTAGGTTTAGTTTTCTGTCAATGTCATTTTTTTTACGTTTTTTAAGGAGACTTTAAAATGTTTTATTTTAGGTCCTGAAATGGACATGTCTGTAAATATTTTGAAGTCTGTCCAGTCTTGTAATCGGACTCCTCTTTATAAGAGGAGGGCTCTATCGATGAAAAGCAAGACAGAGTGAGAATTTTTGGAGTCTTTCCCGGGTGTTCCCGCGTATAGTATAGCGTAGCCTATTCTAGTGGTAATGGTAGCGTAGTGCTGTAGTCAGATCGTCTTCTTCCTCCGGCGACTAGTGCCATTTTTCCTTCCTCCTCGGAGCTCTCCAGCGAGGCGTAACAGTAGCCAGGCTTATTGATAGCGTAGCAGCGGGTGCAGTCTTCTTCCTTCCTCATCCGGCGTGGAGAACTCCTTCTCCGTTCCCGGCTGTCTCCCTCTTCCAGCCTCCAGATCCGGCAGATCTGGGTATTTTCCTCCTTCGCTGATCCAGAAAACAGGCCGGCGATCCCCGGTTCTGTACCAAGGGCTGGGTCTGGCGGCTTCATCCGACGCCTGATCGGTCTCCCACTACTCCGCTGGTGCCAAGCCTTCGTCATCTACGGAACACATTCAACGGTGATGGCTGGCTTCCTCACGATCCGGTCGACATCTGAGGAGCCCATTTCAGCAGTCCGGCAAACTTGGAACAACCGTGGACGACGAACATCGACGGCGAGAACTCCTCTGATGGCGGTTCTTCTTCAACCTTTATGGACCGCATCTGGAGGCTCGTTGGAACACCTCCGGCAGACCCTTCTGTCGGCCATCCAGCGCACGGAAGGATTTAGGCGTGCGGTCCGTGGCGCCGTCCCCAGGAGGAACCGCCGCATTCGTCAACCTGTGCAGGCCACCATCCAGACGACGCCAATAGCTGGATCTGCACTGGGACATTCTCCGATCGCGATACCATCAGTCCCAGCAGCTTCACCTTTGATCCCTCGGCTTCCTCCTCCATCGGACAATGCCGCGACCACCCCCCTGCTCCATCCGCGCGGCTCACTTCCCACAGCTGACCACCTCCGCAACTGCCCGACGCACCATCCGCCATCGCCGCCTCTGCTTCCCGGTCACCACGCAACCCGTCCGGAAGGAGGCGACGAACACGGCGTCTCGCGCTTCTTCCTTTTGTCCGGACGCAAGACTCACGCGAGGGGATCCCTCCGTCGTGATGCTGCCACAACGACGCCGTCTCAACGGCCGACGCGCGGCCACGTCACCCAGATGGGGTTCTCCTGCGTCAGCCACGACCCCGTACACGCGGATCCACCCCACCGCTCGTGACGGCCAGGAGCTGGCCACGTCGTCCGGTCCTTGGTCGAAGAGGCTATTTTGATTGAATAATTTGATTTAGTTGCTTTTAATTCTGTTTAGGCATTTTTAGTTGGTTTAGCCGGTTTAAAATTTGATTTGAACGCTTAGTCGTTTATTTCTAGCCTTAAATCGATTTCGTCCCGCATCAGGTTTCCACTGGTTTGCACAATTTGGGAAATTGGCTGGCAAAGACAGCAGCCACACGGGTTTGAGTGCTGTGGCAAGCATAGCAGCAATGGGATGTGACCTGGACAGTTCTGGCAGCAGCTGTGCCTGCTTGGTGGAGTAGATAGTGGGACTTGAGGAGCTGAGACAGATGTACGGACACAAGGGGAGCACTTATGGCTGCGAGGGGTGTGGCAGCCATAAGTGATAATGCTGGTGTAGTCATGCACAAAGTGGACAACAGCTTCAAGCTTGGGCACACATTTACTCTAAGGGGGAAGAAGAGGAAGATGCAAACAGGGGTGGGCTGATGAGAGGAAAAGAGAGCAGAGATGGGGCTTTGTCATAGGGTAGCTGATGGTGGGAATGCAGGGAGGATGATGACAATGCAGCCCAGAGGTACAACGAGTTCCAGGCTTAGGGAAGATGGGAAGGCACCCAGGCTGAATGAACATGGGGGAAGCTGGCGCAGGAGAGCAGATGCAGAGCCACCAGCTGCAGCTGGACAGGACCATATGGGGAGGCCCGGGAGGGAGGATCTCAGGTTCAAGAGCCTGCACAGTGCCATACAGGCACAGTGGATGCACTAGGTAGTGTCAGGGGGAGCAACTCAAGGTGTGTCTGTGAGGAAAGGCGCGCAGGGTTCGCAAGCATAGCAACCGTATTGGCATTCATGCACGTGAAGTGGGAGGTCCAGTGCGGCAACATGGTAAAGGCACGGGGTACCAGGAACATGTATTGTCATGGAGTGAGATCGGAGAAGTGACCTGCATGTGCGGCTTTTGCAGCTTGGAACTCCTTGGACTACATCAAATTGGTTTGCATGGCTTGACAAGGGGCTGGGTGGCAAGGATTGGTATCGGGATCGGTGGGTAGCGATCCAATCCGGATCAGATCGGCCGATCCTCTGGACGAAAGGTTGATCTCGGATTGGTCCGGATCGACTCATTTTTTTAAATCCATAAAAATTTGCAAAAAAATAGAAAAATCATAGAAATGAGTAAAAAAATAAAAAATGAAAAACAATGTGGATGATGTTCTACCAAATAATGTCATACAAAATAAGTTCATTTCAAGAAATTGCCATATAAGTACAAACTATCATCACAACTTAAAAAAAGCAAACTAGTTAATTACATGAATACATTGCCTGAAATTAATTTGAGTACAACATGTGACATAACGTAGTACAAAATACACCTCATAAATGAGTACAACACATGACATAACGTAGTACAAAATACATCTCACTGTCACGACTCACGATCACTACCAACTCCGGAATTGGCCTTCATATTCATGCTTCTTATCGTCATCATCAGTCTCTCGAATCCATTCATAATACCTTCATAACCATAGAAAAATAATGACTCTGCCATTGCACTGAAATCATAAACTCCACCACCGGTTGGAGGTGGAGGAGAAGGTGGATTATAAGACTCGTAATTTGAAGCGGGGTCCGGTCCAGATGTTGTATGCTCCTAGAAGATATTCGTCTGACTCCAACGGCCATAGCTCTGTTCACTCGTCGAATGCCTCCTACCAGTCAAGTCATCGAACTCATCTGGACCAACTCCACTCGTGCATGCACTACGGTAGATCCACCTCCACCTTCCCCTCCACCTTCACCTCCACTTTAACTAGCCCCACCTTGTGGTTGTATGGATGGAATAAACTCTTCGTCCTCCTTAGATGATGAAGGTGGCGGAGTAGTCTCTGTATCAATAATATGTCGGCTTTTTGTGCTCGAAACTTTTCTTTTCTTGCCACCTTCCTGTGTGCTTTGGAACCCTGTTGCCTTTGGGTTGACCGCTTTCTTCAATGTCTTGAATAATAAAGTAGGAGCCTTCTTGGTGCTAGAAGGCCCTGCAAGTCTAGCTGGAGCTATGGCTACGGCTCAGGGGCGGATATAGTCTATGGTGGATCAAGAACTGGAGCTATGCATGGCACCTGGGTGTCTACATCCTGTATCTCCTCATCACCCACGATGTTGTCAAGCTCACCTTCAGGCTTCAGCCTATGATCTGTCATCAGGGTTGAACAATGGCTCTCCCTTAGCGTCCTTCTCCATCCAAGCTGCAAGTGGATGTTCTTTTTGAAATAGATATTCAAAATCAACTACATTCTGAGTGGATTGGCTTTGATACCTCTCCTGGTATATTCCACTTGCAAATCTTGCAATCCTGTCCTCTGATAGGCTATGTTTCTCTTTGATATTTTTTATTCTCAATCTCATATTGTAGTGACAGAAAACTATTTTTTTGTTATCTCTCATTCTTCAACCCGTTCCTTTTCTTCGTGTGTATGAGATTGAAGGTGCTCCAGTTTCTCTCACATTGGCTGGAGCTGGTGCTCTAACTTAGCACCTAACTACAACACCAACAAGTGGATTCCATCCACTCTTGTTCATCTGTATTCAAGGATCGCTGGATCGGGATCGGATCGGATCGGTAGGGTCCGATCCGATCCGGATCGGATCGGATCGGTCCGATCCAGACCGATCCACTGGGAGCCAGACCGATCCAGAATCGGTCTGGATCGGTTTTTTTTTTGGCTTTCTGAAAAAATATGTAAAAATCGCCAAAAAATCAAAAAAAAATACATAGAACTCAGAAAAAATGTGAAAAAAATGTAGGGAACAATCAATCATATAACAAATTAACAATCAATCATATAGAACACATATTATATCTAATCACACAATTGAACACATTATGCATCAAATAAAACACATATCTGTATCAAATAATCAATCATTTCCAATCACACAATAGTACAACACATATTCTTCTTAACACTCATATTACATTGCGTTAAATAAATAAACAAATACATATTGTAAATCCAATTCTCCATAGACTCTAATTTTTTGCTGATATGATGTCATTTGACATACAATTCAAAATATACTTGACTTTTACTACAAAGTTATATCATTAGTAAATTATTAAATAATATTCACCTCAATCTCAACTTTGATCCTATCCTACGGAGTCCTGCACAACCTCTTAATGACAGATAAGGTGTCAGAAAGTACCTCTCCATCATTGCACACATGCCCACCATATTGAATCCTCGGATTCAAAAAGTATCATATAACAACGAAAAAAATCAGCAGTTAATGCATCAAACAAAAACATTAAGCTTAAAGTACTATGCAATAATTAAATTTATACATGTTGTATGAATGTCGTGGTGAAGTGTCTTGTCTCACCTGTTATCTATAATCATCCACCACTTTCGATAACTCCTTGGATGCTTTTC
Organism: Cryptocoryne crispatula var. balansae; assembly: GCA_036172225.1. Classification (NCBI taxonomy): domain Eukaryota; kingdom Viridiplantae; phylum Streptophyta; class Magnoliopsida; order Alismatales; family Araceae; genus Cryptocoryne; species Cryptocoryne crispatula. Next base: position 44,424,813 of record CM069923.1, on the reverse strand, counting down.
TTTGATCTTCGACTTTGCCTCGTCCATAGCATCGTATAGGTACTCCATTTGATTTTTGTCATTGGAGTCCACCAACCTAAGTACCTGTACTAGAGACTTTATCACAGATAGATAGTGCTACACCTTCTCCTACTACATGTTATTCTCAATGAAAGACTTTATTTTCAAAAGCATTTCATACTGATCAATTGTGCTCATATAGGAATCCATGTACTCTTGGTAGGCTGTAAGAGTATGAACCTCTTCAAGTCATTTTTATATCTATACAAGCACTCTAATGCAATGAACTGTGTAGCAAATCTAGTCGGGCCCGGCTGAAGTAGATCAGTGTGGTCCCTCATGGTATGCAATAATCTAGGATGCCTATAAATAAAAGATGTGATTTACTGTCCTTGGCTAATTAATGAGCTGACAGATGGATCCCTCCTAATGTCCTCCAACATGAGGTCTAGGGAGTGTGCAGCACATGGTATCTAGAAAAGGTGAGGTCTAGCCTCCAACTTCTTCTCTGTAGCCTTGTAGGAGGTCTCATTGTCTGTTACAATTGGAACAATATTTTCTTTTCCTTCCTCCTCCACCACGAAGTTCATTAAGCAAAAAAGGTAATCTGCAATTTTGACCTCGCCTGATGCATCGACAGATTTTAAAAATATTGTTCTCTCGAAACAATACACAAGGAAGTTTATGAGAGATCTCCTTGTAATGTCTTTCCAACCATCACATTTGATGGTGCAACCCCTCCCTTTTCAAATGGATTTGAAACCATCTATCCAAGATGTCAACTTATCAACCTTTTCTCCAACCCACCCTCATAAATATAATTGGTGGTGGGGGCCTTCAACCCTAGCCCAATCGCACCAACGGCATCCACTATTGTCTGAAAATATGGATTGGTCGCGGCATGTGCTGGGACACCTACATGACATCAAACAAAAGAACATCAGCTATAATTAATAAGTAATTCAAATACAAGTATAAAATTAAACTATTAATTGTATTCTTCGTATAATTGTGTGGAGAAAAAATTTGACCATGTTTCATGGGTTTCTTTGCGGCCCTTGTCGTAGTCTTAACTCTCCTCAAAGCTTGCATTATGCCCCTCTGGCTTCTATCACGTTGTCTATACATAGTCGTGTTTGAAGTCGGCCGAATAAAAGAAGAACGTAAGAACTCACTCCTTCGACCTCGGACAGGCCGAGTGTCTTTCCCTACACTATGTCGGGCTGGAGCCAAACCTGAACCTCCTGCACCCTTCTTCCCTCCTCATACTCACAAGTCCGGCCCTACTAGCATCTATAGCCCTCTTGACCTCAACCACTTCCTCATCATCACCATCCGAAGATGATGAGTCAACCTGGACATGACCTTGTACTTTTCCCTTTCTCTTCTTGCCCTTTCTAGCCATCAGCTCAATGTCTCTCCATCACATCAACTCATCGTGAAAATCTTGTCTCTGCCCAATTCTAACATCTCTCTATGAGGCTCTTCCGATCAAGTATCTTCTCATCTCCTCCGCAAGCTCCAACGGAGCCTTGTCACACTTCTTAACATTTACACCTACATTGGTTTCATGTTGCTTAAGCCGGTAGACACCTAAATTTCTCTCTTTATTACACCACTTACATCTTACCCTCTTCTTCATATCCAACAAGAAGCCATATTGCTATCCAATGTTGCAACCGGCAACAATACCAACATCTTTGTCTGACATTTTACCTACGTCCATATGCGTATAACACATTAGTAAATATTACTTAATCAACAATCACTCCTAATCGGGGGTGATAAAATTTAAAAATCACCTTTGAATGGGTGCCAATTCTTGAGGCACCCCTTCGGGGGTGAGTTAGCACCTCCGAAGGGGTGTCAAGGCATGAGATTGAGTTGACCAACTTGGTTGGTTGTTGCCATGGTTTGCAGGATGTACTTACTTGGCCTGGCTAAGCTCTGCCTATCCTGATCCTGGACTGGCCAATTTCAGACTCAGTCAGGCTGGAATCAGCCGACCTGTGTCTAATCCTTGGTTTTTATCTGATTGGCCCATCAATTGGTTCAGGATTGGTCCTGGCTAATCTAGGATCTGATCCTGACCCAGAATACTTGGTAGATGTGCTTCCTTGCCCTGGAAATTTTTTCAGGCTTCGTCCAGTCTAGGAGCCCAAGATGATATCAGCCATGCTATTTAGTATGTCTCGATCTTGTTATTGAATGATCTTCATTTAATTTGTACGTTTTGCTTCTATTATTTGTTTTGTTGATGCCTATAATATATATTTATTTAACTTCTATTTTTTCAGGTTTATTCGGATTTATTGGGCTAATCTTGGTTATCAAATTTATGATCAGTCAGTTCTTATTTTGGCTTGTTTTCACTGTGTTTTTTTTTTTTTGCTTGAATAGGAAGCATTTGCAAATTCGTTTTTGTTATCCTCTGTGCTTCTTTTTGCCTCCTTTACCAAATGATGAGTTACTTAGATATCTACCAGGTGGTAAGGGTGATGAAGCAGTCAGTCACCATGCTGATATCTTGCAGCAAACTATATAACAATTTGATTCTGCTTTCAGGAGCGACAGAGCTCGAAAGATGCATATGCATCTTCTCCTTGTACATTTCGGATATCCTCGGAAGGTTTGCCGTTGCTTCTACCATACATCAGCAAACAGTTGTTATGCGCATCATTGACAGATTTCCTGAACCTTCTGAGATATAGGAGCATCAAGTTTTCGGAGTTTGGGGATGCTAATTTTGGTCAGAAGGCATCAAACTTACTGCTAGGTTGTTGTATAGTGGTTTTAAATAAAGGTGACTGTTCCTTTCACTAGTAATGTTTCTGCCTCTTAGCCTTTATGTATTGGTTCTAAATTTCAATGGTCCTAACGGTTTGCATGCACTTCTCAGGCGATCATCCTGTTAATGTTATTGTAGCAGATGCAACTACAATTGCTGTTGCGTGTTGGAAAGGAAAGACAAACTTGAGTGTTATGGTTTCGCAGATGGATTGTCTGGAACTGCTTGAAAGATTGTCTGTTCGTTTTGGTATCAGTAAGGGCACATCATCCTCCGGGGAACTAAAGAACAACAGAAGCTATGCGGATAATGATATCACACAGGTAGCAAGAGACGCTGAATATGGTGAAAAGCTTGCTGCTGCTATGAGATTCAATGAAGCCGAGCGCAGTGGAGGTCTGAAATTACCTAATGTAAGATGAAACTGCAATGGGGATGCGTGGACCTGATCCTTTTGTTGTGAACATGAAGATTCGATGTAAGAGTATCATTTAGTAAACTGAGGTTATCTCTAAAACTCTCTTTTTAATGTCCTTGGCTGTCCATTTTTTTGTTGCTAGACCATCTGTATTCTTGCGCAGATGGATAGTTTATGCCATTTCTATGTTGTTTGGAACTTCGTAGTTTTATAGTGAGGTTTTAGTGTGGGGGGTCGAGAGCATCAGGGCATCGAAGATCGAACTCTGGGGGGAGGGAGATCAGTGTCCACCGTCCGCTGAGTATTTGAAGGCAAGTAAGCTCAACTGAGAGAGCTCCGGTGGCATAACATAAACATACAAGGGGGCATAAAACAAATGTTTCAAGGCTGCCCACGGTGGTTGGTGTACAGAAGGGAAGGGAGCTTGATCGTTGTCCATCAATAGAGGGAAGCTGCTGCCGGCCAAGGCCGACAAGCCCTCATTGCAGGCTTAACTCTGTCAGCAAGCATGGTAATAGTGAGGAAAAGGAGCCTGTACAGGAGCAACATTCCAAACAGAATAGCCAGGTCGACCCACTTGGAGTAGCTCAGATCGATCCCCCAGGCTTCTCTCAGGATGTCTTCACCTCCGATTCCGAAGAATTCGTTCTTGCATAGGCCCTGGTTGGCATACCTGTGGAATGCGATGTAGTACATGGGGTACCTCCACACAGGACGGGGAAGATACTTGGGCAGGCGGAAGAAGCCGCTGCTCAGCATCATTACACCTTGTATTCCTGCACCAGCTATGATGCCCATGAGGAAATGGGGCACGATGGCCGTGACGATCATCATCAGACTCTCCACCAACATCATGCAAGCAAAGACCACCAGGGAGAAGTAGGCGAAGTTGTGGATTTCCTTGCGGAGACCTGCCAGGTAGTATGCTGTGGCTCCTGGAATTATGGATATCAGAGCCAAGTAAGGTGCACAAGACACCGTGTTGCTGACCACAAAGGCCAGGACCCCGTAGTGCCCGTTCAGCCTCTCTCTATTAAGGATCTGCATTTGGGTTGACATATTCATACATATATATAAGTGGACAAAAGGTCATGAAGATATTTTGTTGGAACTCAATCCGGGTCGTCATTCAGTTCAGATTAAACATTTTTATGCATACTGTGTTTCTTCTTACTGATAAATATACGTTATTTTTATCTTGCACTTAATAAGGTAGCTAGATATATACAGAGCTTCCCAAGAATTACATACAGACCTTCACTTCTTCCACGAAAGAGGGAAATCCGCCTATGGCCATGAACGTGAGGAAAGAAACGGTGAACATCAGCATGGTACCTCTTGCCTGCAGAGATGAAAAACACCCAAGAACAGTCGGTCAACCTATAAATACACACGCGCACACTTGGTCAATGCACCCCGAAACCGGGCCTTCCGGCTGGGGAGTTTTTTTTTTAATTTAAAATTTTTTAAATTAACACGGCAAAACTTTATTGTAAAAATAACACATTTAGTCACAATCGAATTTTAAAAACTCAATTTATGAACAAAGTTAGAATCTTTTATAAAGACAATTCACGAAGTGAAAGTTGAATTTTGAAAACTCAGACTTTTGTCAATTTTTACCCGGCCATGAAAACTATTTTTTCTTCTTTACCCTTCTTTTATACCCTTCCCTTTCACTGCAGGGCGCTTCTCTCCCTACCACGATCACGATCACGATCACGACTAGTATAAGTCGGATTATGATCTTTGAGGGTGCCAATTGGATTTCGTTCCAATTAGTCCAGGCCAATAGGTTTAAGAATTGATCTAAAATGGAATCCGTTTTGGTTTGTATTCTGTATTGTTTTGGAAGTCAATATTTATATGTTCAATAAAATTTTATATTTTATAATGGTTAGGTAGATAAATTTTTTTGATGTCTTATAATTTATGTTGAAGCTGTTTGGACCGAATTGGTCTACGATGGTTTAGATCAAATGTAACCGAAAGGATTATGATTGTTTAGGATTTCAATCGGATTTTATTCCGATTGGACCAAATTGCATTGAGATCGGATAGGATCAAATCAATTGGATTATATGGAATCCAATTGGATTCAAATTCATTTGTGGATCCCTGAAGACATAATTAAATAAGTTGTAAATGTTTGTAAACAGACAAAAGTCGAGTTTTTGAAACTTGATTTTCACTTAACTACCACCTGCCGTCATTAGTTGATTGTCTTTACAGGGATTCTGACTTTATTTATAAATCAAAATTTTAAAACTCAATTTTGACCTAAGTGTGTTACTTTTACTATAAAATTTTTTACAGTGTTAGCTTTAAATTTTAAAAAATATATGTTATTTAAAAAAAAAAACTTTCCTCGCTCTGAGGGCAACGCCATACAGAACGCTGGTGGACGCCGGTGTTCACTGCGCTATCACGCTGGGAACACACGTTATATATTATTGTACGTAACAGCATCACGCACCTGAATGGAGTCGTAGCTTTCACCGGCATTATGAAAGATTGTGCCCAAGCACAAGCAAACCGCAACGTATATCATGAAGCGTAGCCAGTAGTAACCGAGATCTCTGTGCATGTTAGTAAAGGACCTCCTTGTGAGGACTAAACATTGGGTGAAGGTGCTGGCACTCCTCCTCTTGACCAATGGTCCTGATCCCTAGAAGATCAAAGGTTCAAACAATAATAATTGGCACGTGTCTACCATCATATTGATTGAGAAAAAAAAGGAAGAATTACCACTCACTCTATTTAACAATATCAGTTTACCAAAAATTTCATTGACCAAATTTTCATCCCATTTAATCCATTGACTCCTATTTCACTTATCACCCACTCCAATCACCATGACATATCCCTATTTTGCCCTCAAAAATAACTAGATTACGTAATGCCAATGGTGTTTTAACCATGATACTTTTTCATTCAAAATATAATAATATTTTAGTGTTAAAATATTTATATAATTATCATGATATACTAAATAGATTATTCTTAATATTTTATAGTCAAAAATTATATTAAATATAATTCAATAAATAAAATTTTAGTTATCATGATGTAATAAAATATTAAATTAATTAACATGATGTAATAAATAACATGATATTTAATAATTTATATCATATTTAAATTTTGATATGAATAAAATATGATAAATTTTTATTCTAAACACATCAATATTTTGCTGTTGTAAATCAGATGAAAATTATAAAGTAATTCTAAAAGTTGAAAATAAAATTGGAGATTCTAATTAACCACTAAATTTGAAATTTCTTGAAGTATAATATTAAGAAGAAATACTAGGTACTTTGTTTAACATAAAGGGGTAAAAAAGATATTTTCATTGAAAATTGGAGCTGGCGTGATGGTAAAGTGTTTTTGAAAATGAACCTAGTGGTAAAGTGTTTTCCTTAAAATAAAATGGACGTAGTGTGCATTTTGCCAAAAAAAAAAGCAAATGAAGAATGAGTGAAAGTGGATGGTTACCATTTTGTTTATATCCTTTATCTTTTCAGTTACTTGTAGATGTATAGTTGATGACCGATAAGAGTCTACCAGAATGTTGATGGCATCAGAAGTGCTTACGACGACATTGCCGAGGTTGTCTCCTTCCTCGATATCCTGATATAGTACAATAAAAATAAGAAAGAAAAGAGCTGACTGCATATGATTTAGAGCGAACTGAACTAGCTACTTGCTTGAACATATCCGTGAAATAAAGAGAATATTTATTTCAAGAGAGAGTTCCTCTAACCTCGTCGAAGTCCTTATTTATTGTTCTGAGGTAGTGATCAGATGGATTCCTTTTCAATGGGCATGGGAAGCCATTGAAAGCGAAGAACTGAAGAAAACCGGTATGAATAGGGATTAATCACACAGTAAAAACTATAGGTAATTGCCGATCGAAGACCCCTTGTGTGGTTCCCTTTCAAATGAAGGATTCCATGGTTTTATTGCAAGTGATATATTTGACAACCAGAGCAATTTAGCCGTTGAATATGCACGCATGATACATAGCGGAAGGGAATTTAATTATATAATAGGCACTGTTAATGTAAAGATGCATATATATATATAATGTTTTTACCTGAGCCGCAGAAAAAGGGGGTCCAAAGAAGACGGTCCTGCCGTGGGAGAGGAGGCAGAGACCGTGGAAGAGGCCGAACACCTCGCTGCTGGGTTGGTGTAGGGCGGCAACCACGGTCATCCCGTCGTTGCGGGCGAGCCGCGCGATGCGGCTCATGACGTGATACGACGCCGCGCTGTCGATGCCGCTTGTGGGTTCGTCTAGGAAGAGCAGCCGCGGCCGCCTCAGCATCTCCAGGCAGATGCTCACTCTCCTCTTCTGCCCCCCGCTGAGGCTGAGCCCGGCGTCGGATGAACCGATTTTCACGTCCGCCACGCAACGCAGCCCCATCTCCCGTATCGCCTCCTCCGCCCTCGCCTTCTTCTCCGGAGACGACATGGCATCCGGCAGCTGCAGCTGCGCCGAATAGTAAACGGCCTCCCGCACCGTCAAGGTACTCGTCAGGATGTCATCTTGGGTCACATATGCCTGTTCGATCACCCGTTAATTTTGATTGATGACATAACTGGAAGATCCACTAGCCTGCACTGCGCAGGATTTATTGTAAAATAATTAATTATAAGTCGGGCTCCCCCTCAAGGACATGATCTCCCGGAAGGAGCTCACGTGAGAGGTCACACATCATGATGTGATAGACCTCCCCTCCGGAGAATGTTCCGATCGAGGAAAGTCGGGCTCATTAATTATTAAGTAAGACGCTGCACATATATATGGAATCGAGACATGTGGGGGAGAATTGAAAGCATGCTCAGCTGTATGCATTAGTCTCAGTCCTCCTCCTATTGCACTTACACACAACATGGTGCTCAAGGCCTGCGTCTGTCTCCTGCCGTTCACTAGGATCCTCCCAGCTGACAGTGTCCTACTACCGGTCGAATTATTAGTCAATCTCCCTGCATGCATATATTCAACCATATATACGGTTGAGCAATCTATACTTACCCTTGAATGAGAGATTTTATGGATAATCCAAAAGTAAGACAACTATATATAACTACTAATTCTAGAGATAATTACGCACACAACGTATGTGTTAATTTGTGTGTATAATTATGTGCTATACGTACGTCCTCTTCTTACCTGCCAAGGCATCGAGCAGCGTGGACTTGCCGCAGCCGGAAGGGCCCATTATGGCCAGCACCTCCCCCGGCCGGGCATATCCGGCGGCACCTTGCAGAATGTGATCAGAACGACCTTTCCTGTCGGAAACGGCAACCCAGAGATCCTCCCACGTAAGGAAGACCTCCCGCTCCTTGGGACCTCGTCGTCGACGACCATGGCCATCTAATTCCCCAACCCCCGGAAACGTCGTCGTCGTCGTCGCAGGAGGTTCCGAGGCGGCGTTAGCGTGGGGAGAGGAGTGCAGTAATGGATCATCGGAGACCGCCGTCGACGTAGACGCGGTGCGCTCGTCGGCGCACCCGGAGGGGACGACAGCTCCGTGCATGTCTGAAACGCCTCCGCGGGCGGAGGATGGCGGAAATCGACGTCGATCTCGACCGGCTCCTTTTGATGGCCGTATGGACGTACGAGTTCCCAAATTTTAGAAGCACGAGACGAGGCAGCTGTCTCGATCCGGCCGTCTTGAGATGTGCGGGGAGTGTGGTTCTTTGACAGCTATCGATGTCTCGGCAGTGACGACTGAAGATATATTACGCGTGGTGACCATGCATGCACATGCATGCATGCATGCATGGGCGTGGAAAGCAGACTAGTAGTACTAGGATAGGAGATGTTCTTAATCAAAGCTGCATCCCTATACAGTTTTATGGAGGGATTTATTCTGCTCGGCCAAAATTTAAAGAGCTCTTCATGCTGTTCCCATTTCCTCCGGAATTAATGAGTACATTTATCAATATCACGGTGCAATTAAGTACATATATAATACACTCATAAAATTGAGTAGTTAGGTCAATTTATGTTGAAAAACATTAGATATAATTTCATGTGTTCAGGAGTCAGGATTAGTACTGTTACCTAGGAATAGGTGCGGCATGCAGCTAAACAACTCGAAAATAACTTGATTAATTTCATCGTCACGGCAATAATTAAAAAATGAATGACCTTGAGACATGAGGGCGGAAGTTGATTTTCTCTAGTTCAACGACGATATTGAAGTACAAGTGATGCGTAATGTACTAACCCAATGAGGTGTTTGGCACGTGCACAGTCATTTCGATCTCATTGTTCTCTTTTAGTTATGTTATATATGGTATCTACTCTTATATATATATATATATATCTATAGCTTTTTACTTTTTATATATTTTAATACACAGACGGTTATTATCATGAAAGTATATATAATTTCTTTGTGCATATGGATGACACTGAAAATAACTAAGATGGGTAAACATTGAGATTTTTGGCAAAATATTTAAATATATAGTAACTTCTTGATAAATCACTTTAATTTTAAGTGGTGTCTACTCTGTTTCATTCCAATACCTAGATGTTACTATCATAAAAATATATGAAATTTCTTTGGGTATGGATGACACCGAAAGTAACTAAGATCCTTTTTGTGTCTTAATTGATGTCTAATCTCTAAATTGGCCCAAAGTTAGATGTTGAGACTTTGTCTAAAATCGGTTGACTATAATAGTAACTTCTTGACGATTAAACCACTTAATTGAAATCTCATAGCCGAACAATTAAGATTTTATGTTGTATAAATTAAAAGTGATTAAAAATAAAAACAAAATTTTATATATTTTATTAAGTCAAATCAAATATCACCTGATAATAAGAGATACGCAGTGGGGTGAGATGTATCTTAGTTACCTTCGCTGATCCTCCAGCGAAACAAGCTTTACGTGTTTGAAGACTTGTTTGGTAAGGACTTGTTCAATAACGATATATATTAAGCACTTTTGTCACTGTTAATTTTAAAATTGATATTAATATAAACTATCACCTGGTGTTTAGATATAAACATCAAATTTAAAACTTGCAGTACAAACAAGGCATGAGTATAAGTCCACACTTATGTTTTATCTTTCCTGCAATTAAACAAGACATGAGTGACATTTGAATAGCAAACATGTTTTCTCTGTCCTGCAAAGAAAGTTTCTAAATTGATTGTAATAACTAAGCACATCTAATTAATGTTTTGTTCAGTATTAACTCCAAAATTAATAATGGTAGAGATGTCACAACATCATCATCATCATCATCATTGTCATAATCATCAAATTAACATGTCTTAATAAGATACCTTGTGTGGGATGGCCTTCGACTTGAGTCAAGTCTTCCCGTGACAACGTTGACATCATATTCATGTTCATTTATTGCTTAAACTATGCTACTGTTTAGTTTTATACAGCACAAATTAAAATTGTATTCAATTTCTTTGTATTGATTTAAAACATTGTATTTAAAAAAAATAGATCTTGTTATATGAGGTGCAAGGTGGACATCAAAGTAAAATATATATTATAGTGTCTTAAGTGGCATTTTTAAGTAAAATTTTAAAATCTAAAGTTTTAATTCCATCTCTAATCTCTTGTCTTGTTAAACACAAACGTTTTAATTATTTATATCGCAGTGAATCACTTAAAATTAAATAAATTTTTAATATAATTTTGATATATTCAAATGCTGGTTAAGATATTTTTATCAAATAATTTGAATCATTTAATTTCTAACCGATTCAGATCTTACACATCAAATAATTATGTCACAAACAAAAGGAGCGCTACATTATTTGTGTCATGCATGTACTTTGCAATTTTAACCGAAGGGCATTTGTTTTGAATTATAAGAAAAATATTACTTGTAGAACAAAAAGGCACACTTCTCCCTTCACCACACATTTCTAATTGTGTCAATATCTGACAATACGGGGAGATGGTTATCTTTACTCTGACTTTTTCACTACGACGACAAATTATATGCTTCTAGCATATGGAAGGCAGTAATTTAAGCAATTTTATTCATATGGTATGATTATACGCTTTATTGTAAAATTTATATGCATTTATTAAGAAACAGTGTATTAAAATAAAATCCACGATTACAATTTTACAATTACGTATGGTGAGAAAGTAATCTCGGTGAAGATTATGTATAACAAAAAATTTACAGGAACCACACGTAAATGCCACGTGCTCGTTTTACGGAGAGACGACGAATGATATGAAATTGTTATTCGTAGATGATATCTTTTCAAATCAAACTAAACAAGTCATTAACCAAATCAAACTATACCAATAAAATTTGATTCGGTTCGATTTAGTTTACTTCAAAATACACTTTACTTTTATCAATATATTTTTACATGAATTTATTTAATTTTATAATTTATTGAAATGTAACGTCTATATTTATATTGCTGTTAATTTTATGTTGGTTTAATAAAATGCCCCTGACCGTGGCTGGCCGCCACCAATGCCCTGGCTGACCATACCTTAAAATAGGGGATGCGTAGCAGGGCGACGGCGGCGGCTGTCGGCGAGGGCTACACTAACACTGCGACGGGCCGTGAGGACAGAGCTAAAAGTGCGCAGGATGGACGAAGAGGAGCACGAGGTTTACGGCGGCGAGATCCCGGACGAGGGGGAGATGGAGGGGGACGTGGATGCTCGCAATACAGATATCGAAATGGGCCGAGCGGACGATGATGCCGTCAAGGTCCTATTTCCGTTGCTTAATCCGATCTAGACTTATTTACCGGTTGATTCTTTCTCGTTTGCTCGCTCGGACCTAGACTTATTTCGTCGGATATCGCATGGTCGGCTTCAGGAGCTCGACGAAATGAAGAAGCGACTAAAAGAGATGGAGGATGAAGCGGCCGCCCTTCGCGAGATGCAGGCCAAAGTCGAGAAGGAAATGAGCGCTGTTCAGGGTTTGTTTCCTCCCCTTTACCGGCGGCCGCTTTCAGTAATTTTCTCTCAGGTTCTGTAAATCCAGGATTTTATTTTCTCTGCAGCAGAAACTGATATATCTGAACGCGGAGGAACCTCGAATATTATTCTTCTTCTTTTTCCTGTATTGTACTTAAACATGGTCATGGGTCCTATTTCTCGGGTATTTGGTCTTTTGGTGCTTGTTTTGTTTGTTTGCGCGTTCTATTGTAGATTGTCCTAATACTATTGTTTGAAATCTCAAGCTCGTTCACTTTATAAGTACATAGACCTGAATTCCCATTTAAATCCTATATTGACCACTTGTTGTCATATTTTTTTAAGATCCCTAGTACAGTATGCTGAGATTATTAGTGGTGCATACCGTGCATTGTACTGTCACGACTCATGCTAGGCATTACCCTGAAGGAAGATTGGTTCCTATCGAAGAAAGTCCTACATGATCTTACGAGGCCCTTTTTTGTTTGGTGGGTAGGGGGATTAATGCGACAATCTAATGAATTGTGGACACTAAATACGTATATATTCAGTTTGTTATTTCATTTGAGATCATATGATTATCAAATAACTGATGTCATTCATATATACACCATTCATGTGTTATAACATGCTTAGATTTGAGATGGTAATCTCTGTTCATTTTTTCCAACAGTGTTAAGTGCCGCTAAATCATCCATCCGTGGAGTCCTGTGCACCAAAGGTGTAAAGCTGATGTTTACGTAGTTTTTATGTGTACCTTGAAAATAGTCACTTTTGTGCACGAACACGTATTGTGTGTGTTGCCATGCAAATTATACATGTTGGAAATACCATAAAGTAAATAATATGATGACGGACTTGTACAATAAAATAAAACAGAATAATAATTGTTCCACGGCAAGTGAACTAATTGGACCATAAGATATTCAAGTAATTGAAATAGAGAGTTAATGATTATTAGTCCCAGTGATCCAACACATTTTAGGCTTAGCAAGGTGCCTGGATGATACCTAGACAATGCCTTCCCTGCTTAGCATGTCTAAGTGAGTGACTTTCTCTTTCTGCTATGAAGAATGATATCCTAGTTATGGGTGCAAATGAGCAGCTACACACTCAATCTGGTTGTTGAGCTTAACTCGATAAAGACTGGAGTCAGCCTATTTGTTTTTCTGAATGATCAAACTTGAACAAAAAAAATTGACGTATGAATGAGTCAAAGCTTGAGCAGACCGATGATTGATCTCTTAATGTTTGCAAGCATATCATTTAAGCACCCAATTAAGTATTTGATCAACTACTTGATCAGACAATCAGACACCTGATTAAGTAGTCTTTTAAATAATTATTTTAAAGGATGAAGCGGACGAGTGAGACTTGATTGGTTATATACTGTCATTGTTAAAGTGCTGAAATGAGGCTCAACACAAGTTTGAACCAAGCTTAAGCTTGGACTGAGATCATCAAGCTCTACACGAGTCGGGCTCTTATTCGAGCCCGAGTTTGAACTCAGCTCAGTAACCTGCATGAGTGGCTTAGAAACCCAAGTCAAATATATTGAGATTGTAATGAGCTGAGCTTGAGACATCATCTATTCATCAAGTATCTATCCGAGTCCAAGCTTGGCTAAAAGCAAACAAGCTTGACTTGATCAACACTGCTTGCCTTCACTTGCACCCCTAACCTTGACGGTTTGGTTGCCGATGAGTGCCTCATCACCCATATGGTGATGCTTACGTTATGTTAAGTGACTTAGCAACTACACTTCTTCTTTTGTTACCTTATTGTTTACTTGTTCTGGTCAACATGTACAGGGTTCATTTCAAAACAGGAGTAGGTAAGAGGAAATATGTAAGGAGTGAAGTAGCTATAGGTAAGAGGAAATATGTAAGGAGTGAAGTAGCCATGAAGGTAATATATACCCAAGATAAGAGAACAATTCACAAGAAGATAAAACGCTCCCTCAAAAAAAGTTATTGAATCAATTAAATAGACCCTTCCAGTTATATATCTTTGAGAAAGATGCAGTATTATTCATGATTGATTCATAATGTTCAAGGTGTTCAAGGCGACATAAGACCATGAGGCATTAGATGATGCCTTTTTATAGTAAAATTGTTATGATAACAAATATATGAGCAACAAATAATACATAATTAGTAATAAATAACTAGGAAAACCTTCAAATAAATGATAATGTGCATGTGCATAGTTAAATAGACTGAATAACATGAATACCTAATTAGAACTACTAGATTAAGTTAATTAATTTTTAATTTGTATTAAATACCAGTAAATATTTATGAAATTACTTAATCCTAATTATTATTCTATCAAACTATCTATTTATAGTCAAATTAACTATTATTTTTATTTCAAAATCACTCAGTTAAGTGATATTGATACTTAATTAGTAATTTTTATTTTTAAATTCAACAAAATGAGAAGATAATGTGATGTGGGACGAAGATATGAACCAAATCTAAAATGTTGAAAATGAAATTAAACTGAATTAAAATGGCTCTAAATCATGTTTATTCCACCGGACTGGGTGCCAATGTGTGAGCCTGTTGGATTTGGATGGAAACATGATGAACAGATTGGAGGGCCCATGGCGCGCTGGAGAATGATCTCATGGGCAGGGTTGTGACTGCTGGACAGGGGGCACTCCGGTGGGTATGTTGTCTTTGCGATGGCATACCTGCCGAATGGTGTGATAGAGAGTTGCCGCAGACGGCAGGAGATGTGGTCACCCATTGACGCTCTGATCGCATTTGCGAGCCACCACATGATGGAGATCCGACGAAGGGGTCCAAAGCAGACGAGTCACGCAATAGCAGATGTCTAAATGATGGAAGATCCTGGATAGACACGCATGTGATGAGGTCTTGCATGCACAAAGGAATGTGGTCATTGCCACGCTGTGGGATTCCGATCGCGCAGAGGCAGGTTGAGGGTGGGTCTTCTCACGTATGCCTCGTCGGACTCTTCCTGTCCAAATGGCTTCTTCAAGGACTATGGAGAAGGAGGGCGATGATGTCGCAAAGCTGTTGCCGGTCGATGAAGGATGATGCCATGTGAAGAGGAAGACAGCTCTGGGGATCGCTGGATCCGCCCCTTTATTGCCGTTCAAATCAAGAAATGCCACCTTCGTTGTCTCCATTGCCAGCGCTGTCTTCAACGAAGCTCCGGGGATTGCCAAGTTAAGGAAGATGATGATCTGAATGGACCATGCACAGCGACCACCAGAGGTGAAGCCGTTGTTGTTGTTGGAGATGAAGAGGTTGTTGTTGAAGACAAAGCCGATGTAGACGGTGTAAAACCTCCAGATCTGCGACGAGGGGAAAAAGGAAGGGGGAGGAAGGAGAAGATAGCCGGCCTTGCAATGCCGGAGGTTGAAGAAGAAATACTAGCCTCACTGCCACGGGTTGGAGAAGGGGAAACCGGCCCTATGATGCTGGAGGTTGGAGGAGAAGACACCAGGATCCTTCTTGGAGGTGAGGAAGAAGATGACCCTCCTGGCAAGGGTACAGAGAAGAGAACGGCAACGCTCCATCACTGGGGTTGGAAAAGAGCGGGAAGGGGAGAGGTATTGGGGGCGAGCCCCTCCTTGATGAACCAGCGTTTCCAAAAATTCAATATTACTATATCTTTTGAACTGTTTTGGGAGCACCTCTTTATATAGAGGTCTTTCTATTTACAAAAAAGACCTCTAAGAAAATATATTTTCAAACATGGACTGACCTTCCAAAAATCAACATCAATTAAAATTTTCTTAAAAAATCTGTCCTCATCATAATGTGCTGCTCACCTAGGTGTGCCTCGTCTTGGCAGGTGAGGGGGTGCCTTGCTGCCTGGGTGGTACCTTGAAGACAGTGGCTTGATTAGGAATAGTAAGAAAACAATCCTCATCAAATAGAAAAGAAGTGTGTTCTGAATGTTTCTTACTGTGATTAAACTATTTCTTTACCCTCTGAAGTCCATGAGTTGTAAGTACCAAGGATGTTTGAACTGAGCACATCCCATGATCCCAATGGTTGTTATCATCATTCCAGGGGCTCAAGCATCCCACAATCAATTGAAAATTTTAATCTCCTTTCTTGAAATTGGAGAAATTCTGCATCTCTTCAAACCTGGTAGACTCTGGATGCTATTGGAGTAGCTTCTCTTCTTCTTGTTTTTTTTTTTTGGAATGTGATCTCAACAGAGAGCCACAATTCATTAAATACATAAAAAGAGGTAAAATTAAGTAGAACTCAAGCAAGGGGGAAGGTGGACGGGCCAAGAGTTATGCTGAGACAGAAGGCCCCTTGCAGTGGAAGAAGATCATACAAACCATCATTTACAGTTACAGAACAGGGAGTCAAGGATAACCGTGTGGCGTTTTCCTTCCTTCAAGGAGACAAGACTGCAAGAAGTGGCAAATTTGAGCTGGTTACCATCTGTTCTAATAAACACATCCCGTTCCATATCTGAAGCAAATTCCTTGCATCTTGAGGCTCAGTCCACTGCAGGTGGAAGTGCATGACTCGTGAGCAATGATCTGCGAAACATGTTTCAATTTCAAACACTAACACAACCATAGTTTTCAAGACAACCAAGGCGACATAGTACCGCCTTGTCACTTAGGCGATAAGGCGAGGCATTATAGTAAAATTGATAGATTAGCAAATCTCTGAGTGACAAATATCATAAAAAAGACAAATAGATATGTTAGTATGTAAATCAATTAATAATATACAAGTGTATAGTTAAATGAACTAAATAACACGAATCTCTAATAAAGTGTAATCAATTAAGTTAATATTAATACTTAGTTAATATTAACTGCTATTAAATATCTATGAAATCTAATTATTATTCCGTCATAATATCTATTTGTGATCAAATTAACTACTTGTATTGGCTCTGCTTATATTACTACATAATCAAGCCGCTTAGTTAAGTAGTATTGATACTGTTAATTTTTACTAAATTAGATAAAATTAGATGTTAACAGACAACTTGCATAGGCACCCCCTTGTACTGACAGGAGGAACCTTGTCGCTTTGGCAACGCTTGAAAACAGTGTACGCAACAAAGTTTATATTCCTGTTCTTTGGACCAGTTTGCAAAGCTTAGGGGCCAAGCACCCTAAGCTGTAATCTATGTTGTTGGAGGAAGGAGTCGCCTGAGGCAAGGAATAGTCGTCTCACTTCAGGCACCTCAGGTCACCACTGCCTTAGGTGGTTGAGGCGAATGGAGGGATAGAGGCTAATCACGGGCTCCTTGCCTCCTAGGTAGGGTTGAGTGGATTGCTGAAGGCTGGAAGAAGTTGATAGAGGCTGCTGGTGGCCGACAACACCTGCTGCCTCCTACAGGGTGAGGAAAACTACACCCTTATCAGGTCCCAATCTGAAACCGTCACTTGTGACAATTCTGTCCCATGCTCTGAGGCTTATTTGCTTTTCTTCTGTTTTTTGTTCTCTGTTTAGTGCTGGTTCTTGTCAATTATCAATATGATCACATCAAATCATGATCCTATTATAAACGGCATTGATTATAAGTTTTATCAAAATAGATGGTTATAAATTTATAATTTTTACATGTACATCATTCATGTTTCACTTCTACCCCTCTGAAATTGAACTTTGATCAAAGTATGTGTACGTACATATACATATAAATTTCATTTGCTTATGCACATTTCGCTTCTTCCCTCTATAATGTGTCATATACGGTGCCATATATCCATTTTGTGCAGAATCTTTTGAAGACATAAAACTATAGTTTGTACTTTATATGTTGCATTCTCCACTCACAAGTCACAAGGCAGCCCTTTCATCTTGTGCACGTCATAACCTGTTTTGATTGCATATCTTACCTTTTGTTGTTTTTGTGACAAACAGATCCCGCTAATGCAGCTGCTTCCCAAGCAAACAAAGAGGAGGCTGATTCTCGATCGGTTTTCGTTGGCAATGTAAATTTCATAGTTTCCTATCAACTGGTTCTTTTCATGGATTTGATTTGACCCTCATTTTGTTGATTGTGCATTATTTGCATGCTATAATGTTTCACCTTACTATTAAATGTTTTAATTTATATTTCACCATTGGAGAACAATGGTGTTCTTTTTCAGTATCTTTCATTTTTGTTCCATAATCACATTTTGTAAATAATTGTTTATTGTACATGATTGTTAGCGTTGTTTTGGCAAAATTGTATTGATTCTAGCCTGTTTAACCACCTGTTATTTTCTTCTCTTTTTATCAAATTCTGATCTCAAAATTTTTTGGATAATTCTACAAAACAACTAAACTAAACAATTAAAATAACCTAACACCTTATCAAGATCCTGGTTATCTGCCACTCTGCAATTTGATGCCTATGATTGCGATAAACATAATTTAATTAGGTGGAGAGCGCCTTGAAAATTCTTGTTTTTCCTTTCCACCAAAACTGTCTACCTGATGTGGGAATGAAAAGTTCTATTTACAGATACAATTTTGCAGCTCGTTTTCTTTGCCCATTTTAGTTGAAAAAAAATGATACTGCAAGCCTTCCATATTGTATTAATGTTAATGATACCATAGATAATGAACAAATGGTCTTGATCATCTTTGAATAAATCACAGCAGAAACAATTTTTTATTATCATCATCTAACCATTTTATATGGAACGATGTCTCCCCTATCCTTATCATGAATATATGAATTTGCAGTTACCCATTTCTTGTTCCAAGCCCAGTTCGGACTGAAAGTACCGCCTTACTTCTCCAGTTCCATTATTTAACATCTTCCTTCTCTCTAGCTACATGTATTGTGCCTACTGTTTGAAGAAATGACGTAAGCTGTTTGATCTGTTAAAACGATGACACCAACCTTTGTTGTTACCCTCACCCCCTTGGCGATCAGACACAGCATTCTTGATCATAATGCAACCTGAATCAAAGAGTGAATCTTTCCCTGGCTGGGCTATGGCTGATTTATACATCTTACCAAAATGAATACTAATTCCATTATTTACCATAATGGATGACCCGGCCATTTAGATATGTCTGCGGCTAACAAATTCTTTTCATATCTTTGATATCTTTTGGGGTTGAATCTGTCATGCCAGGAGGCATTCATTGGCTGTGATTTTTACAAATGATCAACTAAAATATTTTACAAGATGGCCAGAAAAGCTCTATGTAGGGGAACTCGGGGACAATTGATGGGATGACTTGCCACTGAAAGAGGACTTCCCTACCCTGTATCTATTGCATATTTATCAAGGTGGCAAGCAAAGTATTCCAGGTTGGGATTGGCCAGGGTCATTGGCCAGCTTGGCTAAAGAAATTTGATTCAGTATTGGCCTGTATTGGTTCTTCCAAAAATGAAAAACAACACAAAAAGCATAGAAAAAATATTTCTATTTGTTCTGCTGTGCAGAGGCAGTCAGGGTTGCCGTTGAGAGGTCCCTCCTGGTGGTGGATGGGCGGTTGCAACCACCCCTGCTCTTCAATGGTGGAGGCCTGAAATTGGCTGCTCTGACTGAACCTAGCCTGATCCATAGGGAAGTTGGCCCTTGGATCATGCTCCCTCTGAATCAGGTTGCCACCGGCCAATCCCGGTCGATCTTACAAGCATGTCATCGTTATGAGTCTTATGACACGATTGGCCATCCACATCAGGTCCTACAGACCTGATACGACCATCTTTTCTACCCTAACTTGAAGCACGCCACCACTACTCTACTGCCTCTTGGCAGCTATCTCATAGGGATCAGCTCTAGCTCAGTCCAAAATTGGCTGATCTGATAAAATCTTAGCCTGATTCTGGGGAAAGTCTGGGCTTCCCTAGGATACGATCAGCACCTGCCAATCCCACTCCTGACCAACCGATCCTACAAACCATGGGGCAAAACCTCCTTGGATACCTCCTGCTTCCTGTCCAGCTAGAGCATGCTGGATGGCTTGAGATTGTTGGGGGTCATCCTGTGAATCTGTGATGACAGGCCATCTTCGTCGACTAGGTTAAAAATCATTACAGGTGAGTTTTCCGTCTCAAGAGTAGAAAGAGTAGTTATATTTCAGATCCTATGGAATGCCTGCACATCTCCGGCAACACTTTTCATTTTTAACGTTATTGAGGAGTAATGAAGATGAAAAATGAGGTGTGGTAGAGGATGGGGATGGAAAGGATGACCTCAACCAATCAACATAACATGTAATGCAGGTAACTTGCTCTGAGAGGAGCAGAAGCCTTGCAGGAGCAAGTTGGTCATAGAGAAAACCAGGAGCAATATGGGGATCTGGGTTTTCATCCCGCAAACTGAAAAGTAAATCTTTTTTGATGGTAGTGGTGGAGTGGTAGTTGTGCATATATGATTTCTCTTAGAGGTTTTTACATTTAGATCCTTCCATCAATTGTATTTCCACATATATCCTAAATTTTTTACAATGATTTTTAAATTCCTGAAATCTTATCTTGTTTCTGTTACGGTCCTTCCGGTTTAACTCCATTAACTCTAATATAAACACATTAAATTACTAAAATTAGCTTACTCTTTCTTTCCCTCTTTTGTTGTTTTTTTTCATTTCTCACCCTCTCTTCCCTGGGTACCTCCTCTCAGGGAGCGTCGGGGTTAGCTGGTATGGGGGACAACAGTGGTCGTTAGGAGGGCTGCATGGGTGGGGCAAGGATCCTTGTAGATGGACATCGTTGGGGGCAGGGGTTTTGCTGGCAAGGGCACGGCGACAACAGGTGTGGTTGAGGCCTTTTCTGGCGTGGGAGACACCATCTGAGGTAGTCATCCTTCCCCCCTCCCCACCATCTTCGTCATATGCACCTTCATCTGCTGACCTCACCATGCTCGACCCCCTACTCCTCATGCCAAGTGTTGACGCCGCCACGTCTCCAGCCTGCAGCTGCACATAGACACCTTCGTCACCAGGGCAAATGGCCTCATGGCTGCAGGCCACAGCATGAAGCACGTGTACAGGGATCGCGGGATCGGGATTGGGATCGGTGACCACTGATCTGATCCGGATCGGGATCAAATTGGCCGATCCTCCGGAAGAAAAGGCGATCCCGGATCAGGCTGGATCGGGCAAATTTTTTTTAAAAATTATAAAAAATCTCAAAAAATCAGAAAAATCATAGGGAAAAATAAAAAATAAAAAACAATGTGGATGACATTCTATCAAACAATGTTATACAAAGTAAGTTCTTTACAAGAAACTGTCGTATAAGTATAGACTATCATATAAGAGAGAGAGAGAAGAGAGTTAAAATAGATTTTTATGTAAATTTAACTATATAATATATATTTATGATTATGAATCTTCTATATATGTGATAGTACAAGTGATAGTGAAATATATTAATATGTTTACACTATCATCAGTGTGGCACAGAGTAGTCGTGGATCGATTTGCGTAGTAAAGTCGTGGGGGTCAAGGGGGCAGCGCCCCTTGTCTGGGGTATCAGGGGGCAACGCCCCCCGAAGGAGTTTTTTTTATGGTGGTATAGGGGAGGGGAAGAAGGGATCGGAGGTCCCCCCCTCCCCCAAGTTACCTATTTAGGGGGGGATTGGCCGCTCCAAAGGTTTGGATCGCCGCTGCTCAAGGTGAATCGTCTAGGGGAGGGGTCCAGGGGGAGTCCTAGACGATGAAGGGGATGGGGGGGAGTGGGAATGAGGGGTGAGAAGGGGGAATCGGTCCGATCTCCCCCTTATTGGGGGGGATCGGATCGGAAAATAGTCCGGAATCAGGTCCTGAATTGATCCAATTCTGGATCCTTCCAGGTTCTAGGGAATCAGTCCGGATCGACCGATTTCCGGATCGATCCACTTGGATCGGTTGAGGATCGACCGATCCAATCGATTCCGACCGATCTAGCCGTGAGTCCCAGCCGGATCAGTAGTTCCGGCCAGAATCGGATTGGTGGGTATTGATCTAATCCAAGAATCGGCCGATCCCGATCTGGATCGGCCGATTCTGCAATCCATGCATCTGTATTGTTTGGTTCAAGCCCTGCCCAGCCGATCTGCCGTTCTCCGTCATGGTGGGCCCCTACAGCTGGCTCTAGCTGGGAGGAAAGTGGGAGACATGTGACTCCTCCCTGCAGCCAGGTCCACTGGTCCAGTGCACGCATGCTCCAATGCCAGCGGCCTCACTGGGCTCCTGGTTCCACAACTCTGACAGGGAGATTGAGAGCCAACCATATTATTATACATCATTATATTATAGTAAGTATATAATATAATGAATTTAAATTAATTTGTTTTTTTATATTATTTATATTTTTGTTATTTTAATGTTTATTGTTTTATTATTGTTTATATATAATATATATAAATATAAAAATATGCCCAGCGAGACAACCCTCCTGTTTGCCCCTCTAATGCCTGGTGAGCGAAACCCACACCCTCCTCCAACACCTGGTGTCCCTTCAATGCTCGGCGAGCCAACCTCCCTTCCCCCTCCCCCTCGTTTGCCCCTGCAAAGCCCAACACGCCAACCCCCAGCACACATCCAATGCCCAGCATGCTAGGGGCGCGGCTTTGCACTGGCCTCCGAAGGTGAGGGTGTGTGTGCCACCTTTGAGAGAGAGAGAGAGGGTGTAAAAGTTAATGGAAGGACCATAATGGAAATGGAGTAAGATTTCAAAGATTTATAAATTATTGTCATAAATTTAGAGATATATGCAAAAATACGATTGATTTCAGGGACCTAAATGTAAAAATCCTTTTTTTCTAGTTTGAGTATATTTGCTAATGATATTTCAGAATTATTTCACATTATTTCGTTGGCTTTCTGAGGGGCTGCTGTATGGTAAAGGTCATTAATCCACTTTTGCACTTTCACTTGGTTTTGAATTTTGTGCTGAAGAAAGTATAATGACTGCAGCATTTCTTATGCCTTCGGTCATCTGTTGTAGAGGTTTGCTTAAGAATATACTTCCTAAACAGCATGGCTGCATATTCAGAACCATGTGACATTTATCTCCTTTTTATGTTCTTGTTGCTACTGTTCTTTTTTCTGACCTGCTGACATCCTTTGACCATATGTGTAATAATGGTCGCAGGGTTGTCCTACATTCTTCGATTCTTCTGATACCTTGTGCTTGGGATGCAAGTTCTATGGTCTGGTGTAAGACGATGTAGTGTTAGGGAAAAGAAAAAAATGTATTTTTACTTAGGACCAAGAAATGTATAAAATAGAGGGAATAAAGGAGGCTGTGAAGAAAAAAAATGTTAAGGGTCCAGAAAAAAAAGTCTCTAATTGTGGAATGGGAAAAAATAAAGAAAAAAAATTACAAAATGAGGCTGACAGATGTCCTGAAGAAAAAATGGTTGCAGCAATTTATCTGTTGCAAGGACAAGTTGACGATGAGCTAAAAATGTTGAAAAATCTAGATGCATGACCAGAGGTGTCTGGTCTCCCAAGTCTAGAAGTGTTTCTTGGTCTTAACAGGATAGCATTCCACATCCCATAATGCTGCTGTCTCTGATTCTGTTGGCTGCATAGATATGGAAATGCCCAAGCAAGGTGAATAATTTGATTATCAGGTGCTTGATGGTGATTGCTAATGCTTCTGAGGTATCCATTTTTTCTTGCACTGAATGTGGTTTAATGTTTCCCTTTAGTGTTCATGTATTGCCATTTGTATAATGTCATAGTTGTTTATGTTAACCATATATTTCAGTCGGCAGTGTAATTACAGTTCTTTTTTTTTTCTTTCATTTGTTGTTTGCCTGATCTTGTACGGCATATAATTCCTGTACATGGTTAGAAATAGGATGAAAAAGTTGATCAGAACTTCTGATATGATTTAAATCTGCTAAGGTGCCATCATCTTATGTTAAAATCTGGACCATCTCGAACCCATGTGGGTGAGGGGAAAGCAACACCCCCTGGTGCCCCCCCTCCTTTGGACACTGTCCTATGTTATCCGAGGCGTGAGGCGCCTGAGGCGAGGGACCCAGCGCCTCGCCTCAGGCGCCTAAGGCGGGCGCCTCAGGCGCTTGAGGCGTTTTGAATATTATAATAATATATATTTTAATAATGATATATGTGATATCAGATAATTGAAAAAATACATAAAAAACATGGAATCATTAACTAAAATGAGTGACTATTAAATATAACATTAGAAAGAGGAATTCAACCATACAATAAGAAAAGAATACAACCATACAACCAAACATAATACATAAAGTAAGTCTAATTCGAATACAACCATACAAATTCAAACATCACTCACTAGTCAGTAGCAATCACTATCAGAATCAAGATTGGTGGGAGCTTCCTGATCATCATTCAGGCGGCGGCGGCAGCGGCACCTTCAGGCGGCGGCAGCGGCGGCGTCAAGAGGATCCTGCGGTGGCAACAGCTTCCGGCGGCGGCGTCAGCAGCAGCGTTAACAGCTTCAGGCAGCCTCGTCAGCAGCAGCACCTTCCGGCGGCGGCGGCGGCGGCAGCACCTTCGGGCGGCGGCGGCGGCGGCGGCGGCAGCACCAGCAGGCGTCGGCGGCGGCAGGAGACCTAGTAGCCTGTTCCGTCGGCTTCCTTGCGCGTCGGGGAGAGAGAGAACCGCGGGTGGGGGGCGTTTAAGTTAAACGGATCCGGTTCTTACCGGATCCGGTTCTTACCGGATCCGGTTCTTACCGGATAGGAGGAGGAGGCCGGCGAGGCGCACAAGGCGCCGGAGGTGGCCGCCGAGGCGGCTGGGGCGCCGGAGGCGACCGCCTCAGGCGAGATCGCCCAACGCGAGGCGGTTTTGAACCGCCTCGCCTCGCCTCACCGCCTAGGCGGTTGAGGCGTTCGCCTCTAACTACACAGACACTGTCTGCCACAGCCCCACCCAATCTGACCTGGTGTTCTGCCTCAGATCTTGGCACCCTGCCGAGACAAAGAATCTAGCGAGATCTAGCTGAGATGGAAAACCATGGTGACTGGTGGAAAGGTTAGAGAGCACACCTGCAGAGAATCTTTAATGTGCCATGGACCTCCTTGCCTACTGAGTGTCTTGGGCTCCCAATCTTGGACAAAGGCATCGAGAGCAAAGATTGACAATGTGTGGTTCATAAAATGGAAGGTAAACTACAAGGTTGGAAGGGTAAAATTCGTTGACAGCAGATAGCTTTATCTAAAACAGTGTTGCAAGGCATCCCTCTATTTTGATTCTCCATTCTTAAAGTACCCAAGGATATTGCCACAAGCTAGAGAGTATTAGAGTGAGTTTTTTGGCAAGTGAGTGCCGACAAGAAGGGCATATATCTTATAAAATGGGTCGTGTGTGCAGATCAACCAAAGAAGGGGGAGTAGGCCTTCTGCCTTTGGAGATTATCAATATAGCCCTTTTGTCCAATTGACTATGGAAATTGAATTCAAATAGACATGCTCTATGGTTAGGATTATGGTTTTCAAGTATAGACGAGGGACAAATGGTGAGTGGATCAAAGATTTTAGAGAAAGATGTAGGTTGTCCAACATTTGGAATGGCATACTGTGTAACCTTGTGTTATCAAAGATGCTTGTCTAGGCATGCGAGGCAAGGCAAAGGTTTTGCCTCGGCAGTTCTTGCCTCGCCCTCCTCACCCGGATCCAAACCAGGAAAGGACCAGATCCGGTAGCTTAAAATCCTCTCTCCCTACCCCGAAAACCTCAATGCCTAGTCTTCCTCCCAAAGACCCTGACATTCTGATTCCTTGCTTGCCCGAGAAGTGAGTTTTTTGTTTTTCATGTTCTTTTTCACAACTTTTAATGTTATATATAATATTAATATATTAAAAAAATATCTCACCTCAGGCATCTGAGGTACCCGCCTTAGGTGAGGTGATCCTCCCCTCACCTCGGGCACCTCGCAACTTGGGTAACTTAGCTGTCTTGGAGTTTTTTTAATGCTTCTAATACAATTTAGGTGGGGAATGGCAAAGGACCTTTTGGAGGATAAGTGGATAGGATATGTTTCTTTGGCTAACTTGTTACCTACTCTTTTCAGCTTATGCTACCCTCAAGCTAAGGCCTGAAGCAACTGGGATGAGAATGCTAATTGGTGCCTTTCATTCAAAAGAGATCTTAAGGATGAAGATATAGTTGAGCTTTCTAGATTATTGTTGATCCTTGACAATCACGGCTGTGTTGGACAAGGAGGATGAACTTATTTGGCAACCATGTAGGAAATCTGCTTCATCTTATGGGGGTGTGTTTGTTCCATGGTATATATCAGAATCAAAATTTTCAGACAAGTAGACAACATCTTTAAGTTGATTTTTTTAGACATTTTCACAATTTTTGCTTTCTGTGACATGAAAGAAGAAACTATTGATCATTTCTTTATCAGTTGCGGGGTCGACAATTCTTTTTGGAAAGTTTTGTTTATGGGGTGGAAGATACAGTGGTCAGAACCCGTAAGTGTTCAGTCATTGCTTCAGGGATGGGCTCATTTGAAATTTGAATCCTTGTTTTGGGGATTCCAATTTATAGGGTTTTCTCTTACCAGCAATGTTATGAGTCATTTTTGGCACGAGGAATAGGCGGATTTTTTAGGAGCACTTTGAGCACCCATAGGATTATTATTCACTGGATGTCTGAGTATGTGAGGGGTTGGTTTTTCGCTCAACGGCAATCACTTGGAGCCTTGGAGGAGGGAACCCTTAGAGTCATCTTTCTTATTTTCTCCTCTTTCTTTGTCTAATCCCATCCTTAACTATCACCTCGGTAGTGGAGTGATGGAGTCTCCATGATGTTTTTTTTCTCTTTTTCTTCTCTATTTTGTTATTATACTTTGCCTTGAATCAATATAAATTTGTGGTCTGGCCACTTATTCAAAAAAGGTGACCAGTGGGATTTTCAGATGTCATATTATCTGCTGTATTGTCATATAGACGTGACTCGTGAGATATGCTAAGGCGAGGAGTGAGTCCACTCACCTCAGGTGCCCAGGTGACTGTCTCGGGTCGGGTGGCAGAGGCACTAGGAGGAGAGGGAAGTAAAGGGGCTCGGGTGCATCTTAGAAGGATGTTAGGGACTTGCCGGAGGCAGGAAGGGGACACCAGAGGCCCCTGGAGGGCTGCATGAATGCTGCAGCGACCTTAACTGGCAGGTGTGTATCAAGCTAAACTTATAAAATTTAACAACAAAAACCTGATGATATGAATTTAATTTAATGCCTGATAAAATTATTTTAATTCAATTTAATTTGATAACATTATACCACAGCCAACCGAGTCCCAACTGGCATGATCAACCCTCTTGGTCAGTCAGCCAATGGTACGTCCTGAACAACATTGCTATAGCCAACAACTCAACCACTGTTAGTCCAATGGTCATCTATAAACTCAAAGGAATGCGAACTTAATATCTTAAGTTGATTTTTGAGTTTTGATTTATGATTTTATGAGGTGTATTTTAAGATTTCAATATTTTAAGGTTTATATTCCTTAGTAGATTCTTAAATGTATATTTGACATATTTTATATGGGAACAACTCTTTTAAACCAAGGTCTTTTGTTAAGACATATTTTGAATTAGAATTAATTCAGATCCGAACATATTCGGATCAAATTTTATTATGAACTTTATGTCAATTTCAGTTGAGTCTTAACATTTTAGACTTAATGAAATATGCTTAAATCTGATTTTTATGATATCGGATTCAGCACGTTCATGATTATTTTAATTATATTGATTTTCATTTTAAGTCTTAACATTACGTACTTAGAATCATCTTTTTTTCATTTTTTAAAACCTAACATTTTTAAGAATTTTAATGCAAAGTCAGATCTGATTGAAACATTTTTATTGTTGTTCTATTCATTAATCATTATGTTCTAAGTCTTTTTATTGCGCACTTAGATTTGGGACCTAGCATTCAGACTTAAATGGAGAAATCATATTTCTTTCACGTCTGGTCACTCATACGGATTTTCATGGTATTTCGTTGCAATATTTGTATGATCTGGATCTTTTCATCATGGGTATTTGACTGAGGAACACTTTTACAATTCTGATTTGATCATATCAGATGGTAATCATGCTGATTAGATTTTATACTGGGTCGTAGCAGGTTAGACTAAGGACTTTTTAGATTTATTATGCACCATATTATTTCTCCATTTTAATCTTGGCACTAAGCATCATACTTGGAATTTTAATAAATCCAAAACTGACATGCTGCTGCATTTCTCCTGAACAGGCTTGACCAAGTCCCTTCCTCATCAGGATTGATCGAATCTGACATTATTTCCCTACAGACTTGTTCTTACCTCCTTTGAATTAAGCGTTAGATCTCATCTCCCACTAGCTATCTGACCATTCAGATGAGGACTTATGCTTCATCATTGAAATTATCTTTCAATATGCTTAATTTCTTACTTTTCAAACTGAGCAACCAACTTTTATCAATCTTACCGCTGACGCTCATCTTGACCCTCTAGGATGAATATTACTCTCAGGACTTTGAAGGCACTCAGATCAGGACTTCTATTTTATTATTACTTACTATTATTTTTTAGAATAATCTGAGGATTTTAATAGACTTCCTATAAGACCTTCTACCTCTTGACTCATGGCCTGCTCATTTTCATTTAATTCATTGGTTCTAAATCTGATTTTTTTTACATGCATATGAACCCAAGACCTATTCATATCTGGAACATGTACATCCCAGACCCAGTAGGCTGATGCACTGTCTTTAATCCATTGGTTCTTTTTTTTTGCCTGATGCACTGTCTTTAAGCCCAGTAGGCTTTTCTTTCACGATCCTCAGTTTCTGGACTTACCTTCCTTCTTGCTGTCCTGTTTTGTGCATGGGTTACACCACACTGATCACACAGGAGAATATATTCATGCATATAAGAAGGTAGGCAATCTGAGTATGGGCGCATAATGGTCACATATAGAAAGGGGTAGGGCCAACAAGTGTGGGCATCACACAGGAATGTACTGTCAAAAGTAATGTATTATGGCTGTGATAAACCAAATATAGGCATATATTGACTGATAAGGTCGTAGGAGATGAGATATCAATGGATCGCAATAGGCAGATTTTGACCATGAACATAGGGAACAAAATGTTTTACTGGTACTTTCGATATGTCCAAAGACATCAGGTATGGGTTTCAATAACCAATAAAGTGGCAGATGTGGTGAATTCCTCAACAAAGTTCCCAAAGAGTTGGATGTTGTCATGCTAAAGCATCAACATGGGGGTCCATTTCCAAGTGCCGAGCCGATAGTAACAAAGTTTACACTGAGGTAAGTTTGAAACTCTCCTTGCGATCATAGGGAATTTATAATAGGGATAAAACAGTGGGCTTTGAACATTATCTGACAGGGCCGAGACAACAATCATGAACATTGTTGACAAGGCTTGGAATGCACGAAGTATTGGAGATGTTGTGTCATGGGGTTGATGAACAAGGCCTTTGGGTCTTTGACCAAATGACCCAAGGTATTTCATGCAGGGGGATTCCATTCCATGATTGATATGACAAGGCATCTATCATAACCGCATATAGGATCTCTTGAGAGGAAAGGAGGATTAAGAACAGGGTTATCTTCATATGCTGAATGACTTGAGGGATCAAATGGCAAGTTACCAAGGACGAGGAGTCCCGTGGGATTTTTTTAGGGGGATGGGTACGACCAATAGCAAGAGCCTGTTGAAGCCAGGGATTCTCAGAAGTGGGAAGATCATATGGAGGATGATGTGAGCTATGGGACGATTCATGAAGAAGGAGAGGAATAGGATGGCCCACATGTAGACTTATACTTACCTTGTCTTCCATTCTTCTTCCTCGTACCCCAAACTTCCTACAGAACTCCTATTGTTGTTCTGCAGAGCTTCAGCCCTTCCTCCTCTCTCTCCCACTGCTTTCATAGATCGACCCCTTTTATAGAAACTGATGGCAGGCCTTGTCCTTGGAAGTGGGGAGATGGAGTGGGCGCACGAACATGAGTGAGGGAGGAGCTACATGGCCTCGTCCTTACTTAGGAGTAGCCTGTTCACTGCTGATCATGGCAGAAGTGGGCTTTGACTAATTAAACTCCCAGAGGAAGCGGTGTACCCACCTCTTTACTCTCTTCTCTTTTTTTAGATCTTATCAAAAGAAGAGATTCAGGGGTCCAGATTACTATCATCTATTGATTACAGAATATCAGATCATGATCCTCTGTTCAATGGGGTGCGATCCAAGCTTTTGATGGGAACATCTAGTCTTGGGTCCACCACATAATGAATACCAATCTTGACCATTGTATGGGTGTTCCAATCAACTCCAGCCATCCATTCTCTTCATCAGACATAACTCCAAATCAATCCTGATAGGACCAGCTCTATTGGACATTAATCCCATCAAAGGATCCAATAGGCCTGAATCTTTAAATCACTGGCCTATCTTGGCCCTTCAATCCAGTATCTTATTATCCATGACTATCGTCGATCCTCTCCAATATTTGATTTGTTAAATCCACCATCCATTTGATATCTTAATACAATAAATGCTTTAACTCATGATATGAGGCCCCGACCTTAGATATATCCGAAGCCAGTGCTGCTTAAACCTAGTTTGCGCGGGCTGTTCTTTTGGTTTGGCCGGAAGGGAGCTTGATGTTTCTTCCTCTCGGTGCGCAAGTTCTCCTCCTTCCTTATTCCTCCTGTCGCAGAGGGGTCCCTTCTGCCGCAGACAGTGCTGATCGTGGGCTCCTTTTCTGCTGCTATTGGTGTCCAACAAGCCTTCTACGATCGTTTGATTTATTGGGGGTTGTTTTACACATTCATATAACTGCTGAAGCTGATCAGGTATGCGCTCATATACTGTCATCTTGGTTGCAATCTTTTGACCTTCTTAACTGAGTCTGTATCAACCTTTGCTTGGCCGAGATTGATGTAGCATTTTGGGTATGTATTTAAGCATCGAGCTTGATTAACATGGGAGTGTGTATCTTCTGAGATCCTCAACATGTAACTGAGCTGTCTGGTTATGTATCCTCCCTTTCCTTTGTTTTTTTTTTTTTTGGTTTTTTGCTTTGTCGCTCCCTCTTCTTTGCATATCTTTCAGTCCTTACATTGCTCAATCCTGCCTGACTGCTTATTTATATAAGTAACTGGCTGAGCAATGTATGTTTTCCAAGGTTGACTGAGTTCAAATGAGTATGTGCTATCGTTTATTTTAAGGATCTTCTTCCTTTGTCAGACTTTTTTCTTCCAGCTCTCTTCACGATTATCTTTTTTTATAGGAATCTCTTATAACGCTGTTGGCTAGTAATTTGTGAGTGCTGTCTTTTTTATGTTACTGATTCTATCACTATATTGGTCATTGATGCATCTGTTTTTTCTTGGTTCAGCTATGGTACACATAGCCTTGAATGTTCATACTGCCATATCTGTGCGCCTTCTTGTATTCACTTAGCACTTGGATTTACATGTCCTATTGGAGTTGTAGGGGAAATCAATTCCCCCTTCTTATCCACCTATATAATCCGCCTATACCTTTATCTTACTTCAACAAATTAGCATACTTGGTGCTACATACTAGCACCCCATGTGCTATGCATGTGGGGCATTCCATGAGACGTAGGTCCAAGCTCATCTAGGGTGTAGAAATCGCATATGCAAATTCTAGGTGCCAACAGACGCCCTACAGGTTAACTGTAAATCATGGTTCACATAATCGGACAGTCTGGATCGGCATATGCCAACCTGATTTTTTGGGGGCCAGACCGATCCACCCCTGATTTTTCACCGGAATAGACCAAAACAGTCTGGATCAGTGCCAATTCCAGTGTCTTCCCCGCTGCATTGGATCCCATGACTTCCATGTCATACTGCATCCTCTGGCCGGTAAGACAGTGCAGCGCTGCCACAGCTTTCATATAAGGTCCATTTCAGCTCTTATTCTAGCCCTAAAGGGGTTGGATCGGACTGCAATCAGATTTAGGTGCCTATTTATGATTTTTTTGAATTTTATGGTTTTTTAAGAACCAATTCCGGATCAGGTTTTCTCCCTTAAAATCAGCTGATTTATCAGCACTAGCTGGTCCAGTTGCTTATTCTGATCATGTCATCTTGCTGCACATTCTATTTTGCATTTCCAACTTTAACTGTATGTTCTCTAATCAGGACATGAAAGCACTGTTACTAGCCTGACAGCCTGCTATGATGTAAAGGAGATACAGCAGTTTGATTAGTCGGATAGGGTCCATTGGCCATGTTCAACAGTCTGATCTTTAAATAAAACTTTGCAAGCACCTTAAGCAATCTGACAGCCTTGCCCTGTGGTAGTGAATATCTAGCATCTTTATTGCTTAGGCCAAAGAAAACACCCCAGTCATCATACACCACTCAGAAAGCTAACAATTTTATAGCTTTGCCACAGTTGAAAAACAGCATCGGGGGTAACAGTTATATCATCTGATTTATCACATGGAAAGTGTTATTCTTTCAATAGCCCCGTTTTATGGTAGGCCGATGTTGATAACAATCTGGTTGCCAAGAAATTCCAAATATGGATTGAGATTTGGATAAGATCGGCTGATTCAAGGGAAGAAAAGTGGATCCTGAATTAGCCTGGATTGGCTCTTCCAGAAACAGAAAACAATGCAAAAAAACATAAAAATTTACACTGGATGGATTGGTGGTTGATTCAGTCTAATCCTACTCAAGGATTGTCGTCTCGGATCTCGGTTTCATCTTGGAAGGATGAAAGAGAAGAGATCTCGTGAGATTCTTGGAGAAATCTCGGGAGATCAGATCTCGGATTTCATTTATGTTGGATATACCTTACCCAATGATTGCCTTCTCATATCTATATTTTATCTTATGGAGATTGAAAAGAATAGATCTCAAAAAAATCTCGAGAGATTGGATCTTATAAATACCAATCAATGTGCATATTTAAGTGTAAAATTGTCATGTTATCTCTTCAAAAAGGACAATGGAACTCATTTTAAACATCAAAATAAACCGAGAGCATTAAAAACTTAACACAAAGAGGATGAACTATTGTTAACAGAAGACATACAAGAAATCTTATGTTAGGCCAAGACTTCATCTTGAATAATATAGATAGGTGATCGGTGACATTTTGGGTCAATTGTACATAAATAGTCATAAAAATATTAAGTTATAAAATTTTATCAACCAATAATGTCTAGATGAATATTTGGATGAATTCCATAATAAAAGTGGCAATATATGAAACAAATTTAACAAGGCTATCTAACAAGTTAGGAATAGTAATAGGCGGCGTATATCAAGGTACAAGAGGTACTATATAGATATTCTCGTTTCGGTGATCTCATTTCTCGGACACTTGGAGAGAGAGATTCTCGGGAGATTGCATTCTATGATCCTACCCAGTCTGGGTCAGATTGGTGCAGGGAGACGATAAAGGCGGTGGCGGCATTGCAGTGGGGAAGACCATATTTTATCTGATACGACCAGCATCCAATCAATCAAGTATTGGGCCTATCCAGGCCTGATCCAATACCTTAGAGCCCTCTCCCACAATTTTTTTTCCTGAGATTGGGTTGGCCTATGCCAATCACAATCTGATCCTGCAAACCATTCTAATTTCTGTGCCAATACCTTGCAGCAGCTACTTGGCCGCTTGATCACAAGCCAGAAGGCTGAGCCATCGGTTGCCCATGTGATCACAAGCCACAAGGATGAGGCAGACTGCCACTTGACAACAAGCAACAAGGCAGGGCCATTGGTCTAACCATCTGAAATAGAGCTCAAAGCAAAACAGCAGTCTAATCACTTTGTCATGGGCTTTAAAGCAACTTTTGCATATCTCAAGATGTGCTATCTTGGACACAAGCAGCCAAGACAGGATAGATGTCCAATTGTTTGACCCGGTTTCGAAAGTGCAATAAATGGTCTATATCCATAGCTATTCTTCAAAGCCAAGTTGATCATCTGCCCAGCTGAGACTGAGAAGGCAATCAGGTATTGTCCCCATTGTTCAATTGTCTTGTAGTAACCAACAAAACAGACCTACAATTTGAGGAATAATCAATTGGTCCCCACGTGTAGCTCTGGGAGTACAAGTTGAAGAGTTGACCTTTGACAACAAGATTTGCTGCTGATATTGCCAACCGGATGCCCCAAGAAGGCAGCAAGCAGAACCTTGACCAGTTGTTTAGTAACAGTGGGTACTTATTTTATTTTATTTTTTTCAAATGGCCACGGTCTGCTCATAGAATGTGCAACCTGCATGGAGCATAAATGAGTTGTCTCCTAAGCTTTCAAATAGTCATTTGCATGCATTACACTGTATAGAGTCTCGAGTATTCAACTGTTCCCCGGTGCGTAGTGTAGTAGGGGCACATGCCTCACTCTGAGGCTCCTTCCCGCAGGAGGTTGTCTTGGGTTTGAACCTTCGATGATTGCCGGTGGCAATGTTAGTTGTAGGGTGTGTGACCACTGCAACAATGGCCAAAAGAACTGTTGAGTGGATATGTTAACATCGGGAGTCTCCATGGCTCAATAAGGAAGATTTCCTCCCACAAATATTGCCTGACCTGGAAATTTAGGTCAGGATGAAAGGAGAAAATTGAAGGGGAAACAAAACGAAAGAAGGAAAACACTGTACTCTTGCTTATTTCAAGAAAAAAGGTATGCATGTCTTCATGCTTGATTTTTTATCTGGATTGTTGAAGCTAAGCATTTGGTACATAAACAAACAAGATGCATTATGATTAGCTCACACAATGCCCCTATAGTTTTATCAATATTGTGTAGTGTTCCTAAATGTATGTCAACTTGTTTGGAGAAACTGTAAGATGTGCACACAAATTATGGGATGTTTTGTGTGAAGAATCTCTCCATAACTTGCTGCTGTACTTCAAAAGCAGTGGTGATTAGATTACTTTTAAGAGTAATCTAAGATGGATCTGTTGTATACTGGCAGAATTGTGGTTATTGTTGATAAATCTCTCTGGGATTGAGACTGAGGACAAGAGTGGCCAAACAAAGCTTGAGGCTTAACTGACTTAGATGCGATGGGATTCATGGGAACCAGCGTTTTAGTTTTAATAAAAATAAAAAAATCAAGTATGACAGATTTTGTAATGGAGTACAAGTTTTTCATGTTTTTATTTCTTTTGTTTTTCCACGTGTGCATGACTCGTTTAGCATGTCCTGCCATCTGCCTTGACATGATATTTGGCTTGTAATTGACTATTTAAGAAAAATAACAGGTTGACTATGCATGCACGCCTGAGGAAGTCCAACAGCATTTTCAGTCTTGTGGAACTGTCAACCGGGTTACAATTCTGACTGACAAATTCGGCCAACCAAAAGGTTTTGCTTATGTGGAATTTTTGGAGACTGAGGCGGTTCAGGAGGCTCTTTTATTGAACGAATCTGATTTGCATGGTCGCCAGCTGAAAGTACGTTAAAGTTTGAAGTCCTAATGCTATGCTTGGTCACGAGCTGAAACCTGGGGATTCCCGAGTCCTCACTTATTCCTTTCCTTTGAACTGTTTATGCTTGCTGAAGCCCATGCAATGTTGGTTTCAGGTTCTCCCAAAACGGACCAACGTTCCTGGGATGAAACTGTTCCGTCCAAGGCGCTTTAATCCATACATGGGATATAGGTTCCGTGGACCATATGTTCCGCCTTATTTCTATTCTCCTTATGGCTATGGGTGAGTTGATCCTGAAGCCCTGATTGGAATTTGGATATTACTTATTAGACATCTCTTTCACTATCAATTTTTATTTTTTATAGGACTGAGTATCATAATTTATAGTCTTAATCTCAAATTATTTAGTGTTGGCTCCACTCTTGTTGATTTTGTGTTATATCATTGAAGATTTTTATAACATCTAAATCATTCGTTATCATTTTCTGGGTTAACTTAGCTCTATAACAATTTTTCTTTCTACCATTTTAATATATTTTTTTACTTTTTTAGTTGGAGTTTCCATCAGTCTACATTTGATGTATCAAACCATCTTAATCTCTCTCTTTTTTAATGTCTATACGTATCATTAGTCTCACATTTTCTATTCTAACAATTTAGTATGACCACATCCATCTTGAGGATCTCATTTCATCAACACTTGTTTCCAAAGCATGCTTTCTTTCATTGTTCGACACTTGTTACCATACAATATTCAACGTTTAATAGCTGTACAATATTTTTTTTATTTTGGTGAAATTCTGTTCATATTAGACATATGTAATCAATCTGTACTTTTCTATCCTGCTTTTGATCTTGCTTTAAAATTAATGATACTAATTTGAAAAAGCTATCCAAACAGGCCTTAGTCTTACTCTGACCTATCAATCTGTTTGTTGCGCCCATTTGTTTGACTTGAGTTATGTCGTCTGATGCAGGAAAGTTCCCAGGTTCCGGAGGCCTATGCGCTACAGGCCTTATTTCTGAGATGTCAGCGGCATGCGTGGACCTTGGATCGGACTGATCCGAGGTTATCTTTGTTGATCTCCGAGAGGCTCGTCAGTGCTTGCAAGAGCTGTATCCTTAATATATAGGACTATTAAGGTGGTGACAAGAATTTGACGTATTTGTTCCAGGACAGAAAGCTATTTCGTTTATGAAGTGTTGTTCTAGACGAACACTGTATTTGGTATGATTCATTAGCCGTTTGTGCCGACCAGTGTGGAGCGATGTAGTTTTACACTCAAATTTGCTCATACTGGGCGCTTGTTTTTCTCGTGTAAATTGCTGACGCGGTGGTTGCCGAGGCATCTCTGCTGTGTTTTCGTATTCGTTTGCAGTCTGTTGGTAATTACCTGGTTGCTTAAAGATAATTGCCTCGAAATTAAGGGATTATCAATGGCAACTTTAATTTGTTTCTTCCTGGAGCTCCATGTCATGCAACGTTGGTTGTATTGTGGTGATATAGTCGCATTAGAACCGCTGATAGATGTCGAGCCCATCGAAAGCCAAGTTGGATATTTAAATAATAATTCACATGAATTCAACTTGAGACTCGGTCTCATTATTTAAAATTATTCATATAATTTTTTAATTCTATCAAGTTTGAGTTATTTTTATTTAAAATATTTAAATCATATTGTATTGCCTTCCTTTTAACTACACTATTTTTTTGGTATTTTAATATTTTTTATTTTTTAATTGGAGACTCCGCAGTTAATATTACCTACATGAAAATGTTTACAACAGGTATACAAGGTCAGAATAAACTACTTATAAACACAGATTCAGACATCTTGAGTATCTGGAGCTTGGTAGTACTAGCAGTCTAGAGGCCTTCGATGAGTTAGAGTGGTGCAGGACTAAAGTCGAATTAGAGAACAAATGACGTCATTGGGACCGAAGAATTTATAATAATCATATTTTTATGAGGGGTTTTAATTTCTTTAATTATTAAGCTAGGATTTGGAGTCTTAATCTACCTGATTGTCTTTGTGCGTCAATCTTTACGGGCTTGAAGCAATCAGACTGCAAGGGACAACAGGTTCTTCGGGTGGTTAAAGCTACGAA
Organism: Cryptocoryne crispatula var. balansae; assembly: GCA_036172225.1. NCBI lineage: Eukaryota > Viridiplantae > Streptophyta > Magnoliopsida > Alismatales > Araceae > Cryptocoryne > Cryptocoryne crispatula. The sequence continues at coordinate 44,387,214 of CM069923.1, read as the reverse complement.
GGGCGGTGTTGAAAGAGTCATCTTAGCGGACGTTTGGACGATCTGAATATATCTCTCTTCTCTCCCCCTTCCAATAATTAATCCCTTCCCTCTTTTGCATTTTCAAGTTTCATTGTGTTTGGCGTAGTAGTGGGTTGGTTAATTTCCATGTTATTGTAAGATCAGCAGTGCCCTATGGTTCCTTCAATTCTTCCATCGATCATGATGCGGTGATGTCATCACTGTGTTGGAACGTTATACGGAGCCTAATTAGCATATATTGCAGCAACTTCGTCGTCTTATGTATATTTTAAGTATGGCTAGTCCTTACACCATCAGCCCTTGAGAAGTACTAATTTGAACTTGAGGCTTTGATCGACAGCCAGCAATGGCTTAATTTGATGATGCTGGCATCCGTCACCTAGCAGTCAGATCACTTATATAAGCATGAGATCTCTTGATTGATTAGACACGGTCATGTATCAAATTTACAAAAGAAAGTCAGCCAACTTATGCATGTTCGCCTGGCGCTATAATTTGTTCTTCTGAGCAAGGTTTACAATTTGATTCTCAAGTCTGATGGAGGAATCAGCCATATTTATTATGACAACGGTTAGTCCTTAAGCATCTTGAGAGAATATCGTCGTCGTTTAGCACATCGAATCTTGGCTTTACAAGTGTGTTTGTTAATCATAATGTCGCCATGTTATTTGCATCAGAACTTCTGTTTTGACATGTAAATTTTTGGATTAGCCATCTATCGTACGTCAATGAGGTTAGCAAAAGGTTGCACTGTAAACGGCAGACGCCACCTACTGATGGCCGGATTTTTCTCAATTGATGATGGATAGACTCTTATCTTTATAACGTAGACTCAAAAAAGATGCAATCTGTGACTACTACGAAGTTCGACAGTATGCTTTGTTAACCTTGTCTTATAGTTATTAACTCGTTCTATAGTTCTGAATTTTTTTCATACTTTACCGACTCCTATTATATTTTATCAACTCTTTTATACACTGAAAAGTTAATTGTACTTTATACCAGCGATGCCATTCTATGGGCAAAGCTCTTTCCACGGGAGAATGTAGGTGATCTGGATGTGAACGAGTTCTTTTAGTAGAATGTTCGTCTCCTGCAAGAGACGGAAAGAAGAAGAAGACGCAGCACACAGAAAACAAGAACAGAGAACTCTGCAAATGGGTAGAAGCGCTCAATGTAAAATTGAGCTACTGCCAACACATATATATTACGCCATTACACAAATATCCCAAATATACAATTACACATAAACACTGGTAATTACACAAATTACAAATATACCCAGATATCTTAATACTCCCCCTCAAGTTGGAGGGAAAATATTTCGCACAAACTTGCATTGGAACTACAAAAATTGATCAACAGCAACAGCTTTAGTCAAAATATCTGCAATCTGTGATGATGTATGAATATGATGCAAAGTAATTAGTTTATTTTGAATCTTCTCTCGAACAACGTGACAATCAATCTCTATGTGCTTTTGTCCTTTCATGAAAAACTGGATTATTTGAGATATGAATGGCGGTGACTATCACAAAAGCATTGAACGAGATGGCGTTTGAACTTTGAGTTCTTTCAATACATTAACAATCCACGAATTTCACATACTCCGGATGCTAAAGCTCTATACTCGGATTCCGCGGAAGGCAGAAACTGTGGGCTGCTTCTTAGTTTTCCACGAAATAGGAGCACCACCCATATACACCACATAGCCTGTCACAGACCGTCTAGTAAAAGGACACGAAGCCCAATCTGAATCAGTATATAATCTAAGTTGCACAAAATTATCTTTTGGAAAAAATACTCCTTTTGCACAGCGCATATTTCAGAAATCGGACAACTGTGAGGGCTGCAGTCCAGTGTACTTCACGCGGTTCATGCATGAGCTGACTTAACATATTCACAGCATATGTAAGGTCAGGTCTAGTGACAGTTATGTAAATGAGTTTTCCCACAAGGCTTGCGATATGAAGAAGGATTTTCTAACATTGGTGAACTAGTATCAAACAATGAATGCTTGTTCAAGTGGAGTTTTGGATGGCTTAGAAGCTAACAAACTGTCTCTTCAAGAAGATCAACAACATACTTCCTCTCGATTTAATAAAATTCCGGAAATCGGACCGTGCAATTTCTAATCCTAGAAAATACCTCGGTGTACGAGATCTTTAATACGAAAATGCTTCATTAAATCTTTGTTTTATCATGTCGGCTACTAAAACACTATTTCCGGCTACCAAGATATCATCAACATATATTAAAAGCTATTTGTGAAGGAATTACCATCGGAATATGTAAAAGAGAATGATCACAACCCAGATTGAATAAAACCAATCGGAGACATATGACCTGTGACAGTTTGTAAACCAGTCCTCGAGGCACTGTTTAAGACCATATATGGATTTTCGTAATTTGCAAACTAAATTCTCCCCCTTGATATTTACCCCTTGTGGTATTTGCATGTAAACTTCTTCAATCGGAAATCCCCATTCAAAAAGCATTATCGACATCAGCATGTTTAAGCTTCCAATCATTAATAGCGACAAGTGACAACAAAAGTCTCAATGTAGTAAGTTTGGCTACGGGAGCAAAAGTCTCGGTATAATCTAGTCCTTCGGTTTGAGAATAGCCTTTAAACTAATCTTGCTTTGTGCCGTGATATTGTCCCATCGGGATTAAACTTCAATTTGTAAACCCATTTACAACCAACAACTTTTACCTTGTGGTATGGACAACCTCCCATGTGTTATTATTATACAATGCTTGAATTTCATTATTCATAGCTGTTTTCCATTCCGGTATTGTACAGGCAATGCTATAAGAGGTTGGCTCAGTACATGCTGTTATTGATGCCAGAAAATTAACATACTCTGTACTAAAATTTTTATATCCCAAAACTCCTTCAATTGGATATAAGAGAGTATTCTTCTGAGTCAACATATTACCTGAAGAGACATGGAAACTAGTATGATAATCTTTTAGATAACCTGGCTGCCTTTTGATTCTAGACGGCCTGATTTCTTGCAAAGAAGAGACACCTCCATTATCAACTTGAGGATGAACCGAATCAACATTCTGTATATCAGCAGTAAGATCTCTGGATATAAGATTCGGAGATGTATGAGTTTCAGTATGTCCAAAAGCATCAACTGTTGAAAAATCATCAACGAAAACTGGCAGAACAGAAACATCTTTGACACCAGCAGGTTCTTGATAAGGAAACTCATCTTCGAAAAAAATGACATCTCTACTAGTGAAAACACACCCTGTCTCAAGTTCATATAAAGTGTATGCTTTCTGTAGAGCTGGATAACCGAGAAAAATGCACCGCTTACTCCTCGGATTCAGCTTATCAGATTCTATATGACCAGTGGAAGCATAACATAAACACCCAAATGCTTTAAGCCGATGATAATCTGGTATTCTATTAAAGAGTTTGATAAATGGCACTTTTCCATTAATAGAGGATGATGAAATTTGTCTATTTATTAAATGTGTGGCAACCGGTACACAATCGGACCAAAAAAATTTTGAAAGTTTAGCTTGAAATAGTAAAGTCCTAGCAACATCCAATATTTGTCGATGTTTTCTTTCAACAACACCGTTTTGTTGAGATGTATACACACATGTACGCTCATGTAAAATACCATGTCTATGAACATAAGTACGAAAAACTCTGTAAGAAATTCTTGACCATTGTACTGTTCGAATGCGTTTCACATCGGTTTGAAAGCGCCTATGAACATACGCAAAAATCTAGTAACAAACCGAAGTTTGAGACTTAAAAGCCATCACATAAACCCATGTGAAACGTGTGAAGTCATCAACTATTGTAAGAAAAAAACGTCCACCAGTTCTAGAAACCACATTGTAAGGTCCCCAAATGTCAACATGTAAAAGTTCAAAAGAAGAACTAGTACAACTAGTACTAGAATGAAAAGGTAACCTGGTTTGTTTTCCAAGTTGACATTCATTACACTTAAAATTCAAATTGAACCTAGATGGTATGAATTTTTGTAAAAAAGACAGTCTATGAGCAGACGGATGACCCAATCGCATATGCCAAGCTTTTGTATCATCATCAACTATATTCAGCATGCACTCTTGTCTCCTTGGATCAAAAAAATATAAGCCTCCTTGCTCACTCCCCTGTCCAATCAGCTTCTTTGTTTGAATATCCTGTAAGATAAAATGATCCTTAAAGAATGTAATAAAGCAATCTGCATCTCTAGTCAACTGACTCACAGACAAAAGTTTGAAATGTGACTTCGGAACTTGTAGCACATTATTTAGCTTAATGTGCTTTGTAAGAGAAACTTTGCCTTTGTAACGAGTAGTGTTGTATTGTTCGAGCGACACAATATCTTTGCGAGGAAATTTGGAAGTGTTGCATCTGGAATGACATGAGTCGATGCACCGGAATCAAGAACCCGGCGTATTTTGAGAATTTCCGGCTAAATTCACTCTATGATCGAAATGTTAATTTGCACTTAAAATTTTTAAAAAGCTGACTATATTGCTCTGTTGTCAAAGTATGACCACCGACCCCTATATCTTGTTCTTTGATCATTACAGTTGAAAGTTTTCCGAGTATTCTTATAGTGTGAAGGATAGCCAATGATCTTATAACATTTTTCTTTTGAATGTCAGTCAAACCACAATGAGAACATTGCTCCTTAACGAAGGATAACCTATGAGTTTATAACATTTCTCTTTAGAATGTCCGGTCATACCACAATGTAAACATTGCTCTTTTCGCCTAATACTTTTAAAACTTTCGAGTTCTTTGCAAGCATTGCGGCAAAGTATCTCGCACAACATATGCATTAATATTCCTTTGTGTCTCGTCTTGAAGAGCAAGTGAATAAGCTTTACCCACTGTGGGTAAAGGTTCCATTAACAGAATTTGGCTACGGAGATGAGAAAAATTATCATCTAACCCCATTAAGAACTGCATCAAATGTTTACGATTTTGTATACTAACTGGCATTTACGCTCAGGTGAGCTAGCTCATCCCATAACCCTTTCAAGACGGTATAATACTTTGTTACGGATTCATTACTTTGCGTAAACCCAGAAATAGCTTGTTCGATGGAGTAGATTCTTGGACCATTTGAAGGATAAAGCGTTCCTTCAAATCATCCCAAACTGAACAACGATATCGGCATAAAGAGCGCGGAATCAAATCTGAGTGATTTGAGTTAAGAAGCCAGGATAGCACCATCTTGTTAACTCTCTTCCAAGAACTAAACATACTGTCTCCGGAAGAAGGAATACCAACAGTGCCGTCAACAAAACCTAGCTTATTCTTCGCTGAGAGCGCAATTACCATGGCTCTTTGCCAAGTGAGGTAATTACTCCCGTTAAGCAGCGTAGAAACAAGAACCGTACCTGGACTATCCGACGGATGCAAGAAAAAAGATCACCAGTTTCTCTTGCTGTTGGCAGTACGCCTAGCGAAGAAGAATCAAACGAACTTGCAGAAGCCATGTATTTCCCGCTCTGATACCAAGTAGAATGTTCGTCTCCTGCAAGAGACGGAAAGAAGAAGAAGACCCAGCACACAGAAAACAAGAACACAGAACTCTGCAAATGGGTAGAAGCGCTCAATGTAAAATTGAGCTACTGCCAACACATATATATTACGCCATTACACAAATATCCCAAATATACAATTACACATAAACACTGGTAATTACACAAATTACAAATATACCCAGATATCTTAATACTTTTCGTTGCTAATGGAGATATGGCATCTTTATAATTTGTTAATCTTTTCTTACACTTGTGGCGTGTATGATTTTGATTTTGATTTGATCTCGATCTTGAAGGAAAAAGAGCAGCGTCACCGGTGGTCGTGTGATTCACGTGTCCTCCGACATCACCGGTCAAGGCAGGTGGGCGGTGCAGGGGGCGGCTCGGAGACCGGTCAGCGACCCAGTCAGCGGAGGGCATTTTATGGCGTGTTTGGAAGGGATTCACCAAAGAGTTTCAATCGTTGAAAATCATCTAGCGTACAAATAAATACACCTCGTAAGAAAAAAATGTACTATAAAAATATCTCGGAAGGAGACCGAAAGACATTTAGATATGAGAATATTAATATATTTTTATATTTTCATCTTACATTTATCATATTTTTAGGTTCATTAAATAAAGATAAAACAGACATTTATCGATCATAACACATGACAGCTTTACACAATTCCAAAAACTAATCATATTGGTAGACAGAACATAATCGGTGAAATAACCCACTTCCTCAAAAAAAAAAAAAACATAAGATTTCTACGGAATCCACTGAACGAAAATCATTTCAAACGCGGTATCGGTTCGCTCAACGAAACGAAAGTAGGCGCTAGTCCCGTTCCGCCCCTCAAGATTTACCTTGCTAGAAGGAACATACACACACACCCACCCGCCTTAATGCGCGGGTGGGACCGGAGTCGCGAAAGCATTCATTTCCGGTGGGACCAGCAGCGGCCATGAATGACAAGAACGCTCCCCGAGACGAGGTTATGATCAAGGAGGACCAGGAAGAAAGAAAACATCATCCTCTTCTTCTTTTATTTTTTTTCTTTCTTTTTGAGAACACAGAGGACCCATCGGCCATCCATAGGAAAACTCATGAAGAGCATACATATCCCTTTTCTTTCTTTGACGCATATCCCCTGGGATACTTTTGCTCTTCGTCCGGCCCAACCAACTACCTCCCAAGAGTCCCAACCAGTCGGAGTGATTAATTCGTTCGGCGGGCAGCCACTATCTTTGAGTCTTGACTTATAGTTAGAGCCTAGGCGAATGAACGTGGTAACGGTCCACATATTTAATTTCCACGATTGACGAGGGATCTCGACATGTTTTGCCGCTGCGATCATGTTGAGACGATCTCAGTTACCACTCGGTCATCGTAGTATTACCACCCAAATGCGATGGATATCGTCCACTTCAATCAATAACAAAACGATGATTAAGAACAACTCTCCCTCCTTCATCGTTCGTCTCTTATTTTATAGTATATTTTATCTCGCTCGCAATCGCATACAACAACAAATAAAAAGCTGATAAGATGGAGTTGGAAAGGGATATCACCACCGGCGCCAGACGACCAGAAGAAATAAATAAATAATAATATTCAGATCAGACGACGACGGAGTGGTGGCGGCCGCGCGTCTGGATCCTCCTCTTCCTCAGCCGCTCGGCAATGATGAAGGCCAGCTCCAGCGACTGCGAGGCGTTCAGCCTGGGGTCGCAGTGGGTGTGGTAGCGCGAGCTCAGGTCGTCGTACGTCACAGTGGCCGACCCCCCCACGCACTCTGTCACGTTCTGCCCCGTCATCTCCAGGTGCACCCCGCCCGGATAGCTGCCTTCCTGCTCGTGCACGTCGAAGAAGGCCCTCACCTCCGCCTGCACATATATATAAGAGATATATATATATATTAATTCATCCACCTACTTCTACTACGTACTCATCCGATCGCTCGATAATTAATAAGACCCAGATCGATATAGCAGTCGCGTCGTGCTACAAAATACAGTGCATTACCCGGATGGCGTCGAAAGGGCGAGTCTTGAGGCCGCAGGGCGCCTTGATGGTGTTGCCGTGCATGGGGTCGCTGACCCACGTCACGATCTGCCCGGCGCGGCGCACGGCCCTGATCAGGTGCGGCAGCTTCACCCGCATGTTCTCCGCGCCCATCCTTGCGATCACCGTGATCCTCCCCGCCTTGTTCTGAGGGTTCAGGATCTCGATCAATTTCACCAGCTCCTTGGGATCCATCTTGTCGCTCACCTGGAAGGGTCAAAATTCGCACGTCGACCGGCTATCCGTCAGGAAGCTGCAGGCCCCGAAATTAAAGACACACCTTGATACCCCCCGAAGGAAGGGGGATGGGGTGCAGTCCCCACGTACCTTGATACCCAGGGGGTTGGCGACGCCGCGGAGGAACTCGACGTGGGCGCCGTCGAGCTGGCGGGTGCGCTCACCCACCCAGAGCATGTGGGCGGAGCAGTCGTAGTAGAGTCCTGTGGTGGAGTCCTCCCTGGTGAGTGCCTGCTCGTAGGGCAGCAGCAGGCACTCGTGTGACGTCCAAAACTCGGTGGAGGTCGTGATGGGGTGGTCGACCGTTAGCCCCGCCGCCGCCATGAACCCGAGCGCCTCGTCCACCCGGTGCGCCAGCTCCCTGTACCGGTCCCCTTGCTCGCTGTGCTCGGTGAAGTCGAGGTTCCACTGCGTTACCCGCTGCATAGCGGCGTAGCCTCCCGTCGCAAAGGCGCGCAGCAGGTTCAGAGTCGCGGCCGACTGGCAGTAGGCGCGAATCATCCGCTGCGGGTCGGGCGTCCGCGACTTCTCGTCGAACGCGTCGCCGTTCACGTTGTCACCCCTGTAGCTCGGCAGCTTCACCCCGTTCTTCTCCTCGAACGCCTCCGACCTCGGCTTAGCGAACTGTCCCGCCATCCTGCCCACCTGCAACGATGGGAGGCGCGCGCGTTGTGAGTCGTCGCGGCGGTGACCGAATTCTTAAACTCACCCGATTGACACGATCCTCTGTAAACAGTTTTTTTGGGGGGGGGGGGTGGTAAACAGAACAGAACTGACGATCTAGATCGGACGGCGGGGAGGGGACTCCGATCCGATCCGATCCAATCAACAACGTGGACGACGGGGCGCGCCGCCTCCCCCTTTCTAACCCTAGCGCCGGCGGGGTCGGGGTGCGGAGGGGTGATTGATGATTACCTTGACGACGGGCATCTGTCCTCCGAACATGAGGACTGCACCCATCTGGAGGAGAATACGGAACGTGTCCCTGATGTTGTTGGCGTTGAACTCCTTGAAACTCTCGGCACAGTCGCCGCCCTGGAGAAGGAAGGCTTTGCCAAGAGCGGCGTCGGCGAGACGCTCCTCCAGGCTGCGCGCCTCCCCGGCGAAGACGATCGGGGGGAAGGCCTCTATGGTGTGCAACACAGACTGCAGCTCCGCTTCGACCGGGTACTCGGGCAGCTGCAGCGCCTTCTTCGCCTTCCAGCTGTCGATCGTCCACTTGGTCGGTGCCGCCTGCGGCTTGGGCGCCACCGGCGCGGTGGCGGCGGAGTTCTTCGCCGGATCAGCGGCGTGGACGGCGGAGATAGCGCGGCGGGGGACGGATCTGAGGGAGAAGACGACGGGGATTTGCTGGCCGACGCGGTTGTCGGAGGGAGGGAGGTTGGGGTGGGGCTGGTGGAGGAGGGCGTGGGGGGCGCTCATGGACGCCATCTCTCCCGTCTCTCTGTGCGGTGGAGGTAGGTGAGACGGCCGAGATGGAGGAGGAGAGGATAGCGCCCTGGGTTGGGAGGAGAGGAGCTGGCGGTATATAGTACGGGGGGTGGCGCGACGCGAGTGGCGGGTAGGTGGGGGGTGGAGTTTGTTGGGCGGGGGCATATGCGCAAATGCAGCACATGTGTAGGTAAAAACGTAGAGTTATTCCACGTGTTGCATCGTGGTTGGCAAAACAAAATGAAAAAGAATTATCGGTGGGTGCGCTCAATTTAAAATGCAGTCGAGTTTGACTTGACGACCAAGACCGCAGTTGCGAACTTGCGATGCGATGGCATTTGAACCCGAACCCCGAACTAGAACACGTTGTCGTTTGGACTCGGGTGAAAATATGTTACGGCGAATCGGGACACGCGACGCACGCGGGCAGACGACGGGCAGACGAGGGGACAGAGAGAGAGGTGGAAAATATTTTCTCTCGAGTCACCTGATAAACATTTCTGAAAGAACACGATCCGCATTTCGGCCACATATTTTTGTTATTTAAGTGACGATTTAAAAATAGGTTCAATAAATCATTATTGAAAATGGTTGAATTATTACCGACATTTTACTAACTCGTTACCGACGAATTACTAAGACGTTGATAACGGTTCATCTCTTTTCGGTAGCGAGTTCATGACTTTCAAGTTATGTTATTAATGAACCACTACCGAAAAAGATTGATGAACCGTTATCGACGTCTTACTAATTTGTTACCGATGTCTTACTAACTCGTTACCGATGGGTATTGAGTTAGTAAGGCATCGGTAACGATTCAACCCTTTTCGGTAGCGGTTCGTCGAACCAATTTTTGAACCTCCACTTAGATGACCGGGGTACGTGACAATTTCTGATTGGGGACCGAGATAAGTCTCTTCACCTGGGACCGAGGTGATCCGCTCTCCATTTTCTCTTGTGCAGCGAAATCCTCCCCACAAACACAAGGAATTTTTTTCGAAAAGAAAACATATATATATATGGCATTCAAAAAGAAAAGAATATAATTAACCAGACATATCCTACAAACACAAGAATTGCCCAAATGTGCAGAAGCAAATCACCCAAATGCCCGATATATTTCTCGGAGGAGGAATCTATACTCTATAGAACATGCTACTTGGTCAATGGGCCAAGAGCTACTTGGTTTGGGTCTGCTGGTTATTCAATATATTCTTGAATGGATAAAAAAACCTTCGAGACTAGTATGGATGAAAGCAGGATCATTGCTATTGGAATAATTGTAATGTGAAAATATAAGACTAAGATGCAAGGCTGTTATCGGTAGAAACTCAAGTAGAAAAAAGTAAAGATCAGTCAACACACACATGGAGACCACCAGACCTAACGCCCTGTTTGGTAACACTATTAAGTACTTCTATCACTATCAATTTTAAAATTGATATTGATAGGAATTATTAAGAGGTGTTTGGGTAATTGTATCAATTTTAAAATTTGTAGTGCAAACAAAGCATATTATGTAATACAAGTGTCTACTTGTATTACTTTTGATATTGATATTCCAACATTTGAAAATATTAATATCAATATTGATATAGTACCAAAAATGAAACTCTAACCAAACAGGGCATAAATTCTTGGAAGATAAATATTCATGGAGCCAACAACTTGCAAAAATGGGCCATTACCAGGACTGGTGGTAAACTAAGGGGATTTGCGCTCAACAAACACAGATCCAAGAGTTTCCGAGTCTATGGCAATTTTGGAAGTAGTAAAGTTTGCCCAGTTTCAAATTATCTATCATAAAATAATGAAAATGATATCTCATGACAAGTTTGGTCAGAGTGTCAAAAATGGTAATATATCAGTATGAATATTGATATTTTTATTAATTGAAGTCTTAATATTAAACTTGATATATAAAAGTTGACATTTGTATTACGTTACATATTTTTATCTGTATTACAAATTTTAAAATTGATATTATTAATTAAATATCTCTAGGTGATTAATATCAATGTCAATTTTGAGATTGATGGTACTAATAGGGATGTTTAAAATAGGTCTTAAACACGTTTTGAGTTTATCTTCTATTTTTTATGTCTCGGGACAGTCGCCCCAGAGTGCATCAGACATGAACTTTATATTAACTTACTTTACATTGTTAAAAACTGAATGACTATGGGGTGTTTGGTTGTATGATAATGAGCATTTTTATTTTAATTTTTAAAAATTGTAGTAAAAGTTTATTTTAAAAGTGTTTGGCATGTGTTACAATTTTTTATCTTAAAATTTTTTTCACCCTCCTCCACGTGATGGAGAAAAAAAAGAGGTATTGAGCATTTTTTTTCAAAAGAGCACAACCAATGCACATGTTCCACAAGCCTAACCCATGTGCTAGATAAGTGACTCTTCATTTATGCACCAAACACCTTACCATCATTTCTAAAAATGATAATGTTTTTGCCAAACATTATATTTTTATAATTTTTAATTTTAAAATTTGTCAAGTTTCAATGTGTGATATCATTTTTTATCATGAAACCATATAAAAAATAAAATGCAACCAAACACCCCATTAGCATTTGGTTCAAATCAGGTTTTTTTGGACCCAAACCGAATCGAAAGCATAAACCAACCCAAATGAAAGCGAACCATTCTAACTTGGTTTAGTTTGGTTCAAATAGATAATTTAATTATCATTGTTTAAAATATATTTTTTACATATAAAATATACATTTGTAGATTAAAATATCTAATAACAAACATATATAATATTTTTATCAACAAAAAACTTATTTTTTGATATATTGTGGGTTAATTTAGATTGATGGTTTGGTTTGATTTCACCAACTAACCAATAACTCGTTCAACTTGAACCAAGCCAAACCAAATCACCGCCTAATGGGGTGTTTGGTTGCACGATAACGAAGGTTTTTTGTTTTAATTTTTAAAAATTTCAAGAAAGTTTGTTAAAAGAGATGTTCGACAACTTTGACAATTTTATGTTTTGAAAGTGATTTTCTTCTTGAACAAAAAAGAGGGTCTCACCTCTTTCTTTTTTCTTGTGGTCCCCCATTTTGTTTGGTCTTGAATGATAGTATCTCTTTTTTATTATCACATCCCTCCAAACATGATAATTTTATGTCACGAGTTAGTTCATTTTTTATTTTAATATAATTTTTTTCGTGAAAATGTACAAAAATTTATTTTTGTGCAACCAAACATCCCACGAGAGTGAACACCCGCTTGCTCACGCTCCAAAGAAAAAAAGAGACGGGACAGGGTTGGGTGGCGCCACCTAACTCGGCCGACTCCCGTGGCGCGCTCACTCAAGTCCACTCGCTCACGCACGTAGACAGCTGAGCTGCCTCTTCTACGTACCTAACGAGCAGAATCGGATGGAGCGGTTAGTATGCACATTACGTTCACTCGGTCAACCACCTCGGTCAAAAGAAAAAAAAGATTCCACCAACCCCGCTGCCCGGCTCCGCACCTACTACGTCTGGCCACAAAATTTACGAAGATTTTATCCAGATGATGTAATTAACCACATGTTAAAACTAACCCTCGCGCGACACGTACGTACGTACACGCAAAGAAGATAAACTGAAGTTCCACGAGGGAGCGCACGGACCAAGGTGGTGTTTCCTACGTAGTAACAGTACTGAAATCTCTTACAATCTGCTGCGTGGATATTTGAAATTTTAAGCATCAAGGCCGTTTGAGAAAATATCGAGGAATCTAAAAGTTAACGGGGTGTTTGGTTGCGTGACAACGGAGGTTTTTATTTTAATTTTAAAAAATTATAAGAAAACTTGTTGAAAGAGGTGTTTGGGCGCATTCTCGACAATTTTATGTTTTGAAAGTGACTTTCTTCTTGAACAAAAGAAAGAGAGTCACCTTTTTCCTTTTTCTCGTGGTCCCCTGCTTTGTTTGGTTATAAATGGTAGTTACTCTTTTTTGTTATCACGTTCCTCCAAACATGATAATCTTATGTCACGAATTGATTCACTTTTTATTTTAATTTAATTTTTTATCATGAAAGTGTACACAAAATTATCATGCAACCAAACACCCCATAAATATACATAGATCGAGAAGGTTTGATTCAAAAACTTATTTCTTAATATAGAATCCTAGATATTCTATAATCACAGAGTATATATACATCTAACTTGATAATAGTATATACTAGTCGTCACAATCTGGCCTGTTGTCCTGCTCGCGCCCTTTGAATTGAAAATAAAATATTTGTGATATATATTTTCATGGTCATAAATAATGGTTCTGCTCATTGGAGTGATTATTTAAAATTATTGTTCCGTCATACATATCTCACCAAAAGTAGGTTCACGGTTAGAGGTATAAAAATAAAATAAAATATTATTGGCCAGCGGAAGAATTAATTAATTAAGACGTACGCTTGTCGTGCTTAATTGCCATTTACTCGCTGAACAGTGTGTGTTCATGCTAGGTAGAAATCTTTTTTTTTTTTGTTCACAGATGCTAGGTAGAAATCATTACAGCTTCGATCGAGCATCCTTATTTTTATCATTTATTTATTTATTTATTTATATATGTGTGTAACAGTTGGAGACCTTCTACGACGTACGGTGCAAAGCCTTTGCTTCCTTGGTAGAATTATATTAATGTTTAAACCTACTTTCGGGCGCGACGGAGGGCAAGTTCCTAAGGCGGAACGGAACCCTGCCCATTTCGGCGTAGCTCCACAAACCTAATGATTGATGAGACCGGCGACCATGTGTGCAACAGAACCCGTTCTCTTCCTCTTGTTGGATCTGGACCTGGACGATGGGCCGGACCTACGAGCAAGCTGGGCTGGGTCAAGAAGAGAAAGCTGGGCCAGAGCGCCCCCCAATGGTCCAATCACGGTACGGTGGACCCTTCTTACCTTTTCTCCCCTTAGCAACCCGACCGACGGTAGAAGTCCGCGCTTGCGCTCCCTCGTCGGCGCTTCCGTTGCCTCGTTCTTCCCTGAGTTCTTCCGCGGTTCTGTCGCAGGTTTGATCCTCTTCCAGTCGCCTCTTCTTTTTCTCGTTGTTTTACCCTCCAATTTACCATTCCACCATTATCTCGGCATCTCTTGATTTCTTCGACTGAAGACCTGGAGACTGTTCTCGACGAGCGTCTCGTTCTGGGCAGCCTACCGTCTGCTCGGCATGTTGCCATTAGTTGGGATGGGAAAGTTAGTTTAGGATCTTGGGAAACTTCGGGCGTGCGGTATTTTCATCTACCCTCCCTTAATCGTCTTCCGAACTCATCCGAGATGGAGGAAGGAACGGATGATGAACCGCATGAGAAGATGATAATATATGCGGAGGGCTTTCGAGTGTAGTTACTGTAGCTCTCCCACGTCTCGTTTTTCAGATTGTTTTATCGGAAACATTTTCCTTTTCGACGGAGATAGGAATTTATCATCTTTTCTATACTTGTCCGTTCTTTTGGGGTTGGCTCTTGGCTGAATCGAGTGGCCGCCTGCTGGTCCCCATTCGTGGCGGAATTATTTAGAGGGGTATCTGAACAAGCAGTTTTCTGAATTCTAAATGGTTTTGTGATGGGGTCCTCAAGTGGTTGGTATCCTGGCGGATAAGACAAACTCTTGTTTGCAGATAGACAACTCAGATGTATGACACTGCATTCGACAGTTTTGCACTCATGCGCATCATGGGCATTCTGATGATTTATGTGCAAAGTGAAACTTGTCATTTATGAATCTTAGTTTTTATTTGATTGTACAGCTTCAGCTTGTTCGCTGGATGGTGCAGGACCTATTGAATCCTCAATGTTCATTCCAAAAATCTCTCATATGTTAATAAATTTAAATTTGTCTTTCAAAAGGAAAATTATCTGACGGTGTAAGCTACACATGAGAAAAATAAGAAGTCTAAGTGGTTATTAATTTACGGATCATCATTGCAATTGTTGTTCATCTTTTTTGTTTATTGGGGACAGCTTTTCTTGTCAGCTGTACTTGGTGTATAGAACTTGGTTATAACCAACTCAGTTTTTGAATCCACTCATTGTCATTGTGAGCTCCTAATTTCAATTCACAAAGGTGCTCTGAGTTGCCAAACATCTGACACCGTGTTGGGCATGTGAAAGGCGGTCCAAGATGGTGGGGATATAGGCATGTGAACGACAGCCCATCTATTTTGCAGCTGGAATGCTCGGTGGGAGGAAACGGTATTGTAGTAGGAGGAGTCCCCTGAATGGTCAACCTCTTGTATCGAAATTGACGTTGCCATCAGTCTTGTGGTCTGTTTGGAAAACGAGGAATAGAAGAGTTTTTGACAACCATTTCAAAAACCTGTCTGCTATCTTACTCCTGGTGAGCGCTTGTGTGGAGGACTGGTTTGTGATGCTCTTCGGAGGGACGCTTTGTGATGCTCTCTTTTGGGATACTTTCTTTGCTTGGAGATCTCAATGTTTCTAGAGGGGTTGTATCTTGGTGTAACTTTTTTTTTATCTTTTTGATAGTCCTTTGAGGGATCACCCTTAAGATGTTTTGCTGCCCTTTCCTTTCACGGTTTCACCTTTTGTAACTTTCTTTTGAATCAATGAATTGCAATCTTTATCGCCTTCAAAAAGAAAAGAAAAAAAGATGGTGAAGCTAGGGCTCTTACTCTTTGATGGTCATTTTGGCTTTAACCATCTTTGACCAATCAATCTTTGACACCCTTAGGCTTCAGGTGGATCTAGGCATTCTCTAGTGATTACCTCTACTACTAGCAACAGGAGCTGCCATCATTGTTTCTGTTAGTAAAGATCTCTCTCTCCCACCTACCCACCCATCTTGTGCATTTTTTTTGGAGAAACATGGATCACATATTATACATTGAGGATAGATATTTTGTAGTCATTTTGGAAGAAGTCAAGGCATTTGGAAAGACATATTCTCTTTTATGTTATTTATGTATAAGTTCATTTTTTTCAATATTAGGATTATCCTTAATATAATTATTTTGAACTTTTCATGTATGAAATGCCAAATCTTGTGTTTATATATTATGAATAGGCTAGAAAATTTGGTCATATTTTCCTATTGTTTAGGTGGCATTTAAATGGGTATCTTGTCGTTAAGCGGTCATTCACCCCTTGTTTGCCTTGCTTTCATTGTTACCTTCACAACTATGTCTTGAGGCAGTAGGGCTAGTTTTGTCTTTTCTAAGTAAGGAAATTTGTCATATGTTAATGTCTTGTGTTGCCTTAATTGGATTTAATACTGGGGAGGATTGTGATTGGTGGGATACAAGGATTGTATCAGGATCGGAATCGGCGACCACCGATCCGATCCGGATCGGATCCGATCGGTCCAGATCGGCCGATCGTCCGGAAGAAATGGTGATCCCGGATCGGCCAAATTTTTTTATATATTTTTAAATTATAAAAATTCTTAAAAAATCATGAAAAATCATAGGAATAAATAAAACTTTAAAAAAAATGAAAAACAATGTGGATGACATTCTATCAAACAATGTCATACAAAGTAAGTTCCTTTCAAGAAATTGTCATTTAAGTATAAACTATCATATAAGCGAGAGAAGATAGTTAAAATAAATCTTTATAAAATTTAAGTATGTAACATATATTTTTGATTATGAATCTTTTATATATGTGATAGTATAAGTGTTAGTGAAATATATTAATATATTTACACTATCATAAGCGGGGGCGCAGAGTAGTCGCGGATCGACTTTGTAGATGGAACAGGTTGTTTCATGTTTCCCCCCTTCTCCGAGGTTGTCTATCTCCTGATAGATCCTAACTTCAGTTGCAATTTTCTTGTATCTTTGCTTTATGCTTTAATAAATTGTTCCCATGTATAGTGGCTTTAAAAAATTAAAAGGAAACAACATTTCATGTGCTAGCAAGTTTTTTTTCTTGGTTTATAATGTTGTATACCTTATTCCTAAGGTATGCTTGTTCATGGTTTCCAGTCTGTCTGATTTAGATGAGAATTAGTGGAATGTCAGTAAGACTATTGGTCACGCACTTGATTAGTAGGTGAATACAACCAACATGATCAGCTTTCTTTACTGTCTTAAAAGTCATCTAATGTGTTTTCACTTTATAAATGTGTATCCTTTTTTCTTTATAAAAGTGTTGTATATAGTATATACCTTTGACCTTGTTAGTTTTATTACCTTTATCAATTATTCTCTGTTGCCTTGATATACCAGTGCTGTGTGCCAGCATAGTTTTGCAAGCGGTTCTATTAAAGCTTTGAAAGGAGTTCACGTAATAAAAAGTCTAAACTGTAAGGAATTTATTTCATTCATATGAGCATGGTACTCTTGCTTATAACCATGCTATTTTTCTAGCAACATTATAGATGCCAAACATCTATACTTGAATATTGTTTGCCTTTAGTGGTGTTGTAAATTTATGCATGTGCTATGGTCTACACGATATTTTCAAACCTTACTTTTCAAATGCATATTTGATGGGTTTTGTTATTTTCTATTACCTGAATGGTATCCTCACATTTATAATTCTTGTATATTTTCTTTCAGTTTTACACTTTGAATGACTTTGATCATTAAGTATGGCTTCAGAAGATTTTATCTGTCTTGATTCTGAGAATGGAAGTGAAGCCCCTGAATTGGGCACTGATAATCTGTCCTTAGAGCCAACTGAAGGCCATCCTAATGAGGATCACTCCAATAGTAGTACATTTGAAAAAGTGGAGCTGAACAATGGAAGTGATGTGGAACGTTTACCACATGTGGTCCATGATGATGATTTACTTCATCCTTCATCTGTTTTTCAAGAGAGCATTAATTTCATGGAATCTGCCACAGTTGTGGAGGGTGTGGGCATAGTTGAACCTGGGCATATGGAAAATGGTTATATGGATTCTTGTTTGATCAGCAAGCATATGAAGGAAGAAGGCTGTATCCTTTTGTCTTGAATGCCAATGGTAGTGTGCCATCTCCAGTTGATTTACATTATCATTTTTTTTGTAATGCCTTAACTCTGTACCAGCTGTTATTGGAGTTAAAAGGTCAAGGATGACAGGTGATGAACAACCATCAGTTCATGTACTTTTCAAATCGTTGTCCAGGTATTAGAAACTGTCCCATGAGAAGAACCTAGATTATCTTTATTGATTGTTTCTATTTTATTTATATGCAGTTATTAGTACGATATATTCATTTCTTGCTTTTATATTTTTTTCATACCTATAAAGTTTTCTACTATCTATTTTTTATGTTTCACAGGGCAAGCAGGAAAAAACTTGAGAATCTCTTGCAGCAATGGTCTGAATGGCATGGTCAGCATGTGGCATCATCAGATGTAATTTGTCTAAATTTATTATTAAGTAATTAATTTCAAATTGCATAACTATAACTTGATGTCTTTTCCAGAGTTTAAGGCAAATATCCTTCTCCATGGTCATAGTTGGTCTTTTTAAATTTTGCTGTCAGATGATCAATTGAACTGCTTGTATTAGAAATATGAGCATTTATCTCTGAAGAAAATAAATTATGACCATTATTCTTGTGAATAAGGTTTTGCTTATCTATCATTTGATGATGAAAAAATAGAACATTGATTGATGTTGCAGAAATATGTGTTGACACCAAAATTTTGCATAAATCTCCAGCATTAATCCACTGAGAAATGACTCATTTTTATGTTAAACGCATAGCCTATTGCTCTTCCGCATATACATGGAGCTGAGTTCAAACCATGAGATGTCATCATGGTGGAATGGTAGCCTATGTATCACTTTCAGATGCCATTTTTTTATTCCAATTGGGTGCTTATGTTGCAAGAGATATTCTGCACCAGCAGGGTTGTGTTTTCGTTGGTAAACCCTTTACGTAGCAACAATAGCACAAGATATTGCTCCTTGTGCAGTCCATTCTTCAAGGGTTTGATGGGCTAAAGACCATCTTAATCCAGGTCTGTTTGTACAATAACTCCAACCCATATGGAGCACGCTTATTGTTAGTCGTGCCACCTCAGCAAGATTCAAGGATAGCTCTCCCGGTGATTCTGAGGATTACAGCATCCTTATTTTGGAGAAAATCAAGACAAGATCTTTGGAGTTGGTTTACAAATCGGGAAGGAAGATCATTGAGGTCAACAGGGTATTTGGGGCAGTCGGGGATCTATCTCGGAGTTGTTTACGGCAAGGGGTCTTGCCCCAGCTCAGTCGTGCATATATCTGGGCTCAAAAGTTGCCACCGCAGGTCCTGTTATTTAGAAAGAAGACATCTTTCCAAGTCGGGATTGAAGTCAGAGGGATTAGAAGCCAAAGCCGACGATTGCGGAGGAGATACGATCGGCTGAAGGATCCGATTGGATATTGAATGGTGTTTGCAGCTTATAAAAAACCTCATAGCGTTGAGGCTGGAAAAAAAAAGAGCGAGAGAGGAGAGGGACGAGGGAGCGAAGAGAAAGAAAGGGGACTTACGGCAGCGTCATCGACTTCTTCCCGCAAGGCCAGCGAGCCTTGCTTCTCCTTCCGGTCGTGCTGCAGGGTCTTTGGCTTCTTCTCAAAGCGCCGTCGAAGCCCCTTCTCTTCTTCCAGTCACACCGTAGGTTCCAGTTCCTCATTCAAGCGACGTCGTCGAGCCCGTCTCCCCTTCCTGTTGGTGTGGTAGGACCCCTGTCCTTCCTTAGGCAGCACCGTTGCCCCCTCGGATCCTCCTTCAAATAGCTCTGTCGAGCCTGGCCAGTGGCCACCACTGGAGACCTCGCCTACTGCCTTCAAAGAAGCTTGAAGCCTCTTGCCGCCTTCGAAGAAGCTTGAAACCTCGCTTGCCGCCGCCGTTGAAGACCTTGGATCCTCTTGCCACCGTCGAGAGCCCCGTAGGGCCGCAAGGTCATCGTTAGGAAGGGGCCGAGACCAGGTCTTTACGCTGCCCTCGGCTATTCGTTGTGATCGAGACTTGGTTCACCTTGCAACAGCGCACGGACGAGCCGGCTGGCTCTCTCGTCTGGTTCAATCCCAATGGGCCCCACCAAAAAAATGTGATAAAAAAACGGCGTCAATTCCCCCGGTTGGACAAGGCTGGCCATGGGGGAGATCACGGCGATAGGCCGCCGCTTAGATGGACCCAACAGGGGCTTCAAGAGGATCGCGGCTCCGATAAAGGCCTAGTGAACCCTTCGCCAGCAGTGCCCCTAGGGAAATTCAATTGATATCAAAAAAATTGTTTAAACTAAACCATTCATGAAATTTTAAATAAAAAATATTAATTTAATTTTAAAAAATTGAGACGAGCATCCGGCCGGCTAAAAATTCATCTCATGGTCTCAACATAACCTAAAAGAATTTCAAAATAAATGAGAAATCAAGAGGCCGGCTAAAAATCCACTTCTTGACCCTTAACTAAAAAATGAAAGAAAACAAACAACAAACATAAATCTAAATAAAAATTCATCAAATTAATTTCACAAACTGAGAGAAGCAAAAACTGGCTAAAAACCCGCCTCATGGTCTTGGCTTAACCTAAAAAAATTATGAAATATGGGAAACCAATGGGCTAGCTTTAAGCATGTCCCTTG
Organism: Cryptocoryne crispatula var. balansae; assembly: GCA_036172225.1. Taxonomy (NCBI): domain Eukaryota; kingdom Viridiplantae; phylum Streptophyta; class Magnoliopsida; order Alismatales; family Araceae; genus Cryptocoryne; species Cryptocoryne crispatula. The sequence continues at coordinate 44,366,396 of CM069923.1, read as the reverse complement.
ACCTTTTAAGGATGACATACAAAGGTCTATTAAAAGATCCCAATGTCTTACCCTGCCCTGACAGGGAGTCAGTTAGCCATTAACAGGGAGCCAATTAGCCATTATGCCATGGAAAGGCCGTGCATGATCAACATGCTGACATGTCAAACTATGAGCTAATAATGTTCATCAACTTTGAGATGAGTCCTCACATGCTTATCAAAAGCTGGATGTGCTCGATCTTAAATCAGTTGGGAGTATGTCCACATATTTATTAAAGGTTAGGTATTGTCTATCCCAAATCGGTTAAGGTAAATTTCATGTCCATCAAGGACTCAAATGAGCCTGATTTCAGGACACTCAAGTTGTAAAATCATGTCTCAATTAAGCAAGCAATGAGAAGCTTTTATGTTCGGTGCATGCTTGGTGCTGAAAGGAGCATTAACAACTCCTCTATAAAATTGATGGAATGCAAGGACTAAGAAAGGAAATCTGAAATAAACGTACAAGCTGACATGACTGGAGTAAGATCCAAAGCCGTGAGGCCTCTAGGACACTCTCAATCTGATCATCCAGATCTGAAAACGCCAATTTAAAAAAAAACAAAGCAAACAAACAGATCTCAAAGCCTCGGATACTCCATTTGAACTTGAAAAATCAATTCAAACCAGAAAATCCCAATCAATCATGAAACCAACAAAAATCTTCAATAAAAAAGCAATCCCAAAGATCAAAGGACGTTACAAGATTAAGCAAAAAAATGCATCCCAATAAAGAACCAGAATTAATAAAGCCCAAAAATTGAGTCCTCAGAGATACCTAATCCTGACAAATTTAATAATAAATCAAATCTTAAATGAAATCTCAAACCAAGCCAGAACCCAATAAAAAAAGAGAATTCAAATCTGAATCAAAAGAAGTCTGGGATCCAGAACTCCTAAAAAAAGAAAACTCTAAAGCTTCCCAATTGAAGATACAGGGAAACAAAAGAAATTTAAGTTCAATAGAAATGCACCCATACGAAAGAGAGAGATGATAGCGTGAGATCAAAACCAGAACAGATGGGTATCCAGTCTTGGCTTAACTTTAACCAGATTCAATCAAAATAAAATACATTCAAAAAAAATCCCAACTCACACTAAACCATTAAGGTAAAAAATCTTAATAAAAATGAACCACCAATGTAAAACAAACTTAAAATCCAGACAAATCCACACAAATCTGAAAATTGCAAGAAATCAAAATAGTTTCAAACAAACTCCAAGTTTAATCAAGCTGCAAGAAGAATCCAACGTAATCGAGTAAAACAAGATAAAACAAATTCAGATCAATTGAAATCCGATCAAATCCACCTCAATCAAAATTAAAACATGAAAAGTGCGTTAAGTTGAGCAAAACTTAACTCAAAATCAGAAATTAAAAATCCAAAGGGCATCAAAAGTTGAGAAAAACTCCACCTGATTCTGAGCACAATCAGAACCCCCTTAATCAAATTTCAATCAAATCCAATTCAATCCAAATAACATACATCATCAAATTAACTCACATTACATGAAAGTCACCACCTGTCAGACATCAAACTCAAATCAAAACCAAAGAAACCAATTCATGTAGAAATCAAGACAGAAACCTAAAATATGGAAATTCACTACAGGATCCACCAAATTCCCAAGATAATAAACATGATCCATCAACCTTATAACATACATCCAAATCAAAATCTCAATCAGAACTTTAATCCATATCTCAAACAGAACATTTAAATTAACCTAAATCAATAATTTCAAATCAAGTCAAATCAGATTTCTCAAATCAATTTCAAATCAACTCTAACCAAACAAATTTAATTCAAATCAAATTGAACTTAAACAGATAGGAAAAATTCAAATTTAATCTAAATTAACCAAATCATTCATAAATCAATCCATTTTCACTTAAATCAATTCAAATTCAACCCAAATCAAATTTGAATTAATAAGCAATTCATAAATCAAATTCAACTTAAAACAAAATTTAAAACACATTAAATGTTTGCATTCCCTCAAGATCATGGGGTTGTTGTTCCTATGTATATGTTTATTTTTTTGTGTATGTATGTTTTCTATTCCATGGATTGCTATGATGGATAATCAAGGGTATTCAAGTATTCTCGATGTAATTAACATCGGATCTTCACACCATCTGATGGGGAGTGGTCAAAATAAATTTTTAAAGAACCTAATAACCTCAACCTATATTTTTTATACATATTATGGACCTAGCTAATACTTTTATGGAATATCACCTAATTTTCTAGGAAGTCAATGCTAAGTCAAATCAAAAATCAAAATGGAAAATGAATTTCCAAAATTTAAAAATTTTAAAAATTTTGAGGTTACATTAATATGCATCAGACTTATTTGATTATTCATTTTTTTAGAATTACTTTAAATGTTGGGAGGACATGATGTCTTGGATGTATCTTTTTTAACTGCCTGGGACACCTTGTTGATTAGTTTTAGTATATTGCAGCCTTCTACAAGGGAGACACTGGAAGATGGGGAAGAGACTTATTTTCCTGCTCTGTATGTTGGTTTAGAGAAGAAACCTGCTGCAGTGGTATCTCTTTTTCCCACTTTAACATTTACATGTTTCTTAGTACTTGTGATTTCAAAAATATTACACCTTTGGATGCACTAGACTTCTAGTTTTCTACCATTGACAGTCTTTTTGTATCAGATAATTAGTAATCGTTTTTGTTTGAGATTTATCTACTTCAGATCATAATCTGGGTTTCAAATGATTTCTTTTGTTTTCATGATTAGGTACTACCTTTATATTATTTTTATGCCTGGTGGCCTGTTTGTATATAGGAATGACCATGATGTTATGAATCTTTTGCAACGTCAGCACAATGAGTTGTCTTAACAAAGTAAGGTGAAAACAAATGTTATTCCTGTTTTGCTCTTGGAGTTGGTAAACAGCAATGCTTTTCTTTTTTGGTGGAGGGGCGGTGGTCTGGTGGAAGCAAAAGCTCCACAATTCATTGATGCATGAATAAAAATAAGTAGAACATGAACATCTATCAGGTTGTTAGACAGAACTAAACCCAATAAAGAGCATATAGTTCCAGCAGTTACAACAAAACGGATACCTTCCATTCGGAGAGTAAATAACGATAACTGGAATTACATTTACATGGCCCTGTTGGTAGGCGAAGGGATCAGTTGTGGAATGTGGATTAAGTGAATGTCGTCCCCAAGGCCTTACTTGGCTTATCATTGGTTGACACTATTTCATCTATTGGCGCCATAACAGTCCTGAAACCTAGTTGTCCTGTAGCACATCTGATGAGCACTTGAATACTTCACAGCTAGTTTTATTGGTAACCATTTTCAGGCCCCATTTTACAAATAGATGGGACTGGATCAATAATTGTAGTATGTTAGTGTTGAAACCTCATTCTTTCATCTTTCTTTTAGAAGAAAAACCCTTTCTTTTTATATCCTAACATGGACGACTATGAAAATACATAGTATTCATAGAACTATTAACTAATTTTGTGTGATATCGATATATAAGAATACTGACGATTCCACAGATTTTTAAGTGTTGACATAGGGTTCGCTCATCAATTAGATGATCTAAGCCACACGTTTTTATATGTTGAGGTTATATTAGTTCTTTGAAAATAAATTTTGGCCTCTCTCCACCGGACTTGTGATATTCCGATGTTAATGATATCGAGTAACTACTCGAATATTCTTGATTAATCGTCACAGCAACACATTGAACGGAAGTCATGTATCCACATAAAACACAAGATTGGAAGACATATACCTATGGCCTCATGAGATCGGGTTTGGTTTGCTTTAGTTTATTTTAAGTTCATGGATTTGTTTTTGTAGTTTGATTTATTTTGTATTGGAAGACCATCTTAATTGAATTATTAAGATGAAATTTTTTTGTTTAGTTAACTTATTTGATTTGATTTGTTTTTTGTTTGTGTCTTTTGTCATTAATTTGAATTGAGATGTTTATGATTATTTATCATTTTTTTGTATTTTTATGTTTTTTATAGGAATTAATTTTTTTATGCATTTTGTCATTTTTATGATTTAACTGAATTTTTTATTAAGATTTGTTTTTATTAACATTATCCACTTAATTTAATAATAAAGTTTGGTTTTACTTAACATGTTTTGTAGTCTTTGGTAGACATTTTTTATGTTTTATTTAATGAAAAATGAGTTCAATTTGATTGTGTTAAAATTTTTGTTTGGTTAAGTTGTTTTAGTTTATTATGTATGCTTAATTAAGTTGAACTTAACATGTTTGGTCACATATGTATTATTTTATGGACTGAAGTTAATTTGATTATCTTAACATTTTTATTAATGATTAAGTTATTATTTGAATTAGGTTAAATTAAATTTATTTGTTTATTTAAGTTTTAAATTATTTTTTTATTTTTTTAACTTCATCTGTCACATTGAAGTCCTCATGGGTTTTGATGTCATTTTGGAGTACCATCTCATATCAAGCGAAGTTGAATTTTATTACATTTCAACTTGAGTACATAGAAGTACAATAAATGAGGGAGTATGCAAGTCTTGTTCTTCAAAATTGAAATCGATTTCTATCACTAAAAAATTAAAGAGTTTTTATGTATATTTATTATGCGCTATTTTTTTTTTAAATTTCAGTAGCATTTTGGCTAGATTGAGTTGCATTTTATGTTTCTATTGAGCTATTTTGGGTCCCTTTTAATAAAAAAGTAGTGCAAAACTATAAAATTTCGGTTGAACCGAAGTTGGGTTGGCTGTTTCTATCCAAAATACCAAGTTATTTTGGACCCCTTTTGATGGAAAGATAAGGTAAAATCAGTCCCTTTTGATGAAAATGCAACACAAAATTAACCCCTTTTATGGAAAGGTAACACAAAACCAAGGCCTTTCTTCCTACCTTCTTTCTAGTAGGATGTGAGGATTGAGCAAGGCTTCTCTTTCCTCCCTAACTCTCTTCTTCTCAAAATGGGCCCACCTTCTCTCATATGCCAAGTTGAAGGCTTTTTATAAGGAGTATAGAGGGTATTTTCATCCCAAAATTTGAGCCCACTCACCCCATTTTTGAGTGGGGGCTACGTTGGGTGAGATTAATCTCTTTTTATCTATTTATTATTATTTTTCTGGGTTTTTATGGGAGGCTTGACCGGAGATCAACCAAGGGGTAAGTTCACCCCCGGTAATCGGACCCAGTCTTTGATCGGGTTTGGCCGAGTGGCTGCTTACGTTCACTTTCTTATTTTCCTTTTCTTCGGTGAGGCTTGCGTAGGGGGGAAGAGGTCTTCCGGTGGGCTTCTACAACCGTGGAAGCAGGGGCTGGTGGTGGTGGTGAGCACAACGGTCAACGATGGTGGTGGGTTCTCATCCTTAATCCTTCTCCATATACTAGACCCAATTCGACGGCCACCCCCCCAACACACAGAAGGGGTCTTTGTGGCGACAATCTTTGGAGGTGGCTCCCCTCAGCGGTGAAAGTTCTTCTGGTTGGATTGCTCACGGCAGTAGCATATAAGGGTGACAGTGGCAGGAGGCTTCTTTCCCTTTGCTCCCTTTTTGCTTCTTCGAATTGACGCAACAAGAAGAGTCCTCTATGGCAAGGGGCCTTTGTGATTGCTCCTATTGGTGAAGATAGCGACGGGGAGGACCCTACGTGGGGAACCTTGCAACGGAGGTGGCTCCCCTTGGTGATGTTGGTGGGGAGAATCCCTGTTACAGTCTTCATGGTGACAACTCCTCTTAGCAACGAGCTCTTGCGTTTGCGGCAATGGCGGTGGTGTTGGAGGGTTCTTCCTCCTTTTCTGACGTGGCAAGGCTTCTTCGACATTGACAACAACTCACGGCGGAGGTGGAGCTTCTTCCGGTGGCTTGCGGTGATGTTGGTCAAGGGAGTTGGTCAAAGGTGGCGGTCTCTCTCGATTGCATTTTCTTCATCTTGTCCAACAAAGTCAACGACAGCACGACAACGATGTCAAAAAACAGTGACAACTTGAACTTTTATTTTTCGTTTATGTTGTTGACGGTTGATTTTCCTATCTGTAATTTGGATGAACTTTGTGGGGTTTGTGTCTTCATTCCAGTTCCTGCCAGGTTGTACAAACAGACGTGTACAAAGATACGTATATGTATATGTTCAATTTTCAAATGACAATATCATCTTAAAATTGTGTGTTGCTTGTCATGTGTATTTCTTGAGAAAAATAACCAGTTCAACAGTAAGCTACCAACTTTCATTAAATTGGTGTCTGGATCATTTTAGACTAAAGGGAATTTTTATGGTAACAACAACTCCATAATTGTCTTACTATAGTTTAAGTGCTTCTATCTCTTTTGGATCCATGCATGGTATTATCTGAAGTCTAAACTCTAAACTATACATTATTTTTTTAGAAATCCTTGAACTTTTTTATATAGCTAGTACAATAACTTTTTAGTCTTTTACGGTCTCTGTAAAATCTATACATTGACATGAGTTAGGAATGCATTGTTCTTCTTGGACATTCTCTACTGATATTCAGCCATTCAAATTGTTGCTGAATTTCTTTCTCCATTTTTTGGTTCTCTGTGTAGTCTTTTTGTGTTGACAAGAGGGCAAGAAAAGATGAATCTGAATATGTAGATAGTGACCTGGTGCCACTCTATGATCGTGGGTATGTACTGGGTTCAACTTCAGGTGATGGATCAGTTGGTTCTGAGAGGTACATTCTCTAGAATTTTGTAAATAAGCTGAAGCTTCATGAATCATAGAAGTTTTTGTTATTTTGTAGCATTTTTTGCTTCAAATTGTTTTTTTATATTTCTTACATACTTTATATTGGTTTTCTGTTGTTGATTTTCATAATGTATGCAACTCTGTCGTTTTATATGACTCTTATTGTTGCCATGTGGCAAGAGAAGCAGCCGTCTGCATTTTGTATTGTTCGGTGACTTACAAATTTTATACAGCTACGTCTGATAAGGTTCTAAGTGAAATCCTTATCTATTGTAAGCAAGTGCTTAATGAATTGCTCCCGCTTCTTTGGTGGGTAGCCTTAAAAAAATGTACTGTAATCAGTGAATGATAAAGGAGATAATAACTTATTTCATGAATTTTACTCCCCCCCACGTGTGCACGCTCGCTTCACCTCCTCCCAACCTTATTTTTCTTCGTGCATGCATGCAATAATTGCATCACATTCTTAGAGAATTTGTGGCCTGTGATTGAAATGCTTTACGTTTCAACATATGACGTAGTGCAACTACTTTCTGGAAAGATTATGCAATGGGGATAGCTATAGATCTAGGTCAATGTTTGTTAAATTTTGAGATGGTCTTGAGACATTTTGTCAAAGGCTCACAAGGCATAAGCATCAAAATTAAGTGAGGCATAAGCTTAAATTTAAGGAAAAATATATAATCTATGAATATTTAAATAAATAATAATGTAATCTTTGAACTATAAGTTTCAAAACTTATTGAGACGTAAGAACCATTGGTACTTGTAATTTTTTGTATTTGACATTTTTATTTTTGCAGACATTATCATCAAATAACTTTTTTAGATTTAAGTAAAAAAATGCTTATAAAAGTAAAGCCAATTGTGTCATTTGGAATAACTCCACCATGACTAGTCCCAAGCCGGGAGGAGGGTTGAGATAGGTGATAGTCAACATAAAACAAAGTCACGTCTCATGATATGGATTCATATTATATAAACGTTGGAGCATATTCACTAAACTACACATTACACTACAGCCCAGGTATAGCGAAAAATACAACGGTGAGGGCATTTCTTGCATGTGATATGCCACTGTTGGCACCTAAATTTTGCAATAATCAAACCCCATCAGACGTGGGGTCAAAACACAATTTGACCAAAAGCCCCGCCAGCCTTCTACAGAAGGAGGAGAATCCACCGGAGGAGGAAAGGAGGCCGGCTGGATTTATTTTTACGCACTATAGCCCACGTCAGCGCATATGGGTGCCTGCGAGATCTCCCAAACAGCAGGCACCTTCCTCGCTTACCGCAGGGGCTAATGGGGGCAAGCCGCACCGTCGGGATCCCCCATCCCGCAATCAACACAGACGGGATGGAAGGGGTCCGACCTTCTATTCCTAAACGGAGGGAGCTCGAGGATAAGAAGGGACTGAGCATCGCAGAGAAGGGGGATGATTCGGAGGGGAAGCAGCGCGAAGAAGGAAGGGGCGGGGAGGGAGAGCTATCGAGAGAAAGAGAGAGAGAGCAGAACCTCCGCCGGAAGCCGCCGGAACCTCTGCCGGGATCCCCTCCGGTGCAACTCGACATCGCAGGAAGCCCTTGCGGAAGCCGCCTCCACCGAAACCTCCTCCAAGACCCGCCGTCGCCAAGGATCGCGGGATTGGAATCGGAATCGGGATCGGTGGGTACCGATCCGATCCGGATCGGATCGGATCGGACCGATTCCGACCGATCCAATGGAAGACAATCGATCCAGAATCGGTAAGCAAAAAAAAAAAAAAAAAAAAAACGATCCGATTCCGATCCGATCCGATCCCAGACCGATCCGGACCGATCCGGACCGATTCTGGCCAATCCTGGCCGATCCGACTGGAATAGCAAAAAATGAAAAAAAACGATTCGATTCCGATTCCGATTCCGATCCCGACCGATTCGGCCGATCCGATTCCGATTCCGATCCGATTCCGATCCGATCCCGACTGATCCGGCCGATCCCGACCGATTCTGCCGGAACTTTTTTCCGGATCGGTCCTTCAGCCAAGAATCGGATCGGCAATGGCCGATCCGATCCAGGAATCGGCCGATTCCGATCCGGATCGGCCGATTCCGCGATCTATGGCCGTCGCCGCCGGAACCCCCGCTGGGAGCAACCGTCACCGCCGGAACCTCCGCTGGAAGCCGCCTTTGCAGCCGTGAGCCTCTCACGCCTCCGCCGTCGCCGTCGGACGAAGCCAGGGGTCCGCCGGGAGGGCTGCGCTGCCGTCGGGTGCCGGAGAGGGTCGAATGGAGCGCTGTAGCAGCCGAGAGGGGGAGAAATAATGTCCAGGGGACTTAGGTCCACGCTGGAAAATCGTGGGGCCCGCCAGGAGAAGAAAACGCAAAAAAAAAGGGGCGCGACCGGCCGAAGCCGACCGGCCCCCGCTGAAGCACCCGCCAGTCCAGAACAGGAGTGGTCCAGTCCAAACAGTGGACCGGGTTTTCATCTGGCTGAAACAGCACCCTGCGCACACACTGCAGGGCCCTTCAACAAAAATAAAAATAAAAAAATTCAAATTAAAAGGATCTTCACCCTGGGACCGTGGGATGGCCATGTGCTAAACCATAGGTCAATGAGGTGACGTCCTTGGGAGGTCCTCCACAAGTCCTTACGGACCGGAGCTACTTTCCCTTAAAATTTTAATAATAATTGTGGGGTTAGTTTCTAACACCCCAAAATCCATTCTTTTTTTTTAGTCTCTTAATGCCTACAAAAGGCCATATGAGATTTAATTTTCTTTGTGGGGTCGATTTTCGATACCCAAAATTCATTTAAGATAAATTCTTTGATGCTCATAAAGAGCCATGAGAAATTTAATCTTAAAAAAAAGGAGAGAAAAGAGTTGTTATGCAAGTTGATTTTATTCTTTTATGCCCATGCAGGGCCATGAAAAAATTAGCTCGGAGTTAAGTTTTGTGGAATATCTCCATACATGCAGGGTATTCATGTGCTTCTTTTCTTATCCCAAAATCTAATTTAATTTCAACTAAATAAATTCAAAGGGATTCCAAATTAAATAATTCAATTTAAACCAAATCTAGTTAAATCACATAAATCAATTTTAACCAAATGATTAAAATAACAACCCATAAATAAAACTCAACTTCTCAAAAATAAACCAAAAATCAAATTTCTAAACAAATTTTAATAAACAAACCAAATCCAAAAACAGGTCAAGCAAATTTAAATCAAACTTCTTAAATTAAATTTAAACACCAAATTCAATTCAAATCCAACTCTTAAATTAAACTCAACAAAATCATAACCAAACAAACTTCAAGCCAAATCTGAGTTGAACAAATTTAAATCAATCCAAATCGTTTAAAACAAACTGAAATTAAATCAATCCATGAACAACTTTTAACTTAAATTAATTCTAACCAAATAAACCCAAATTCAAACCAATTTCAATCAAGTAAACCATATTGAATAAACTCAATTTCGAACCAAACTCCTTAGGCAGAACTCAAAACCTGCAACCAAAATCTGAAATAAAAAAAATACAGCATTTGTAATTCTGAACTTGTAAGATCCGAAAACTGTAAAAATTCAGTAAGGGCCCAAATCTGTAAAGAAAGAAAATCCAAACTTAAAGAAATCAAATGAACCACTAATCTGAAATATAACTTTGAAATTAAAACCCAGACTTTGAAGAGAACAGAACCGATCAATCAGACCCAAGTTGACATACAATCTGAAATTCTGAACCTGTTAAAGCTGTCTAGGACTTAAAACATAAGTCTGAAAATCTGAAATTTGCATTAGATCCAAAGAGTTAAATTAAAGCCTAAAATCTGAAATCTGAAATACTGAACAAACTTCAAGATAGCAAGCCTAAACCTGTAAAATTGCAGAATTCAAGATCTGAAAATTTTAAGAATCTGCAGAATTTGAAATCTAAAATCTGTCAAGTCTGAAATCAGATCACTTAAATCTGAAACTATAAAATCCGAGTTGGAAAACATTCAATCAAATCAAATTTCTCTCAAACTTAAGCTAATCAAACAGAATTCAACCGGAAGACCACATAAATAAATCACCTGAACTAAATCTGTGAACCCATAAAAAAAAATCAACACATTTCAAGGAATCTAATCCAACCCACAATAATCACCGGTAAGATTTAAATAATCACCTAAAATCTGTAACCCAAATTCTAAGTTAATAAAAACATACTCAAGCAAAACACAAACTCAAGTAAAATAAAAACAGAATTTGAACCGAGTCATAAAACAAATCACAAATTAAATAAGTCTCAAAACAGAATGTGAATCAATCTTAACCAAACCAAAGCCAAATAATCCAATCTCAATAAATAAGATCAGGTTAGATTTAAAAATCAAACAAGCTAAAATCCGAGTCAAAACCAATCTTGTCAGATCCAACCTTAAAATAAAACAAACCCAATAATTTTAAATCAACAGAACAAGTCATCAAATAGATTCCATTAAACAAACTCAAATTCAAATAAAATTCAGACCAAACCCAAATTTCCCAAACAAACAAACGTGATTTAAAACAAACCGAACTCAAAAGTTGAGCCCAAATATCATCAAGCAGTAAATAAATTGTTTTTCTAACTCTAACCAAATTTAAATCAACAAACAAATTCAACTCATTCCAACCAAACTTAAATCAATTAATCAAATGCAAACTCAAACCCAAATTAGTTGCATAAAACTCCCAAAATGTTAAATTCACCCCAAACTCAATCAAATCAACTCAAATACAAATCAAACCAATTCAACTCAAATCAATTTTAATCAATTAAGCTCAAATCAATTCAAATAATTCAAACTAAATCCAAAACACATTAAGTGCTTGCCTTCCATCAAATTCATGGAGTTGTTTTCTCCTATATTTGTGTGAACGCTTACTGTGGATGTATGTCTTCTACTTCAATGGATTGCTATGATGATAATCAAGGGTATTCGAGTTATCTCGATGTAATTAACGTCGGATCTTCGCACCATCCGACGGGGAGAGGTCAAAACAAATTTTCAAAGAACCTAACAACCTCAACACATAATTTTGACCCTAGTTAGTACTCTTATAGAATACCATCTATTTTCCTAAGAAGTCAATGCTAAGGTCTAATTCAAATTCAAAAGGAAAATGAATTTCCAAAACAAAAAGATATCAAATCTTTTGAGATTTTTGAGGTTACATCAGCCACATGAGCACTTAATGTGGTGTTAAATAAGCAAGGGTTCCTATGCCAAGGACGGGTGAGTAAAGAAGTTAGTCTATAATGGAGAACAATATATAAGTTATTTAACGAAGTCAAATGAAAATAGACATTATTGTAGAAAGACATTTAGAAAAAAAAGATTGAAAGAAAGATAAGAATATGTACTTGGAATATTGGATCTCTTTTAGGAAAATTTATGAAACTTTTTGATAGTATGGAGAGGAGAAAGATTAATATTGTATGTATTTAAGAAACTAAGTGGATAGGAGAAAAATGTAAAAAAGTAGGAAATACAAATTATAAATTATGATGTACTAGAAAAGAGAGATAAAAATGAGGTAGGTATCATTGTTGATAAAACATTAAAGGATACAATTGTTTAAATAAAAAGAGTAGGAGATAGGATTATTTTGATAAAATCGATTGTAAAAAGAGAAATAATTGATATAATTAGTGATTATGCTTTACAAATTGGATTAAGTAGTGAGATCAAGGAATTTTTTTGGGAAGTTATGGATGTCATTATGCAAACTATACTACATGAAGAAAATTTATTTATTAGAGGGGATTTCAAAGGAAATGTTGGAAACAAATGTCATGAATATAAAAAAGTTCATGGAGGTGTTGGATATGAAAATTCAAATGAAGAAGGAAAAAATATTTTAGATTTTGCTATGGCTTATGATCTTATTCTAACTAATAGTTATTTCATTAAAAGACAATGTCACTTAATAGCATTTAAAAGTGGACAAAATAAAAGTTAGAATGATTTCATTCGCATAAGAAAGTCTAGTTGGGCTATTTGTAAGGATTGTAAAGTTATTTAGAGTGAAACTTTAACAAGTCAACATAGGTTAGTGGTTTCAGATGTTAAGATTAAAACACAAACAAACACATTTTAAAAAAAGATTTTCTCTAAAATAAAATGGTGAAAGTTAAAAGAGATGAAATAACAAACATTTAAGAATGAATTTCTTAAGATAAGTAATTGAAAGTTAGACATAGACGTTTATGTTACGTGGATGAACATTGCTATAGATATTAAAAGGATTGCTAAAAAAGTACCTTAAGAGTCTAAAGAACATGGTCCACCTAAAAAGGACATTTGATGGTGGAATGAAAAGTGCAAAAAGCGATAAAGAATAAAAGAGATTGGTATAAGCATTGCCCAAGAGTGATAATAACGAAGCTTATGAATAGTACAAGATAGCAAAAAAAAAAGAAATAAAAAGGACTATTAGATCAACAAGAGATGATGTTTTTAAATATATATTTGAGAAACTTGGAACTAAAGAATGAAAAAAAGATATTTATAGATTAGCAAAGATGAGAGAAAATGTCTTAAAATCTTAACTAATCAAATGTGTCAAGGATAAAGAAGGAAAAGTTTTGATTAAAGATGATGATGTTAAATAAAGACGATAAATTATTTTAATACTTGACAATTATATCAAAGCATAGACGGCACTGATAATGTGACAACATTTAATTTGAATTATATTAGGAGAATTCAATTTTTAGAAGTTAAAGATGCATTGAAGATGATGAAAACAAGTAAAATATGGGGTCCAAATAGCATTGCTATTAAAGTTTGAAAATGTTGGGTAGATTTAGAGGTGGAATGATTAACTTGGCTTTTTAAAAACATTCTAATATTGAAAAGGATGCCGAATGAATAGAGAAAAAGTATCATTATATTTATTTTTAAGAAAAAAAGAGATATGCAAGACTGTGCAAATTATAAAGGGATCAAACTCATGAGTCATATTATGAAATTATGGAAAAGAGTAATCCAGTGGCGATCACGAAATTGTACAAATATTTCAGCTAACCAATTTCAAATTTATACAATTAAAGATATTTTTCTATTAGAAGTTTGATAAAGAAATATCAAGTTATGAAGAAAGATTTACATATAGTTTTTATTGACCTAGAAAAAGTCTATGATAGAGTCCATAAGAGATTTTGTGGTGGGAATTAGAATGAAAGATTGTCTGTTAGGTATATACAAATGATAAAAGATATGCATGATGAAGCAACCACTAGCGTATACACAATTAGAGGAGAAGCAAAAGTTTTTTCTATTTCAATTGACTTACATCAAGAGTTAGCTATAAGTCATTATCTTTTTATATTAGTTAAATGAATTAACGAAGACTATACAAGATGATATATCTTAGTATATGATATTTACAGACGATTTCATATTGATAAATGAGACACAAGAATGAGTGAATAAGAAGTTAGAAATGTGGAAAAATACTTTAGAGACTAAGTGTTTCAAGATAAGTAAAAACTAAAACATAATATATATATTGTAATTTAATGAAAATCAAAGAGAAGTAGGTGATTGTGTTAATTTGGATTGGGTAATATTATCTAAAGAATCCAATTCAATATCTTAGATCAATTATTCAAAAGATGGAGAATGTGATGAAGATGTTAATTATCGATTTAAAGTATGTTGAATGAAGTAGATATTGGCTATAAGGATTTTATGTGATCGTAAAATTCTACTAGTGTTGAAAGAAAATGGTATCATACTAGTATAAGACTTACAATGTTGTATAATAGTGAATGCTGGACAATAAAAGGAAAACATACTTTTAAATTAAGTGTTGTTGAAATGAGATGTTAAGATGAGTGAGTGGCTATACTAGATTAGATAGAATAAAAACTGAATATATTAGAGAAATGGTAGAAGTAGCGACAATTGCAGATAAATTGAAAGAAGGGAAATTGAGATCATTTGAACATATTAAACGTAGACTTAAGGAGTCTTCAGTACAAAAAATAAAAAGATTAAAATAAAAGAAACAAAAAAAGGATGTGGTAGATCTAGGTTAACTTAGAGGCGGGTAATTCAATATGATTTAAATAATTTAAATATCTTTGAAGAGATAACTCAAAATCAACATGAGTGGAGAAAGAATCTGTATGGCCAATCTCAAGTAACTTGGGACTAAAGCTCGAGTTGAGTTGAGTTGTATGTCCTTTGGAATGAAAAAAATGTTATAAGAGTTTTGTGTGACGACAAGATGAAATAGTCTTTTTACATATGTAGACGGTTCAATTTTTTCTGTCTTACTTTTTATAAAATACTCTCAACCTTGAGGTTTACAGCTTTCTCCAAGTGTGGTGTTGAGGCAGTGAGCGTAAGCATAAGTCTCATGTTGGCGTAAGCCTTACCAAGGTGGTAAATTGCCTCACCTTTAGGTTTAAGGTGAGACTTACAGCTTTCTCCAAGTGAGGTGTTGAGGCGATGAGGCGTAAGCCTCACATGAATAAAGGTACAAGTCTCATGTTGGCGTAAGCCTTACCAAGGTAGTGAATTGCATCACCTTTAAGCTTAAGCCTCAGCACCTCAAGGTAACATGATGGTCTGGTCATGAGCTTCCAGCACGTAAAGCTTGGAAGCATAGTTGTCAAGGCGACAAGGCGCCCAAGGCGTTGAAGGGTACCGATTCCGCTTAGGCGACAAGGCGGCCGCTTAGGCGTCGTCTAGGCGGTCAAGGCAGTATTCAATGAAGGCTGAGTCGAGAGGTTGTTATATATAAAAATAAGTATAAATATAAGTATATTTTGTTATGTTATAATTGAATATGAGTGTTTTATCAATGTACATAAGTAAATATGATGTGTGTGAAAGAGAAGAAAGTTAAATAGATTTTTATAAAATTTAAGTATATAATTCATTTATGATTATAAAATTTATATATGTGCAACAGTATAAGTGATGGTAAAATATTGTTATAATATTATTAAATGGGGGGAGCGCAGAGTAGTCGCTGTTCGACCTGCGCGGTCAGAAGCCCCCCGAACTCAAAAAAGTATGTAATAGAATAAGTGAGACAGAGAGAGAGTGAAGAAAGAGCTGAAAAGAAACTTAATTAAATATATAATATATGCTTATAATCATAAATCTTAAATATGTATAATAGTATAAATGATAGTGTAATATATTAATATATTCAAACTATCATTAAATAAGTGTCCCCTGTGAGAGGTATCAAAGGGGAAAAATCTCTCAAAATTATTTTTTAATGATGTAAAAATACCCAAGACGCCTTGCCTGGGCGCCTTGGGCGCCTAGGCTGGCGCCTTGGATGCCTTGGGCGCCTTTTTGGCCCCAGACAAGGCGCCCTTGGAAAAGCGCCTTGCCACCTAGGCGGGCGCCTTGACAACTATGCTCGGAAGCAAACAAATTTAATTCTTTGTCTCCTCTTTCGAACTGAAGGGATTTGATTTGACCACGAAGAGAACCTCCAGATTGAATGCTACCATATCGAAGGGTTTAAGAAATTTACCTACGCACTAAGGCGAAGTCTTTATGGCCATTTTACAATTAAAGTTATCAATCATTATAATTGGCATTTTTATGATATTTAGTCTTTAGATTAGTCAACCATAGAGCAGTAAGTTGATGTCATCAGCTATCTCTAATGTACCCTAATTTGTCATATTTTATAGTTTTACTTTTTTATTTAAGTAACCTTAGTCATGTGAGCAATGGTACGATCACCTGAGATGACCCATTTGTCATGTCTCATGGTTCTGACAACATGGATCAAACCTGCTTTATCCCAAAATTCTATTTAAGAGCATATTTTCACACTTACGATATTGGACTAAGTGGGTTGAGAATTGTGGTTCCTTTTCGTCTGAGATGTAGTTTTGTATGATTCGTAGTGTGGTATTGGTATTTTAGGGTTTAGTTATATGAAAAGACAGAAATTATGATAAAGGAGAGGTGTCTTGGAGGTAGTGTCTTTTGATGTTGTTGTCATGTATTTGATCATTCAACAATCATGTCATTGTCACGTCTACTCAACTGCTCAACTTAACTTGAGCCTTTGTCCTAAATTATTTGTGGTCGGCCATATGAATTCTCTTTTTTCACGTATATCGATTTTGAGTTACTTCTTCAAAGATATTTAAATCATATTAGTTACCCTCTTCTAAGTTAACCTAGGTCTACAAGCGTGTCACCTCACCTTCCAAAAATTTAACACTATCATACTGAGGCGTGTGGGGTACATCGCTGTTTTTTCAAGTTCACTCTGCCAGTGTTAGGGCACAGATCATATGTTCAAATTTTGTTCTCCTTTAATTTCCCTATGAACTTAATTTCAGGTCAGGACCACTTGAAGCTGCTCGCTGTTTCAACTGTGGTTCATATAGCCATTCATTAAGGGATTGCCAAAAACCCCGTGATAATGCTGCCATCAACATTGCTCGAAAAGAACATGGTGCAAAGCGAAACTCTGTTCCCGGTTCCCGTAGCTCAGCACGTTACTACCAAAACTCTGCTGGGAAATATGATGATCTAAAAGCAGGTGTTCTTGGTCCTGAACTAAGGAAATGTTTGGGCATTGGGGTAAGTAAATCCACATCTTAGTTCAGAGAATATACTTGTCAAGTTTGCTAGTTGCTCATGGACTTGCATAAATTGCTATTTTTTGTGCAAAATGAGAGATCCATGGAAGTACTACAGCCGGTTATCATTTTTTTATTTAATGAACAGCACTCTTCCATTCTGGTTAGATCATTTCTTTTCTACATCGTGGGCCTACTAGATTAGATATGATACATAATGAATATATTAGAAAAAGGTGAGAGTAATGGCAATTGTAGACAAGTTGAAAGAAAGGAGACAGACGTGGTTTGGAGAATATATGTAGAGATAAAGAAGTTTCATTTAGAAAAAATGAACATAGTATATGCAAAAAGGGATGTAGTAGACTTAAACTGACATGGAGGAAAGTAATTGAATATGATTTGAATGATTTAAACATTTCTGAAGGAATAACTCAAAATCTACACAAGGTAAAAAAAATCTACGAGGTTGACTCCAAATAATTTGAGATTAAGACTAGAGTTCAGTTGAGTACTTGATTTTACTTGAGTATCATCCTTCAGTTCACCTTTTTTTTAGAATTCTAAATATTATTTATAAGGGTTTTTTACATCTTGTCCCTACTATTTATCTCAATTCCAAATGTCCACGCATTTTCACAGTTTTTAAAAAATTATCTAAAATTCTATATATTTTATTACATCACTAATGTTTTAACCCCGTTAAGTTTCACCACTAGTTTAAGCATTAAACTATTACAGTTACAAAAATATCCTTCTCTCTCGCGCACGCATGCTCTGGCTCTGGCTGCCTGTGAGGAAGACACTGCCATAACCAGCACTTGTGAAAAAGACACTGTTGCAGCTGCTTGGCGTGGAGTTGTATCTATGCTGCACTGGGCTTCCCATGGGCAAGGAGGTTTCAAGGGATGGGGAGGATACAGTGGCTGGGGTACTCCGGCAGCAAGTGGATGCAAACAAGATTGAGGGGTGGAGCGGTAGAGGGTGGGTGACAGTGTGGCGGTCGGCTGGGGTGACACTGGAAGGGGTAACAGTGGAAGGGGGTGTGGCTGCGACTAGTGGTGGAAAGGGTAAGTCCTGTTGGGGCAGCAGTGGTTGTAGAAGGGGGATGTGACTGCACAAGGCAGTGGAGAGGGCAATGGCAGGCCAGAGTAGGTTAGTCATTTGTTATAGGGTTCAGTATAGTTTTACTCGTGGTTTAATTAAGATATTGAGGGATGAACTAGTATTAGAATTAAACATGATTTCAGAGATTTTTTTCAAAAGAAGTTTAAGAAGATAGAGATGTATTTGGAATTGAGGTTAATTGTAGGGACTGATGTAAAAAAAACCTATTTATTAACTCTCGTTTTTTGACATAAAATGTTCTTATGAATTACAAATAATTTTTTGGCCTAAGTTTTGATGCTTACATTTAAGTTATAATACACTATTATTTTGTTCCATATTTCAATGCATTCATAATGCTTCCTAGAGTCTTAAACTTCGCTTGAGATGGACTAGAAGATTTATCTCATGTATTGAGAGTTATGCATTTTGATGTCAGATATCTACGTGTTTTAAAATGTAGATCCCCGTTAACCTTTGTCATTCAATTCTTGCAGGAGCTTGATCCACCACCTTGGCTGCATCGAATGCGTGAATTAGGATACCCACCAGGATATATTGGTATGCAACATCTACATTCTTGTAATGACAACTTTTGTTCTGCTATCTGGCGTTTCTATCACCATTTATTATTTTCGTTCCAAAAGATTGTCGTTCCAGGATGTCCTTAGCATTTGCATACTGGTGGTTAGGTTACGGCTGGAAGTTATTGAAGCATGAGAAATAATCTTATTGGTTGAATGTTCTTGGCATATTCGTGTCTTTCCTACCCTTTCTTCATGGCTCTAAGCATGCAAGGTGCAAGTATTCCACTTATTTGTTGCAGGCCTGCCAAATGGATAAAATCAGAAACCTCCTGATATAGAACACCTCTGATTTCTCAGTCTTTGAATTATCACTGTTTTGATTTAGCTCTTGCACATCTTTGTGCATGAGTTAAGAGAATTTCTTGATTGTCCACATTTTTGTTAACTAGGGTAATGGAATTTGAGGAAAGTAACAGATGTTATCAGAGGTGTGATTCGCCTGGGGGTGAGGAAGGAGTTATCTTAGGCACCCCAAGCAAGCGCTTAGGCAGTAGAGACAAAATTAAATATATATTAGAAAAAGGGACCACCATTTCAGATTTCTCCCATTCTAGTTTGATATTGGGTGGGAGGATCAGATCCCAAGGTCCATGATGGTTCTCGTCTCCCCCGCCTGGTAAGGAGTATGATGTGGAGTGGGCACTGATTCTTCCTCTGCCCTCAGACGGTTACTGACAACTGTGGAACTGTACTCTAGACTCTACAGCTTCATTTGTGGTATCTGAGATGCCAGAGGCACCAAAAATGGCTGCGTTGGCCACGGTGATGGTGGTGGTGGAAGCGATTGCCACCTTGCCTTGTTGCTCATGCAGTTGCCAACTACCTTTGATAATGTAGAGTAACATATTGAGAAACATCTTGATAGATTGCGTTTCTTCAAGCTTTTCTACCCTTGAAGATGTTTAGATCGTTTCCAGTTTGTTGTTGCCTTGATTCTTCATTGCTACTATTTGGCCATGATTTCTTAGAATCATATGCACATGAAACTTCTAGATATCCAAGGCTGTAAACAAGCCGAACCAAGTAATATAGAGTTCAAGTTTTTTTCTCCTTCTAACCAAGCTCGTGTTGAGTGCAGTGGGTATAGTGTCCAGACTTTTGGATCGTTTTAAGTGATCGCAACCTTGATCTTGACAAAGTAACTTAACGAGCCTAAGTAAAAGAATATACTTTATTGTATTTATGAATATTGTGAGCTGAATAAATAAAATATCATAAAGTAATCAGCTAAAATGTTAGATACATCTTGTAAAATGTTTGAATCTTATTAACCTTATTGAATTTCATGATTACAATCATTTTAATAGGTTAAAGTGCACATATTCTATTTTTTGTTAATAATCATTTTAACAGATTAAGTGCATCAGTTCTAGTGTTGCCAGCTAAACCAAATGTTAAGGTGGATGTGTGGTCGTACTAAATAAGGTAGAGTACGTAATGAATGCCTCCTCGCACCTGTTTCATGCCACCTTATGTAATTTCGTTACCCAGATGTTTCTTATTCATAGCTTGCGTTTTCCTCAACTCGCCCGTTACTTCTTGTTGTGAGCATAGAAGAAGATCAAGATCAGACTTCAGGGATCACGATATACGCTGATGAGGAGGCTAAAGCGGAGTACGAGGAAGGGGAGCTTCCTGAAAAGGGTGAACCAGAGCCTCAAGAGAAGAAGAAGACAGTGGAGTTCCCGGGGGTAAATGCACCCATCCCCGAGCGTGCGGATCGTAAACGTTGGGCAGCAGTTTCTCCCTCCCGGTCGAAACATGGCGACGAGAGACGGTCGTGGGATCACAGAGGAGATTGCCCGCCTGGTTCCAGCTATGGATTCAGCCATTCACCGAGCTATAGCCCTTACGACCAGATCTCCATTCCGCCGAGCCCAGATCTCAGGAGGTCTCTGTCGGAGAGACGGCTGGGTTTTCTGTCGCATGAAAGATCTTCAGGCGATGCTCGCCACGACTCTTCCCCATATCACAACGCCCAGTCCCCTGCGGATCGTCACAGGGCCTTCGAAGGCCGTACCTTAGATGGCGACGACTCACATAGAAGAGACAGCAGGTATTACCATCGAGATCACAGGAGGTGGTGACCAGCAGAACACTCTCCGGCTTGCACATGATTTTTTTTTAACGATCAGCTGAAGCGTATGGAAGCCCGCAACCGGTTGTTCTTTGAATCGAAGACGTTCTTTTTTAGTAGTCTGTGTCTGTAAAGAGGAGCTCATTCTCAGCATCTGTGTTCATTGGCGTCGACGGAAAGTGAACCATCGGTACTTTCATTCTAACTTGTTGTACTTGTACCTGCACTGGATTTAACTTGTATCCCGTCCTATGCAATTTGATATGAGAATAATTCTTCTCTTGGGAGTTAGTGGTCACCCACAGCAAGAGCTTCTCCCTTTTTGAGTTTTTCTTTTTCTTTTTCTTTTTCTTTTTCCATTTAATTTTTCCTTTGGGATTCGCGGGAGCTCACGGCCAGCAATCAAGCTTCCTCCTTTTGGGTTTGCTTCTCTTCTGGGTGAAGGATGCTTATCTTGGCATGGTTATATATAATTAGTAATATATACAATTATGTAAACCTAAAGGTGTGATACTGTTTAAAAAATTAAGGTCACTTTACACCCGGATATCCATCCATACCACGATTAAGTAGTCGGCGGGGGTATGAAAATTTGTAAATAGTAAATTATCTATAACTTAACAAAACGGTATATTTAGGTATGCTATGGCTGGATAATTATCCGGTTTGGTTGATGTAGAATTGGGCTTCATCATATCGGCGAACACTGACATTTGATGACCGCAGGAAGGGGAGAAGGAAAAGAGGAGCAAGTTTCCATCAAAAACCAGCTCGAATCAAATTTGGTTAGCGGGCGAACAAATAAACAAGAACTTGGATAAATTGAGCAACAAAAAGAGAACAAGGCACAACAAAAACGTAATGTTAGTGGACAAACAAATTAATTAAGCAAATCTCTGTCAGTCGGCGAAGGCTCGACAACCAGCAGCCGTACGGAGAAAGCTAGATGATGAATGTCAGCTGTTCACCGCTTCCTGTTCTTCGCAGTGTCAAGCTTTTGACGGGTGAAGAAGCCCGGCTGATCGAGGGGATCGTCATCGTCGGCACAAACAACAAACATCGACATGCAAGCTGCTGCATTAGTTGGGGGATCTATAAAAATAACGGAAGAACAGCATGAAAGGAAAGTGCTGATTGTTGATGCAGGATGGACGGGATTGGATGGTCGGTACCTGAAGAAGCATGGATGGGGCTGCAGCGGAGTTGGTGGTAGGAGTAGTGTCGGCGGCGACGTGGCTCTTCGTCTTCCTGCCGTTAATCGAGATCACCGACGGGCTGTTTGCCGCGGTGATGTCCCAGAAGCTGCGCTTCTTCGCGGTAGGTACCGGCGGTGAGAGAAATCGATGGCGTGGGCCCTTCAGCTCCCCCGGGGCGGCGGCGGCGGCGGCACTCTCTGCCTTGCGCAGGCTCGCCCTGGTGACGATCCTCTCCTCTCCTCCTCCTTCCGGCGGCCTAATTGTGACGAGCTCGCGGATGAAATCATCCTTCTGCTTGATCTGAAGCCTGTGCTCCTTCTTGACTCTCTCCAGCTCCAGCTCCAGGGCCTTCACTCTATCCTGTAGTCGTCGAGCCACGTCGTCGTTGGGGACCCGCTTCTTCGACTCGGGAGTGCTGAAGCAGGCGGCGGCGGCCAGAATGGAACGCTTCGGCGGCCTGCGCTGGGAAGAAGAAGGCGCCGGAGACATCTTCAGATTGGAGTCGCCACCATCATTAGCCGGAGAGGGCGCCGGAGTGGAGTTATTTGCCGCCAAGGTTTGAGCTTGGAGCGTCAAAAGCTTCTGCTTCTGCTCAGCTAGCTGCCGCCTCAGCTCACCGTTCTCCTTCTGAAGTTGTAGCAGCAGCAGCTTTGCATCGTCGGACTCGGGCACTTGCAGAGATTCCTCGTTAACTGCTGCTGCCTGAAATTAAATGTTCATCGATCGTCGGAAGCATCAAGAATTTGCTTTGATTTGATGTTCATGTATCGTCAGCACGCCGAAAATCAAATCTGATTAACAAGTAATAACAAGCGAGCTATTTTCTTCTTTTACCTTGGTCCTGATTTGCTTGGCCCGATCGGCCCAGTGGAGTGTATTCTGTGTCTCGGCGAAGGAGAGATTGCCGGGGCTGATGTTGGCCATCATGACGGTGTTACAGGAGGAGCCACCCAGCGAGTCCTTGAGCAGCTGGGTGAGCTTGGAGTTGCGGTAGGGAATGTGCTTCTTTCCCTCCACCAGGGCGTTGATGCAGCTGCTCAGCGCAAGCAGGGACCGGTTGATGTTGGCGCCCTCCAGCGATCTCTGCGTCCTCTGCTCCGTTGCCAGAGCCCGCTCCGACCCGGCCAGATCGATCAGCGACAGCTTCCCAACTCGATGGACGACGCCGCTGCTGCCGGAGACTTTTTCTCGGTGTTCTGCTACAACCTGCAGAATAGCATGCGATCTGGACGAAGTCTCGTTGGCCCTTGTGGGCTCCGTCGTTCTGTTCTGGTTGCCTTGCTGCAGCAGCGCCATCACCTGCAGCGTTGGTGGCTCAACGTTTCATAACTACTGGTGGTTTTGATCTTAAAATTTTGATCTTGATCTTACTTCATCTGTCGAATATGCTCTGTACTGCGTCAGACCGGCCGCCACGATTCCCTGAAATCAATTCAAGTAAGATGCTAGCTAGTTCATATCATGTTGGCGGTGGCCGTGAATGAACAGGAAGAGATCCTCCGACCAGACCTGCTTGTCCTCTCTTAGAACAAGGGGCCTGCCGGGAGACAGGAGATCCCTGACGGTCTCATTGTAGACCTCCAGATAGGAGAGATGAACAACGTGGCTGCCATCGAAGCTCCTCTGCCTGATCTTGGCAAAGAGATCCTTGATGGCCAGCACCATGATTCCCGGATTCTCCACCGTCCCCAGCATGGTGTATGTCTTCCCAGCTCCCGTGGCGCCGTAGCAGAAAACTGATCCATTCTTTCCCTGCAACACGCCCTCCACTAGCTCTGCTGTTCTGCGCCCAAATAACCAAGTGTGTATTAGGATGCCGCATCATCAGTTAAACATAGAGAAACCCAACATGGGTATTTTCTGATAGGATTGATACAGACATATGGCAATATTAAGATCAGCTCAGTTAAGGGAAATGTAAGTGCCCAAGTCAAGATTGCAGGAACGACAAATATCATGTCAGATGTTACAAACACTGAATGAAGGAGTTTTTCTGAATTTTTTAATGACAATTTTTTCGGAAGAAGGTTACGTGGGATCAGGGGCGCTTCATTATAAGCGTATTTTTAAATGAAGAATGTTACATCTACAGGAGGGGAGTTTAGTTACCATGGGGAGATGTTTATAATAAGGAGGTCTATTTCCACCTCATTGTGCATAAACTTGGCCTCTTCAAGCGTCTTCTAAATAGAGTTGTTCTCTGAGATTATCCATTTTCTTTGTTTGATTTGATTGCAATATTATTACCTTTTTATTCTTTTTATTTTTATCCTTCATTCTTAATTTAATGTAGAGCAAAGTTTTCGTTTGTCTCTTTATTTCCAACAAAGTGGTATCATAGCCCAAAATCTATATAAGCTATAGTTTATTATTTTTCCAATTGTAATGGAGGCAAACTTGGTACAACCTATAATACCTACTTTGACCAAGGATAACTATGAGAATTGGTGCATCCATATCATAATGATATTTGGGTCACAAGATCTATTGGAGATTGTTTGCAATAGGTACAATGAACCCACTATCCAAGAAGAGACTACGTTTTCTTCAGAGCACTTTAAGGGACCAACGGTAGTGGGATAAAAAGAGGCAGCATTTGAAAAACTGTTGAGGTGACATCAAGCAAGTAAGTTAAATAAGCCAAGCCACGATTTACAAATACGTAAATCGAGTGAAGCAAATTCGCCTTTAAATTTAATGGGTTGAATTCGAAGTTGCTTTTACAAAGAATGAAGAGAATATCTCTAACTAGTATTCACATTTACTTGATATTGTGAATCAAAGAGAAATGGTGAGAAAATTGAGACTTGCATTATTGAGAAAGTGCTTTAGTCGCTTACACTTAAGTTTGAACATGTCATCATTGGCTTAGACAAGTCAAAAGACTTAAAATATGCTATATTTTGTGGGACTCATTAGTTTATTGCAAATCCATGTTACATAGGCTCCACAAGTTGTCTCAACAACTAGAGTCTAAATGATGAGCCAACATCATTGAGCTGTGGATGAGCCAACAACTATGGAAGAGGCCGCGATCGTGGACAACAACAAAAGAGAGAAAATGATGATCTCTCCCATAAGAATGCTGATGCAAATTATGGGCAAGACAAGCTTGGCCGATCTCTCAAGAACATTAAGTGCTCCAATTGCCATAACAAAAAGGTGAATAGAGGTGAACAATCAAATTATGTTGATGTTTTAGGTGTTGAGGACAACCCGACAATTCTCCTTACTAGGAGTTATCAGACTAGTAAAATGTATGGTTCCTTGATTTAGAAGCAAATAACCACATGTATGGATGGAATGAGCTCTTTATGGAGCTTTTTGACCAAGCTCATATTACTCGGTCTTGGAGATGAATTAAAGCTCTAAATAGAAGGAAATAGAAGAGTTTAAAACCTACAAAAGGACAATACACCACTATTCATCTCCAATGTATTTTATGTTCCTAACATGAAAATCATCATTGTTAACATCATGTAACTCTTGGGAAAGGGCTACATAGTACCATTTAATGCTCATCTTAAATGATAAAAAAGGTGGATGTATTGCAATATGCAAATGTTGAAGAATAGAATGTTATCTCTCCATTTGAAGAATGCACCAGAAATGTTTCTATGGATTTATTAAGAAGCAGTTATTGCTAGCATCAAGAGCTTGCATTCATTAAGAATGAGTCATTGAGGTGACATTTATGATCTAGACATCTTCACTTCAACAACTTGAAGTAGTTAGCATCAATAGTATGGTGTAGCTACTAATAATTGAAGATCTAACTCACATATGTGCCATTGAAGTTCGTACATCAACATTTGAAAAGCAACACTATCATCTTTTTTCTAAAAGGAACTTCGAGAAGAGCATATATGCCATTGAAGTTGGTGTATACAATATGTGGTCCTCTCTTGAGTCTTTGTCACTTGAAGGTAATTAGTAGTTTATTACTTCATTCATGATGATAGTATAAAATTATAAATACTTTTAATTTAAGCTTGTGTTCAAATGGAGAGTGATCATAGGCTAAAAGTTCTTATATCTGACCAAGGTGATGAGTACATCTCAAATATATTAAATTTTTATTATAAACAAGAAAGATTTGCCAATAGCTTATGCTTATATGTCACAACAAAACAGTGTCGCTGAGAGGAAGAACCATGTCATTCTCAAGATGGCAAGGATTATGATGAAAGAGAAATATCTGTCTAAAACATTTTGGGTAGAAGTAATTGCTTGTATTGTCTACTTACTTAACTGAAGTCTAACAAAGGTTTTAAAGGACATTATCCCACAAGAAGCATAGAGTGGAGAAAAGCCTAGTGTTTACCACCTATGCATTTTTGAATGCATTGCTTGTATTAGTTGTGAAAAAAAAAGATGGATGATCATAGAGAAGAGTGCATCTTTGTCAACTATAGCGGTGAGTCAAAAGTCTACTAGCAATAGAATCATCTTAAGAATAAAATTGTGGATAGCAGAGATGTCATCTTCAATGAATCAAAAGCATGGAAATGGATTGAGGAAGTTGAACTAATGACTATGGAAGAAATAAAGGTTAAGCATTAACAACATCTACATCACCATGGGCCATCTTCTCCACAAACACTTAATAATAGAAGAGCAATATCAATTCAAAGCACTTCAACACCATGACAATTAAATTTTTCTTCAAGCAAATCACCAATTAAGATGAAAAACTTAGGAGATATTTATAAGCAACCAGAAGAAGAGGGAGACACAAATTTCTTTGTTTATATGCATATCATAAGGCTCTCACCTTTGATGAGCTTGCAAAAGAACCGAAAGAAGTTATGAAAAATGAAACTCAAGCTATTGAAAAGAACTAAACATTAGAATTAGTTTTTCTTCCAGGGGGACATAATGATATCAGCGTCAAATGAATATAGACCATACATATTGCCGATGCAGAAGTTGAAATACATAAGACAAATCTTGTAGCTAAATACTATAATTAGAAGTATGACATAGGCTATGATGAAGTCTTTACCCTAGCTGCCCAATTTTACATGGTGAGATCGTTAATTTCTCTTGCAGCTCATCATAGACGGAAAAATATATCAACTAGATGTCAAGTTGGCATTTCTACATAGCCCTCTAGAAGAAAAAAAAATATTGATCAACTTGAAGGTTTCTTAATCAAATGCTCAGAGAACAACGTATGTCGGCTTAATAAAGCTCTTTATATGTTTTTTGTACCAACAATTATCTACATCATAATAGATTCATACAAGTCAATATAAGCATGTTGTCTATGTGAAACAAGATGATAATGAAGAGCTGTTTTTTATGTCTTTATGTGGTTGACCTTAAATTTATAGAGAATAGTCAAACAATATTTGAAGACTTAAAACAATGCTTGTATAGAGAGATCGAGATAAAGAATTGCAATATTTTAGCACACCCATTGGTACAAGCTTGAAGTTGACAAAAAAATGAGAAGAAAGCAACATAGATACAACTCTAAGTTAAAGTTTGGTTGGATGCCAGAGGTACCTTAATCACTAGACCAAATATTGTTTATATTGTTAGCGTAATTATAAGTACATGGAATTGTCTTAGAATTCTCATTAGGTTGTTACAAAGAGAATTCTAAGAGAGATCGAGATAGAGAATTGCAATGTTGTTAGCACATCCATTGCTACAAACTTGAAGTTGACAAAAAAATGATAAGAAAGTAACATAGATACAACTCTATATTAAAGTTAGGTTGGATGTCTAAAGTACCTTAATCACTAGACAAAATATTATTTATGTAGTTAGTTTAATTAGCAAGTATATGGAATTGCCTTAGAAATCTCATTAGGTTGTTACAAAGAGAATTTTAAGTTATGTCAAAGACTTAGTTGAGTATGGTCACTTCTATCTCTATGATAAAGAATCGAAGTTAGTTAACTATTCCAACTGTATATGTTTTATATACAATTTTCTTTTAGAGTTTGAAGAAGCATAATTACATGGCCCTGTCAACATGTGATGCAGAATGTGTTGTATCTTTATCTACCATGAGTGAAGTTTTATAACTCAAAAATCTACTCAAAGAGGTTGTATCATTCACAAGTTGAACTCACAAGGCATAGTCCAAACTCTTAGATAATCTAATATGGCATCGTCAAAACAAGCACATCGACACCTAGTATCATTTTCTTAGAGAGCATATGAAATAGAAGAATGTGCAGCTAAGCTACTACAACACTACTAAACAACTGGTTGATATACTAACGAAGACACTCCATGTTAAAGCATTTATGAAGTTCATAGAAATGTTTGGATTCAAATATATTCAAGTATGAGAGAATGTAAAATGTTACAAACATTGAATGAAAGAGTTTTCATGAGTTTCATAGTAAGAGAGTCCTTTACGAAAAAAAGGCTACGCAAGCTTAAGGGGGACTCCATTGTAAGAGTATTTTTAAATGAAGGGTGTTACGTTGGTTTCTACTGGATGGGAGTTTAGAAGAGTTGTATGGAGAGAATTTCTCAAGGTTACTAGGGGGAGAGACCTATATAAGGAGACCCCCCCCCCTCGCATTGTACTCATTCATACTTAGCCTCTTTGAGCATCTTCTATATAAGGAGTTCTATGACGATATTTCTCCATTTTCTTGTGTGATTTGGTTAAAATATTATTATTAAGAAACTATTTTCTTTATTTTTATCTGTATTGTTTGATCTAATATAATTTAGAGCCAAGTTTCCATTGCCCCTGATTTATTTCCAACATACTATGTCAACTGAGATTTCCTGTGAAATCTTAAAACGTGTAATCGGAGAAGCAGAAGCACATTTTTTCTGGTCGTCAAGGAAGATGATCGAGGCCCAATATACGCATAGATATTTGAACCGGAGAACATGGATAGCAAGATAGATGGAAATGAAATCTCAAACAGTTAGCCTACGTACGTACGTTGTGGCATAGACCTCCTGCTGCACCGTCGATTCGGAGAAGGAAGCGTCGAAGCTGAAATGCCGGCCTCTTAGACGCTTCAACCGGAGATAGTCCGTCTCCGACGCGAATTCCGTCAGGTAAACGTCCCGCCGATCGACGATCCGCACGCAGCAGCGGCACCCGGCTTCCTTCTCCTTCTTCGCCAATGGCCTCAGCCTAACGTACACCATTATCCGGCTGGCGCCGCCGGCGGTGCCACTGATGCCACAGCGGTTCTCAGAAATGGCGCCCATGTCGCTTCCGCCACTACTTCTCTTTGGCCTCGACACCCCGGGCTCGGACGCCGTCCCGCGGCCTCCCAGCGAGATCGGAGTGCCGGCCACTCCGGCCGGTTCCTCCTTCCCGCCGGGTAGTGGGAGTAGGAAGGCTCGGTCCCCGCCGCTTACGGTCCCGACGATGTTCTCCTTCGTCTTGGCGGCGGCGTGCGACACGGCGGGCTTCTTGGACAAGCCCATGGAGGTCATTAGCAACTCGTTGGAGTTGACAACGTTCTCCTTCATCGCCATGTTTGTTTCCTCCTCCGCCTGTTCCTCCTCCCCACCGCCTCTCTTCTTCACACTGGAGTCGAGGAGATCAACGCTCGGGTGGTGGGTGGCGATGACATGCCTCTGCCCTCGGGGAACCGCACTCCTGGCGGCGCCGGCCAGTTGGTGCTGGTGCTGCTCGTAGAACAACGTCAAGGCCTTCATCTTCTCCTTGAGAGCGTGATGGGGATTCCGCAGCAACAGCGGAGCCGTACCGGCGACCGCTTCTTGGTCGGGCAGAGCTGGTGCTCGGTGCCTGTACGCCGTCGCCAGCTGGTTTGGCTCATCGCGGACGACGGAGAACTGCGACCTGGTGGAGACGGGCATCCCCAGAGAGAGAGATCCCTGATCAAGCTTGAATCTGGTCTTGCTCTCTCGAAGAAAGATGATGTCTGAACGGTACTCTTCTGTTTGACGCCGGAGATGCAGAGGCGCAGCTTGCTTGACGGAGAGAGAGAGAGAGACCTCGGATCCCTTTTTCTTGTAACGTGGAAGTCGTCTGTGGTGCAGATCAGAGGTCTGCGGAGAGATCAAGGCCGTTGGTCGTAAGATGGACGGATGTCTGAGGACAGAGAAAAAGTGAGGATACGACGGGAGGCCGGAGGAGAGAGAGAGAGGGGGGCGGCTGTTGCATTTGAATTTGAGACGAAGGGTAGTAGCAACGGTCGGGCGTAATGACGGTGCTGCCAAAGAGCTGCTGGCCCCACTGGACTAAAACGGTCAGTCCACCTGTAACGTGATCAGCTCAGCTCGCACGAACAGGTGGATTTTACGCGACCATCCACCAATGAGGTAATGACACGTCCAACCGTCAAGAGGGTTGTGGCGCACCGAGCGGCGCTCGTCCGTGGAAGTGGCGCCATGGCCATTTCGCGGAAGAGATGCTTTCGGTCCTCCTCGACCAATCACGTTGCAGCGCCAAAAGATGGGGCTTTCTAGCCGGGGATGTTGACCAAATGCTTCTTCTTGAAGCTCTTTTTTTTTTCTTTTTTTTTGAAGCTGTCTCTCTAACATCAAACGTGTTTAGAGGATAATATATAAAACGAGGAGCAAAATCATGATACTCACATAATTACGGCTCATTTAGAAACCAATCCAATTGTTTAGGTTGATCATTGGGGATTGCGCAAGGATAAATAAATAGCAAGTATATATATATATATATCTATGCATGATTGATGATGTAAAAAGCTACTCCCAAGTCCCAAGAGTTTTAGGAGTATGTACAGTTTTGTTGATTAACACAACGAACAACGTGATGGTGTTTATTTACCAAGACCAAGAATAATGATGTTATAGATATTATCTAGAATATTGAGGACGCAGTTTGACATCAATCAACTATATTTTAATATATAAATGGGCAAGATCATAAGTACATACGGACAATCCAAGTGATTTTGATAAAGAACAAAGATGACCAGGGTACATAACTTCAGGTTCGGATGATATCAGATAATCATATATAGGCATCGATCGGATGATAAATATGATTGGATTCCTAGCTAGCTTGTAAAAATAAGTGGCTGTGTGTACAATATTATTTATGTGGAGTAGTGATAGTAATAAAGCATATTAATATTCATCCTTCAACTCTCTCTCTCTCTCTCTCTCTCTCTATGTATACATATATGGGTGATCCCTCCTCCGATGAAAAACAAGGTTAAATTGGCTTTTAAAATATTGGACCATATATATATATATGTCTAGAACATTTTCTGAAGTGCAAATTAAATGGACACTATTATCAAACATGCATGAATGCAAAACATTCCTAAATGGGTGGTCTTACCCTAGCACATATCAACATGATTAAAATCGAGTGATAAATGCATAATAAATATTGGGAAACACATTTGGAACCAAGGACGTCCTACCTATGCACATGAAATAATGCAATACAAAAAAGAAAAACGATGAGAGATGATGTGAAAGCGATATATATACATAGCACAACGGCATCTCGTGTAATTCGATCCTTGGCTCTCAGGCCTATCATCGGCGAGGTCTATGTATAGAGGCTAATTCAGGAACATTTTCATCTGAAGTAAAAAGTGACAACAAACTTCCTTTTGTTCATGGTTCTATTAATGTGTCTTCTCCCATGAATTATATGATTCTTGGAGAAGGGAAAACAACATGGTGTTATCGTGGTTATTAACTTCCATTCATCAATATTTGATTCTTTCATTCCTATATGTTGAAACTGCATATCAAGTTTGGGTTGATTTGAAGGTGCGGTTCTCTTCTTCCCATAGTCCAAGAAATTATTGTTAGGAACAATCTATTGCTCTCCTTTTGCAAAATAATGCTTCAATTACAAAGTGTCAAACAATTTTATGAACGGATTTTGAGATGAATTGACTCAATTTAAGTTGGACATTCTTGTTTTAGCTTAGAACCGAACATGTTTAATGCAATTTTTAAAGGGTTAAATGAGAGTTATTCTCATGTTCATAGCCAATTTCTTTTGATGAACCCTCATCGACAGTTGGGAAGGTTTATTCACTAATACTTCAAGATGAAGCACAATTTAGTGTCCATGTTTCATGTTTCATCTTTTCAAGATGTTTCAACTATGGCAGCAAAATTTGATCACAATAATAAACAAGTAAAGTCAAAAGAGAAGTGTTCTTTTTGTCATTTAAATGGTCATTCAAGAGAACGGTGCTACAAGTTAAATGATTTTTCGCCACATTATAAAAAATGTAAATAAGACATATGGAAAGAACACTCAATCTCAAAGTAAAAATTTAGATTATGGATATACTTTGTCTTTAGAGCAGTAAGTACAGTTACAAACTTTTAAGCACTTCAGAAAATCAAGTTGATATGGCAGGTAACCAATTTTTAGTTCCTCATTATTGGATATTAGACTCAAATACATCAACTCATGTCGCACCCAATTTAGTTCCTTTAGTTCCTGATAGAAATGTACACCTTACAAGTCAATCATATACGATATGATTCAACATTTCTAGAAATATCTCATTCAATTAATTAGACAAATCTTCATTATAAGCTCTTATTAGATGAGAATATCATAATGAAGTCCTTGATCAAATGCAATGATGATTAAATAATGATGAGATCATGATAATGGGATTGATCATCTAGAGGTAATGGATCTAAATGTTCCTAGCCATAGGATACTTGAGATGGGACATCAAAGATCCGGATAGACTAATGTATGTGATATTTTCTCATGTGATGAGGATGACCGATCTCATTGGTCATTAGTGTGGAGACACTGAGATACACATACAAGTGCTCATTAGTTAAATGAGTTCATTGAATTGACCGAATTATAAACCTTGAATGGTATCTTATCATTGAATTGACCAATCAAGGTTTTCTATCATCACGGATGCATGGTTGGACCTTTGACCTAAGTCGCTAAAGATATCTTGTTGGGTGGAACTTGTGCTTTGATCATTAACTTATGGAACACCGTTTAAATGGTCCGGTATAGCGATGGATCGAATACAAGGAAAACCTGATAGAGGTAATTGAGCGGACAACAAGGGATCGTCCACTCTCGGTAAGTGAGAGTGAATGTCCTATGGGATAATACTCTAAATCCCTAGCCAGTGTAGATAGGATAATTGGAAAAGAAGTTTTCTAATTAATCCAATTCTGAGTACAAAATCCTATAAAGTCGGTACACTAAGAAGTTGACAGTTGATGTCGTACTCCTTTTCGACCGGAACATTGGATGGATGAGGGTTTATATCCATGTGGTAACTGATGATGGAAAGGCTCAATGGAGATGAGATTATCCTCATAGCCATTTGGGATCATGGGTTGTGACTTGTACCCTTCATGATCGGTAAGTCGATTAATTTATTATCGGATAACAGATTTAATTAAATTAAATAAAATTGATCTATTTTATTTAGGCCTCAACCAAATAGGCTATTAGGCCTAGTGGGTCACACACAAAAGGACTTATCCACAAGTACATGGGCAAGGGCGTAATTTATGGAGATTTTAGATTTTTATGAAAAATTCTAAAATTCTCTATAAATACTAATGGTTTCAGCCAAACCCTATCAAGCCAAGGGTGTTAACCACGCCCTCAGCCTCTTCCTTACCTTCTCCTTTCTTTAAAAGGTGTCCATGATCGATGGAGCTCTGATCGGGAAGAGTTCTCGAGGCCGACGCGAAAGGAGAACCTGTTGTAGATGAAATTCGTGTAGATACTGTTAGAGACCGGACATTTGAATGGTTTGAAGAGCTTGAGAAGCTCATCTCCTTCCTCTCCATTAGATTATATGAATCTCTATCAGATATATTCGAAACCAATTTGATCAGTTTTTGGTTTTCGTCGTTTGATTCCGATTGAGACAGATTCTAAAGGAACCTATATGAATCGTCACTTCCGATACACCAAATTTTTATGAACGATTCCTTATAGTTCCAACTTCAAACATGCACCGAAATATTATTCTTGCAAATAATGCAATGCTGCTAGTGGAAGGGAGAAGTTCTTTCAGTTTAACAGATAGTGTTAAATTGACAAATAACATTTGACAACTTCTGAAACCATGTCGGGAGACTTGTTTTAAACCATATAAATATTTTCAGAGTCTACATACTACATTCCACCCCTCAACCTTAACACCATGTGGGACCTTCATGTACACTTCTTCAAGTAAATCTCCATTTAAAAAAGTATTACCTACATCAAATTGAAGCAATTCCCATCCATACACGGTTGAAAGAGACAACAAAAGTCATAAAGTTGTTAATTTAGTTGCAAGCGCAAATGTTTCATTGTAATCTAAATCTTCAGTTTGAGAAAAAAAATCATTTGCTACCATCATTGCTTTGTGTCTACATGGAACCGGTTGAATTTCAATTTATAAACCCATTTACAACCTACAAATTTTTTTTCCCATATGGCAATTTAGTAAACTCACATGTTTTATTGTCCTCCAATGCCTAATTTCTTTGAACACAGAATCCCTCCATTTTGATATTTGACAAGCATCAGACTACCTTTCAAGTTTAGAAAAATTACTAATAGATGAAAGAAAAACCATATGTTTATCACTAAACTTACTAAATTTCAAAATTATGTATCGAATATGTGACTTTATTGTTTTGGCGAGAACTAGAACTACAAGTTATATGTGATGTGTAGTAGTCTTTAAGGTAAACCGAAGTTTTCTCGATTCTAGTTGGCCTATCCTTTTTTATCTCCGAAATATTGGTACTTGCTGAGTTAAGCATGACAAATTGGTTCTAACTGTTGATTTTCATTCTCAACCAAATCTTCAACAACCATCTTACAAATCC
Organism: Cryptocoryne crispatula var. balansae; assembly: GCA_036172225.1. NCBI lineage: Eukaryota > Viridiplantae > Streptophyta > Magnoliopsida > Alismatales > Araceae > Cryptocoryne > Cryptocoryne crispatula. The sequence continues at coordinate 44,331,319 of CM069923.1, read as the reverse complement.
CAAAACTATGAGTTTGGCATTTGTAAGATGGTATCAGAGAGTAGGGCGATGTCCTCTTTATAATCTTTAATTATCCTGTTTCTTAAATTGGCATTGTGAAGAAGAGTGTTAATAATTAGCTGTTATTCGATGACTTCCCTTCTGCATATATGCATAGAAACCAGGAAGGTGTTTTTAAAAGCGCCAATGTGTAGTTTAATCATAACCTAATACATGGAAGCGGGAGGTGCTTAATTAATTATATAAAGGCATGCACTTGCATTGATATTGAATATTGTGTTTTCTCTAGATGGGAGACGATTTGCAGATCCCACAATAATTATGTCTAGGATGGAGGAAATTAGTTGTTTACTGTTTGGTTTAACCTAATGGACTGAATAGAACTAGTTAATTTTGCATGGTTCGATTCAGTGTTCAATATAGATATTGCATGAACGTACATGCATCCATGCACATGCGGTGGTTTATATATTCAGTTTCATAAATAAGTGAAATCAAACCCGATCAACAATTTGAATTAATTCAAAACAAGTTAAATGTGCAGATATTTTTTATGTACGACACTTTATATGTTTTATCGTAAATGTATAGGTTCACTTTTTATATGGATTTTAAACTCGTAAAATAATATTTTTTCGATATGTACCATTTATTTTAAATATTAATTATTTAGTATTTTTTTCTTGAAATTGATTGATAAAAACTTGAATGGAAACAACTCCATTGGAGTGTTTGGTTCCGTGAGGGCTTAAATTTTGTGTTGAAAAATATTTTAATAAGAGAACTTTGTTTAAAAATTTTGTTCGACAATAATTATGAAAATGTGCTTGTCTATCTAAAACATATTACTTCAACCTTGGCAATAATTATAATTATTTCAATTATCAGGGTAACTTCGACCTCCACAGATGGCGGCGGTCTGTTATTAATCAGGACGGTTGGATGGAAGATTCCCATCCAACGGCAGCGGTGCTGTAGAGCTCGCTAGCTAGATAGTCAGCGGATATCAGCCGCTGACCATTCCAATCCGGAGGTACATGGGATGCGGCGGCGGTCAGCACTCTGACCGCCGCTCCAGCATCGCCGCCGCTCTGACCGCCGCCGCATCGCCGCCCCAGGCGCGCTGGAACTCCGCCTCCGCCGCGGCGTCCAGGAGATCCACCCCTCTCTCTCGTGCCGTCTGGTACGCAGACCAAGACCGGACGTGCGTCAGGACCGCCGCCAGGTCCATCTTTCCTTTCGACGGCGAACAAGAACGGCCCCGGCCGTATTCTCCTCCCCCTCCACCGGCTCGAAGGTGAACTCCACCCCGGCGTACCTCTCCTCCAGCAGCCGCCTCTCCGGTGCCCAGTACGGCTTGGAGGCCGCGTAGAAGCCGTCGTAGAAGGCGCCGAAGACGGCGTCGACGCGGGACAGCAGGTAACACCAGGCGGCGATCACGCCGGCCGCCCGGGCGGCGGAGGGCGCCGCGGGCCAGCACGTAGAAGGAGGGGGAGGTCGAACCAGTTCTCCGGCCCTCCTCTCTCGACAGCACTCGACAGTCATGCAATATTGCCAAGTGGAGAATAACATGCAGAAGGCGTTTTAAAACATTTCAGTGAAGCATGATATAGTCATTCAGGTTAATTTTAGATCTCCCTCCAAATTAATTCTAGATATTCTCCAATACGTTTATTTTACGTATATATGTTCCAAATTTGAAGAAATTGTGAATGATCTGAATATTTAACAATAGCATTTGTGGATCCATAATGCATGCTGTTTTTTATTTGCTCGATAAACTAATAAGACTCGGCTCATATATATATATCGTGATTGGATCATGACTTCTAAGGTTACGTTTGGTATCAGGATAGAAATAAAGAGAATAAGGATAAGTCATCCCTTGTGACTATCCTTATTCTTATCGTGTTTGGTTTGACTTAGGATAGATTTAGAGGATAACTCTATTCTATGTTTGGCACGACAAAAATTAATTTGAGGATAAACATATATTTTTATATGTATACTTTTATAATAACTTACGTAATCATATAATAAATATAAAATATAATTAAACATATAACAGAGATAAATTTTAAATATAAATAATAATAAATTTTAAATATATAATACAAATAATAAATATCACTAACTATTTAAACCTATCGTGAACCTAATAAACAACCATCATCTAATATATAGTGTTAATTATAAATATTAACATTATGAATTATGAATTATATTTCTTATGAATTGCATCCAGCTCAATCCATTCTGCAGCGTCTCGCAGCAGAGACAAGCTCATGCCGCAACCCCACAATTATGCATAAAAAGGAGGGGGGAGATAGAATGGGGGAAGTCGACAGGGGTGCCAGGGGAAGAAGAACCCCAGTTGCTGGCTGCGGCAACACAGCCGGAACGGAGAAACGAAGCTGCAGCGGCAGCAGCTGGTGTAGTGATAGAGGAAAAAGAAAGGGCAGGACGGCGCAGAGTAGGGAGGGATGGAATGGGCGTGCCCCCGCCATGACATTGTGCCAGAGTCGCAGAGGCTCCCCGGTCTAACCTCTAGCCGCCATGTCCGATCTGGGCAACCAAACAACCAACGAGAAACACATAATTATAATTCCGCTGGCACCGGTGATTTGGGCATCGGAAAGACACCGTCTTTCTTGTCAGATTCTGCAGATCCTCGGAGAAAGATGAAATTGAGAGAAGGGTGGGAGGGAGGACAGGACACCGACCTCGACGTCGCCTTGCACGCCGGCCTCCTCCATGGCCTCATGGCGCACAACGGTGATCTTGGATTCGTCGCTCTCCCAACCTCCCTGCAAGCCAAAAATCGACAGAAAAAATGGTTCATTGTCCGCTGCCCTTTCACGATCGAGAAGTGAAGGAGGGGAAACGAATTAGGCGCCGCCAAGATCATACCCTCGGGAACATGACATTTTGTCCCTTATGTGAGCTGATAACGAGCACTTGGATGCTGTTCTCGTTCAGATTGTCCGCCTTGACTCTATAGGGAATGCATCTGTTGAAGCCAAAGAAAAAAGATTGATCAGAGGAAGGAGATGCTCCGCAATCTAGGGATCTTGGATCGGGACCCCTTGTTTGAGTCCAATTCCGGTGAATCCGCCGCCGGAACATGGATCCAGATCTGTCCCAGCAGGCAGGAAGCGATCGAGGGGAGGGGACGAACCCGACGACGAGGCGGTGGTGTAGCGCTGCAGCTCTCTCCCCTTGCGAGCAACGAGCATCGCCATGGGTGCCGAGCTCGCCGACGGAACCCACGAGAAGGCCTGTGAGCAGATGCCGAGCTTGTCCAATGCTCGATTGCCATGAGGGCGTCTGCCGTGAGCTCGTCTGCTGCGAGATAGTCGAGTGTCGCGAGGGTGTCCGCCGCGAGAGCCGCCGCCGCTGCGAGGTCGTCCGCCTTGAGAGCGGCCGCGAGAGGGTTGAGAGGGTCGAGAGCGACAAGACCATCGTATCCTCTCTTATCCCACCGATTAGGGGGATGACTTAAACCTGGTTTTAACCCAATTTTTTGGGATAGACCGGATTAAGTTAACCTAGGTTAAATTGAAATTTATTTGTGTACCAAACAGAGGATTGGGGATAAACTAGGTTTATCCCACCTTATCCCCGTACCAAACATGGCCTAAAAGTCCATCTCGATAGATTGATTCATTCGATTCGGTCTTCTATATATATATATATGTTCAATAAAGAGAAGTGATTATTTTTAATTATATAAATTTTACTTGATAGTTAGATGACTAAGTAGAAAGTACCGTTGGATTATTTATATGTCTTTATATATATATTCTTTAATTGGTTGTTGGCCGATCGTAAATCGCTTATATATTAGCGGATGGCAGAAAGCGTTTCACAGGTACACTACTCATTCCAACACATTTTACTTATATACTAGTTATAGGACGTGCTTCGCACGTCTACCATAAATATCATAAAAAATTAAAAGTATTATAATATTTTAACAATACAAATTATCAAATATTATGTAGTTAATATAAATTGTTGATTATAAAAAATTTTATTTTTTAATATAAAAACATCAGTTAAACATAATCAATATTATTTACGATCACGTAAACAGTGTTAGAATTCTTAAAATATATTTATTAAATATTATTTATTTTTAAAAATATAAATTATCAATTATTATAAAATTTATATTATTGAAGAAGTATGGATGATCTCACCGTCAAATATAAAAAAATATATTAACATGTTTATTACAAGCATTGTCAAAATTGATAATTTCAAGAATAAACTTTCTCGTAGACAATTATACTTGAATTATTTAAAATATAAATAAATTATATCACAAATTTTAACATTTATCGTGAATAATGTACCGATTTCTTATGGCATTATAATAAGAGATATACAATTCGAACAGATAAAAATTGCATGACAATGAAAAAAAATAGATATGAGATCTTTAAAATATTATAAATGTTCAACAATAAAAACATGAAGTACGTATATCTTTCAAAAGTAAATAATAGAATTGTAGCATTTGTCATTCAAGTCTTGGCTTCTTTGAGACATGTTGGTCGTCTTCATCAGCATCACGAGAAGTGGAGCACTCGATATCTTTGTCGGTGATGTTGAAAACTTTTGTACAAGTGTAGCTGATGTTTTCATCATCATTTCTTTTCACACACTTGACAGTGAACAAATACCGCTTATACATCAAGTTCTCCATTATAGTCAAATATGCTGACAAATCTTTGTCCTGCGGAGAAATGAAATCAGACGAGTTGATAAAAAAAGAAAGACAAATAAAAGTATTTAATGAAACCTTCTTTTCTTTCAACAAATGCAGTGGCAATCCAAGTATGTCTTCAGCTTCTTGGTTGAAAAATGAAAGCCATAAGTTGGAAGAATTATCGCCAATTTTCAATCTCAAACAATATCTATAATAAATTTACAAACTTTAATCGTCAAGTTGATGTATTTTAAAATATTAATATAATTGTCAAATGAAATTGTAATGAGATATGTTACCTTTCGATTGGATGGTTGATATTTTTCGAACATTTTGAACAAAAATATACATTATTTTCTTCTCTCACAAGTTTTGCACAATATGAACAAGTTTGTGTACCATGGATCTCTGCTTGTTATGACATCATGTACAGAAGCCTTGACATCATATGTGATAACCTAAAAAAAATTAGTTAAATAATTTCAGTAATAATATTGAAGATAAGAACATTAGAATGTACTATGTGAGTGGAGTCTGTAAAAGAGTACCAAGAAATTTAAGCATTCTGTCTATTGTTGTTGTAAAGTGAATAAAATGATAAATGTTTGATAAATTTCTCAAAAAAATACCTGTAAAGAGGAGCTTCTCGTGTTGTCAATCAATTCCTTCAAAGAGATTTCCTCTGATTTTATTGTGACAACATCTTCTGTTGTCCCATCAATCAATCGTCGTGTCAATTCAGATTCATTGTTACTAATCCTGAAAAGTCATGATCTTAGTATGGTGCAAAAATAAAATATAAATCAGTATTAATGTTAAAAGAATAAATATTATGACCGATACCAAGTTTGCAACAATGTGGCCCTTGTCATATTTGGATGAACGTAAATCTTTGTGTTAAAAGTGGACTTTAAGCCGAAATTTCCTAAAGGAAAAAAATAAGTCATATCATTAGTGATTGATGTAATATTTGAAAAAGGGTAGAAACGTACCTTTGAATGAATGCGTTCTTAATGATGTTGCGAACACAATAGGTTTATCATGAATGATTTGACGAATTCTTTCGCCATCGTTCTTCACGAAATTTTCCCATAAAGTAAGCATTATGGGAATTGTGCATCTGATAAAGACAACGAGATATCGGTGACAAAGCAATAAAAAAGTGATAGAAATAACAATAAAGCAAAGAATAAGAAAATACGTGTCATCTGTTAAAGTTAATGTTTGTCGTTCAATTTTTTTCCCATCTGATCGACGGGACACAGTAGTTGTTTCATCACTGCGAATCACTATGCCCAATAAATCTGCAAATGAGAATATTATTTATTAGATTCTAATAATGAAAGTAGAAAAAGTGAATTTTCTTACCGATGACTTCGTCGTCAATTCTAGATTGAAATAATTGAGATATTGTTCGCATTTTACTTGACTCTCCGTCATCTAATTGAGTAGCAGCGATATCTTCGGCTTCTGAGACGCTGGTAGTGTTGGAGAAGATGATTGTATTTGGAACTGTGCCAATGTTGAATCTGGGATTCGCCACTTTAACTTGACCATTTGAAATATTGTATGTTTTTCCTTCCTTTAGCAAATGGTCAAGTTTCACAATTACTTCCAAGAACATAGAAGCTTGTATAAGAGTTCCCTAAAAAGTTGTTAAAATTAATTTGTAGAATTACAAGGAAATGCAAGTTGTTATAGTACAATTAATAAAAAGTATAAACTAACATGTTCATCCTTGAAACACATATTTATAACTTTTCCTGTTTTGTTGTATTTTGAGAACACATATGGTGGTTTTTTCTCGACTAAATGCATGTGAATAGTCCATTCCGTCATGTTAGGTGTCAACTCTTTCAACATTGTTATCTTTGAAGCCATATCCTGATGAAGAACAATGACAACGTTAGAAAAAGTAATGTATATGATGTATGATATAAATGAAAATACGTACATATGCCAATGTTAAAAATTTCTTTGTAGACAATATTTTGTGTTAATTGGCACATAGTTATGTCGTTTAATTTGAATGGCTTGATAGCCAACTTTGTTGATCTTCTTGATACACCTCGGGATAAAGCTACGTACAATTGCCCATGTGAAAAAACTGGTTCTGGCAAATAAATTCCAACGTTTGTTATTGTTTGCCCCTGTGCCTTATTAATAGTCATTGCAAATCCCAAACGCAATGGAAATTGTTTTCTTTTAAACTGAAATGGGTAAGTGTCAGGTTCTGCTGGATACAAAGGTATACGTGGAATCAAAATTTCATTTCCTGCATGTTGGCCACTCGCAATTTGTGCCTTTATGATGTTTCTTTGAAAATCCAAACAAACCAATCTTGTGCCATTACATAAACCATTTGGAGCATCCAAATTTCTTAATAACACAACCGGACAGTGTTTCTTCAAAGTTAATTTTGATGGTGGCATACCAGATGGGGTCAAACTCGTTTAAAAACTCCACTTGATAATGGGTTTTTGCTTCGTCAATCGCACTATCATAACTATAATAGACATGCTCATCTCCCGGAAATGATGTAATGAGGATATCGTTAATTTCATCAACAAATTCATTTTTTGTTGCTAGTATGGCTCTGCTTGTGATATATGACGGACACTTGTACTTAATCTCAATTTCTGCATATATATTACTAATCAACTCACTTCGCATATCTTCAACGTCTTCGAATTTGACCAACATGTCATCGGGAATACAAACCAATCTATTACCGATAGTTTTTTCCGTTCCATTTCCAATTCGAAGTAAAAAGTTTGCAAAATCTTCATCACACTTTGCTCGCATGTTCTTTGTAAGATACAATTTTTCAATTTTGGGCCACAAATAGGATGTGATCAAACACGCATCAATTGTTTGGCTTTGGGTGGCCCTTGGAATTACGGGTAGAACTTGTCGAAAATCACCACCAAATAATAAGATTTTACCACCAAATGGTAGAACCTAATCTATGATATCTTGTAGTGTTCTGTCAAGTGCTTCGATTGCATGTTTTTTACACATAGGAGCTTCATCCCAAATTATCAACTTCGACATCCTTATTAAATTTGCCAGCGAACTTTGCTTTTTTATGTTACACATTGACGACTGTTTTATATCCAAAGGAATCTTGAATCTTGAGTGTGATGTTCTTCCTCCGGGCATTAGACAAGCTGCTACTCCACATGTTGCTGTTGCCAAAGATACATGCCCCTTACTCCTTATATTTGCAAGTATTGCTCGGTAAAGATACGTCTTTCCTGTCCCTCCGGGTCCATCTATGAAAAATATGCCATGTTCTTGTCTGTCGACTCGATCCATTATCAATTTGAAAGCTTTTTGTTGGTCTTCATTCAGCAAGTTGATCGATTCAATATCCTCAGGAGGCGTCCGAATCAACGGTTCATCCATGATTTCTTTTGACGTGTTTGATGATTCAGAATTGATGGCAAATCAAAGTCGGAAATCTTTCTTCCTAAGTTTTCAAGAAATATGCTTATATCTTTCAACGTTGCCATCGGATGTTCTGAATATGATAAATTTTTGTTTCTCCCAAAATCCTCAGACATATCTTTTTGGAATTTATCCCATAATGATCTGACATTTTCTGTATCACAATATACTAATGTCATAGCAAATAACCGACGTAAAGAAGATGGCATTTGATACATAACAGCCTCCTCGAAACAACAAATTACTGATTGGTCACTTTCCAACAATCCTCTTAATTGAGCTGCTTCTCTAAACGTAGTACAAGTAAAACCAGCAACTGTACGTAAGTCTTCAAATGATTTCGGACCTCTGACATTATTCAACAGTATTCGGAGATTGTATCTTTCTCCTTCAGATGGATTTGCCGCATTCACACGACCAATTACTTGTCGTTGCTTTCGTCTCGTCCAAGATAATCGTGACTGATGCCAAACATAGTATTCTGGAAACTCTCTGTACAATAACTTACGAGCTTCTATGTCGATAATATTTTTTGTGAAGAACTCTGTAAGCATTGTTTTTTTGGACCGAGAAGTTTCCAAAACGTTACGTAAGTCATCACTGTTGTTGAAAGTCACGAATTGCATATTTGGTAGATGTAAGTCAAGTTGAATAACAGAAGGATACATCTCATTTAGATTGAAATGATAAATTCTCCACATTGCTTCCGGTGGTGAAATCCATCTACCATCTCGAAAATCTTTGATTTCATCAACAACAATTCTACGTTCATCATCAACATCAGCAATGTGTACTGAAACACGATCATGCCCTTTATAAATATACTTGTACAAGTACTTAATCGCGGTTATCGATGAGCAAATTTCGACGTTTATATGACAATTGTACCGCTTAAGTAACAAAGGATTGTAAGGAACGACCCACCGATTATCCAAATAGTGTTGTCTCACTTTAAATTTTTTCCCATTATCTCTTCTTCTGTATGTTGGATAAGAATTATTGCCCTTCAATGAAACATCACTGAATTGCCGTGGATAATGGCACTTGCATTTTCCATTTTTCATACAAGGTGACGATGGTCGTAAGGAACCACAAGGACCGTGTATCATGTGCTTTAGGACCATGTCGTGCAAATCTTGATCCACATTTGGATCTGGTATTTCTGCTGACACTATTGCGTCATATGTTTCCGGGATCTCAATCTTTTCACCTTCTTTCATAACAATCAAAAAATGAGCATGTGGTAAACCTCTCTTCGAAATTCAATGACATGTATGTGTGCAGCAACATTCCCAAATATTTTCTCATTAAACAATTGATGCTTGAGATTTTGTAATTTTGATCTAAAAATTCGACTAACAATGTCTGGCCTGTTGAATGCAACTTCCCATGATTGCATTTGATTTCTAATTTCATCCCAATCTGGATTGCAAGTGATTGTCAAGAATATATCTGGCTTTCCATATCGATGTACAAGAGCCATTGCATTCAAGTATCTCCTTCTCATGTCCCTTGGACCACCAATAAATGAGGTTGGTAATACAATACATTTTCCAATATTTTTTGAATTTATTTCTCCATTTTTAACAACATATACAACTCTTTGATAATGTTCCACATATATATGTTGTTGATTTCTGTAGTAGAAATCCAATCGGTCTATTTCTATTTTAACATACATGTCAACAATATACTGTTGCAATAAACGTCTTCCAAATAGTATTGAAGAACAATGTGAAATTCGAATATGGAGAATGTATGCATAATATTCACGCGCCGAAACAAAAAATTTATTATTTCCTTGGGAAGATGCACCTGCAAGGAATAATATCTATTCTATTAAGTTTTTTAAAAAACTATCATTACACGTGGTTATACGATGAATTCAACAAGTACCTTCTTCTCTTTGTACTAAATTGATGAATGTATCATCAATGCCCATTAAAAGATTTGAGGAGCTATCAGTATTTAACGGGCTGTTAGTTCTTCTTATTCCTCGATGCCAACCAGCTTTCTCCACTTGGGAATAGTAAAGGATATTGAAGTGGATCATAGCATCCATAATACGAATGAACTTTATAATTTCTTCCATCATGACCATGTACAATAATATCCGCAACATAACGTCCTTCTATATCATTTCCTTCGACCCAAATAGTCGCTACTTGATCGGCCGTAGGTGTGTTGTAAACACGTTGGTCCAACCCAGATCGGTTCGGATGGAAATCACTCTTTTCTCAAAGGAAGGCAAGTTGTGTAGGTTTCTAAGGAAAGTAGAATAAGGATTGATACGTAATATATCAATCAACAATTTAATTATTGACTCATCCAAGTTCGGAAAATGATGTAGTCTCGTTACGGACTTCATTCTCGTATCATAGAAATATAATTGCGTATATCTTGCAACATTGTCGCTTGGAACAAGTGATGGAATGCGATGATGCAGTTGTCCCAAAATTCTAAAAGTGTAACATCCACTCCTCATATCGGCAACGGTTTTGTCAATAGTAACTCCCGATGAGGTAAATGCAAATATCTTGTTATATGCACGGACGTAATTCCTAAATTCTTTGCATTGGCTCTCATCGTACGTATACAACTTCAATAAATCAGATGGAATTTTCGTTAACTTCAAAGAAACCTCTCCATTGTAGCAACAAAATGTTGGAGGCTCGTATTCAAACTTTAATGCTCCACAATATACACAGCATCCAACAGTCTTGACCACATGTTTGGTTGAAAGTTGTTCCAATTTCCTAGCCTTTTTCCTCTGTGCATACAACTCCCTTCTTCTTCTATTCCTATTTCTTACAAATACTATGTATAATATAAAGTTAGAATACAAATACAAATAAATAAATATCGATACACATAACAACAAATTATGAATACATACCTTCGTCATTTGAAGAATCTCGTTTATCACTCATTGTAACTGGTATAATAATGAATAAGAAAGAATTCATGTTAGAATGTAATACAACGATTAACAAATAATTATCAATTTTTTAATAGTAATATAAAAAATAATTTTAAAAATCATGTAAATAAGATATTAATTAATTAAACATATATATCGTGACATAAAAATATATATTAATATTTTTTATTATAAGATACAAAATAATAGGTCATACAAGTGTCATTCATATAGTAATATCAAAAATTCAAGTAATATTTACCAATTTAAAATTTAAAAGTTAATATAATTAAAATTGAATAAAATGCATAAATTAAATGAATTTATTTAGACTATATCTCTACGTGAGATGTATTATTTTCATATAAAATGTATAATTCGAATTTTAGTTGGGTATCTTAAACCAATTTAGAAACTATAAGTATATACTATTATAAATAAATCCAATTATTGATTTATTATAATTTCAAATTAACTTATTCACTTATTACAGTAGTAATACTATAAACAATGTTGCATATAAACGTAATGATTGCCAATAATTAATAAAACAAATTTAGAAATTTTTTTCAAGGAAGGTTGTCTCAGTGTTGCTTTTAGTTCGAGGCTTTTGAAAAATATATAGTACAGACACCATGTTTACGTTAATCGGACAAATGGATGTTAATGTGGGTTGTCAAAAAATGGTACAACCCACCCGAACAGTGAAGAGGGAATCCTTCACATTTGGGGATTTACGGAGGTCTTGACGGAAACAAACCAAGTCACCTCGGGAGGAAATCCCAGAGGAGAGAGATCGGTAACCATCAAGAAGGGTATTTTTGAGTGAAAAGAATATATATGGAGAACGACCTTCTATCTTGGATGTCTTACAAGTTAGATGATGCCATAAGTCAATGTAAATGCAAGGGAAAAAATTGAAGGGAAAAAATACAAACAAACAAATATGTTAAATAAGAATTATAAAGAATTCACAAGACTAAAGATAAATAATTATATTCATTCATACTTTCTGTCATTGACAATCTGCAATTACACTGCCATATTTGTTCCTTCGAATTGGTTATTTCCTAAGTTTTTTGACTTGATTATGCATCTTTGTTCCTTGCACATGTCATCTTACTCATTTGTTTATTGATAGAAAGCAATTGCATAATTCTATTTGGCTCTAAAGTTTTTTTTCCATGTCATTCCATCCTTTGAAAAAAAGGACAGAGTAAGTTAAGGGGAACCTTGTCAAAGTAGGCCCTTAATGCTCCCAAGTCAATCCGTATGCATGGAATATAAAACTCCTTTTAATGCTAAGGAGGTTAGGCCATTGAATTATGGAACGGGTGCATGAATTTTAGGCCCACAAACTCTAGCTTGACCAATGGGATAAAAATAATTTAAGGGGACATGCCCTTACATGAAAACCCTCAAGACCTATCAAGAGTTCAAGAGATACTATCATGAAATCATAAATTGGGGATTATGAATTTTCATTCTTTCCACCTCTGCAATCTTGTGAAATGGTCAAATCATTGAAATTTTAACTCCATCTATTTCATATGTGATATTAACCTCCTGAATGGTCTCATGACCTCAAAAACAAAATAAAAAAGAAGAAACAGAAATAATAATACATAAAAAAGTAAACAAACCCTTTCAAGTAAATTCAAAAAACCCAACTTTCAAGTAAAAAACCCTCAACAAAATTCAAAAAATTTTTAATAAACAAAACATAAATGAAGTTCAGTCAAAAAGAAAAAAATTTGGTAAACTAAAAAATTTGTGAAACTAATAAACATGAATTAAACCCTGTGACAAACTCTGAAACTGAGAAAACAGTAAATTGTAGAATGCCGAAAATAATTGTAAAAAATTGGAAAACTACACAATTGTGACCCAAGATCACTATTCTTTTATGGCACTTAAAGCTAATCGTGATTAGCACAATTTTCACTTCTTTCAGATACTCAATTTTTGCAAAAAAATCAATGAACATGGCTATGAGGGTTGAATATGAAGAGGATAAAATTATTAATGATATAACATACATAATGATATGACATATGATAAATTAGGCAATGGGATTGGGCTTCTTTCATAATGAATTAGGCTTAAGAATGGGCCCAATTTGAGATAAATATTAAACCCATTAATGATATAACATATGAACTATGTAAGTGGACATAAAAATGCTTACTTTTTAAAGTAACCATCTTTTTCATAAATTTGGAGGTTTTCTTAGTTAATAAAATTTAATTTCTTTTTAGTTTTGACACTTCACAGATTGTTGAGACTTTATACTTTAAGAACTTCGTATACTTTTTACATTTCGAGTTTTAATTTTCCATATATGCTAATCATATTTGGATTTGTATCTCTTAAAATTCTCAAGTTCTAAAGTTCGTATATTATTTTGTATAGAATTGATAGTTTATACATTTGCTTCTATAGTAAATATGTATATTATTATGAAAATATTTTCTTCTTTGAAAATGTGATTCCAACAAGTGGTGTTTGGGTGAGTTCTAAAGTTCGTATGTCATTTGTATAGATTTGACAGCTTGTACGTATACTTACTACTTTTTTGTTAAACAAGACACAAGCTAAATAATGGCATACGAAGACATGCAACCATGTAAGGATGTACAGGAAAGGAATAGAGAACGATAGTGGATTGTTCTTGCAACAATGTTTATTACAATATAAACACTCTCATAGAGACATGTCAATACTAAAATATGGAAAAATAATAAGAGTGCTACCTACTGATAAGAGGGGAAATAAAAAAGTGTAATACATCACGACCCAAGTATTCTAAGCTTAGAAATGTAATCTTTTTTTAGCTATATCCTCTTCAATGACCATGATAGCTTTGCACAACTGACTTGTCTTCCACGTTGAGACGATGCTACGAGCTTCCTCCTCATCATCCGCAGAACCAAAATGTCTATCCTTAATAGCAGGCAAATGAGAAATCGAAGGCAATACATGGCGAGGAAGGCCTACTTGTAGAAGGCACCTGTATGAATTGTATAGTACAAAACATGTGCCCGATATAAGCCGTAGATCTACTCCAGGAGTGAAGCAAATCAGAAGGACCTTTTTATGCAAAGCCTTTGGAGCATAGAGGAATCCAGTATGGTTCATGTCAGCAAAGTAAACTCGCCACTCAAACCTTTTCTTTAACTTGGGACATTTGTTGGTAACTTTGTCATCAATTCCAAGTGCCGTCGCATAAGGATACAATGGGCTACGACGAAATAGACGAGACATGGTAGTAGCACCACCATCATAGTTGAATTTGAAATGCCAATCTGCCCAACATGCTAACAAGAGAGCGCTGCCAAAAGGAGGTCGACCTAAACTCGCGGATGTGAGCCCGCAGTATAAGTAGGCAAGTACAGAAGGACCGAGTTGTTTGCCTTGCCATATTCCCCTGATACAAGATAGGTGATCCGGCTGTAAAAACCCATTCTCGGCGGGGAAGAGAAACACGGCGCCTAGACAAGTGGCGAAACCCTTCAAGCCTTTAATCATTTTTTCCTCATCATCTCCTGCACTTTTCAAGATAGAGATAGTCCACGAGGCAAGTTTTTGTAAGCTAATGCGTTTACTTATAACAATACTACGTGAGTGTTCAGTATCAACGAACTCATGTAAAAATTGAGAGCATGTCAATGGCTCAAGAGGAATGAACATACTGTCCTCCTCACCCTTCCGACTGCGTCGCAATCCAAGCAAAATTTCTGCCTCCTCTAATAGAATTGTACACTCGAAAGTGCTGAATACAAAAGTATTGGTATCTGGATGCCACAACTCAATCAGTGCTCCCATCATAGCAAAGTCCAAGTAGTAATTAGCATAATGCTTTGCATGCACCAAGAGCCCCCTCAGACCCCAATTAGAGAGGATTGATTGTGAGAAAATATTTAGAACATCGAGCAATTTTTCTAACCAAGTGATATGGCCGAATCGTCTTGGACACGGGAAGTTAGGATAGTCCTACATCAAAGTATACATCAAAATTATTATAAAGAAGCCTTGACATTATTCACTCCTAATCGGATTCAATTGATGTGACCCACTTAAAGAGTAGTTCCCTAATTAAATATAAGAAAATTGCATAATGATTACGCTTACCAAACCGGCCACAATTCGATTCTTCACATGACCAGGAATGTCGGACAAACGTCTCCCCATATTCAACCGAGCCCTTTTGGAGCTAGATGCCATTTGTGAGAAATTACGTCGAGTCTAATAGGAGGACATGGAAATATTTTGTAAGGAATCATGACAAGCAGTTAAAGATGACATTTTGATTTCTTCTATTGAAAATAAATTTGACAACTATTTAAGTCAAAGTTTCTCAAATATACTCATTTAACAAGGCCATTTTTTATTCTGATTGTTCATTATTTATTTCTTGTATTTAATTTTTTATTTTTTTATCTGCTTATTTGACCATTGATTGCTTGTTAACATATTTCTTTGAAACTCAACGAAATTGTTAACCTCAACGACTATTAGAATTTCTAAGTTCTCTTTCATATTTATAATTGTTTAGATTTCCTGGTTTCGGAATTCAGATTTCTGAAAAAAATTTAGATTATATATACATTATATTTTTAGAAATTCAGACCTAGATGATAGTAGAATGATAGTATAATAAACCTATCTTTTAACTAATTTATGAAATGTCCTTATTATTACCTAAACTACAACATCAAATAAAAATGGCAACTTAAAATTTCAAGTGTAAGTGATTTTAGACCCATTACTCAATAGGTCTTGCAAAAATACTCTCCATATAGTGTTAAAGGTGATTTGTGTGACGCTCGTAGACGATTTTTGATAATTATCGCTAGTCTTCTTGAAAGAAATTTTGATTAAATTTCTGGAGTATTATTTTAGTGTGTATTTGACTTGTTATAAAGCAAAGGCAGATTTCTGAGCAAAGAATGCGCATTTGACTTGTTATAAAGCACTCAATATTTAAAATCAAATCTAAGTTTTGTAATCCAAAGACCGTTAATATGGAAAAAAATTGCTTAGATGTCCGAAACCTTTATAATCGAAACCCTTGAGCTAAAAAATTAAGATCCGACAACAACTGAAGGTGGTAGGCTTAATGAAGACCCGACCAATTGATGTTCTCAAAAGTAGGAACAATGATATATATATATAAACATCCGGATGCAAATTTCAAATATATATGGATTAAAGAATAACCCAATTTGTTTTCGTATCTGATCGTACATCCGAGAATAGGAGACTAAATCCAAGATGTGGCAATATGAGACATATGGGAACCAGAGTGATAGAAAAAATGTTTGGAGGTGTTGACCAACCCACCCAACAAGAGGGGCAGTGTAATAGTATGGGAATCGTATTCCAAATAGATGACCGCATAAATGCTTAATCTTACTATATGTATGGATGGGGGAAGTGAAAAAGAAAGGTTTTAAGAACCCGTTTCGAGAGTTAGTTATGAGCGTAAAAGAAGAGTTGTCCGAGATCGTTTTGAGGAACCGATCGTAACATATTGTGGGGGATCGGGAATCTGTTTGGGGTCCGAACAGGGGGTAAAAATAAGCTGAAAATGGGGCTGAAACAAGAGTCCGATAGAGACTCTTTAGGCTTCGGTTGAGACCTATTGTGGGGTTCACATGGGAGATCGTGTTAGGACTCCAACCAAGAATTTGTTGGAGCCCAAAAAGGGGTTGTTTCAAAGGAGTTTAAACCCGGACAACATGAGATCCGGTTAAGGGTAGGAGTGAGTCGCAAGAGGGCTGAAATGGGGGCCAAATAGGTCCCGTATAGCAGCAATAATGGGGCTGCACAAGAAGCGTAAATGGAGCTGCAAGGGGGCTGTTGTGGGGCCTGCCGTAGGGGCCAGAGAGGGGCTAACCGGGCTGCTATTTGGGGTAATGCATGTGACCAAGTTAAGAGATGCAGCAAGGATCGTTTAAGGAGTGCCGACCGGACAGGTTTAATGATTGCAATCGGGGCAATTATAGGGGTCTGCTGCAGGTGGAAATAGGGGAGGCCACACAGATTTTTGCAAGAAGCCGAAAGAGGATTTTGAGGGGGTGCTGCAGTGGCTATTTAAGAAGTCAAACATGGGGGTCTACGGGTGGAAGAAAGGGGCCAACCAGACTGTTTAAGGGTGCTGCAAGAGGGGTGGTATGAATCGGCAGTTTAAGGGTCCTGCAATACGGTCCAGTGAGGGGTTGCGGATGACCTGCAGTGGGAACCGAACACTGAAAGGATTGCATGGATTTGAGCACTAATATTTAAATGTCAAGTTTCAGATTTAGCAACATAGAAATTTGGGATTTCAAATCCGATAGTTTGTACACGTATTTTGGATATGTTTGATGACCGATTCCGGACTGATCTTTGACCGATTTGAGGATCAGTTTTATATCTTATTTTGACCGATTTGCCGATTTCGTAACTATGTTATTAGAGGTGACATCCTTAAGCACCTAGACGGTCATCTTTTCCACCTCAACCACCTAGGCGGTCATTTGTATCTCCTTGATTGCCTCAAACACATATATTGTTCATTTTTTCCTACTTTCCTATTTATTTTTTGATTTGTAGTTTAGTTCAACTTAAAATCATATCTCATACATTATTTTTTCTTTATTTTTAAATTAATAAAATAATGATCTTATGTCACATTCAAAAAGACTTGCGATAAAAAAAGGTAAAGACGAGACTTATTGCATTTTCAATTTTAGTAAATATAAGATATGATGTATATTGAAGTAAAAGAAGAGAACACGTAAAAATATCAAAAGTAGGTAAACAATGACACACAAATCAGAAACAAGTGATATAAAGTGAAAAACAGAAAAGATTTGAAAATAAAAAACAGAAACTAAAGATGAAATCTCCAAAGTTTAGAAACTTAAACCTAAAAATTGGAAGTGTAAATATCGACAATTGTGAAATCACATAACTGAAATAAAAAATTTACAAATCAAAAAATGCCCATAGTTGTGAAATCACAAATTCTAAATTCAAATTGCCAAGTCCGATAAATTTAAAAATTGAAGACCTCAAAACCCCAAAACGAAAATCAAATTTGGAACTTTTCAAATTGGAATCCAAATCCAATGTCACTCTAAATTAAGGGTCTATGCCCAAAGCATTCCCAGATGAAATGCACCAAGCAAAAAAAAATCAGATATTCAATATTTTTTAAAATAAGAAATCAGTAAATAAGGAATTTGCAAGGAATAGAAGAATTCTAAAAATATAATGTATATTTAATATAAAAAAATGTTATTGTCTCAATATTGTGTTTATTACCAAAATTTTGGGCAACATATTTACGGACAACATGACCACATTAATCGGTGAAATGGGTGATACTATAAGTTTTTTAGAAAATGGTACAACCTACCCAATTAGTGAAGAGGGAATCCTTCACATATGGGGATTTACGGAGGCCTTGACGGATACAAATCAAGTCACCTGAGGAGGAAATCCCACAGGAGAGAGATCGGTAACCATCAAGAGTGGTGTTTTGGAGAGAGAATAATGTGTATGGAGAATAAACTACTATATCGGATGGTTCAATAATCTGAAATTCTAAATAAAAAATGCCAAGTTCAAGAAATCTAAAAATTGAAGACTTCAAAACCCCAAACTAAAAATCAAGTTTGGATCTTTTCAAATTAAAATCCAAAGCCAATTTCATTCCATAATAAAGGGTATATGCACGAAGCATTCCCAAATGAAATGCACCAAGCCAAAAAAATAAATCAGAAATCCAAGTATTTTTAAAAACAAAAAAAACTGAATTGGGTAAAAACGGTGTGACAAATGCAGAATCTGAAAAGAGTAGACGTAATATCAGGAAATTTTCTATTTATTCTATGGACCTTGTATAGGAAAATTCCCAATCAGAGCTTGCAAAGGTCAAACATAACATAAGAAAGATATCTAATCCCATGGGAGAGTCTTCTGCCAAGGTTGAAGGTAAAATTGAGAAACCAAAAATAAAAGTCTTAAACCACAAACCTGAGGTTATCTATCCGAGTACAGAGAAACGTATGGAAGAGATGAATAAAGATGCAATCAATTTGGTTCCAGATACAATCCAAAGTTTAGAAATCAATTTGACGCCCAGTACGGTAGAAAAGGAATATTGGTTCCAGCAATATGGCATTGACACCAAGATTTTCTGGACGTCTGGATCTTCTAGCATAATGGATGTGTACCGACAAATTCTGAACTATGAGCTGTTTACTTCTTCTGGGTACTCTGTTGCCTCTACAGGTACTGGCTCATCATATTCCAGGTTATCCTGACAGGTACTAAACCAGGAATCCTCTGGGTTTTCTGGTTCTGGACATATGTCAGATAGGTTCCAGATTATGGGGGATTTGAGGTTCCGATTAGGAGGTTTGGTATTCAGGGACCTGTCAAAAATCATCTGAATGGGGATTTGATGACATGTCATAGGAGACAGATTTTAAGTGACTGTCACACGCTTTTGAAGAGCCTATGCATAGCCTGGAGAGTTTAGGTAAGAGACATGGGGTATGCATGCTTGAGGATGCTTGAAAACCCAAATAAAATTGATCAAGAAGGAAAGTCCTTTGACTGCCTGTATTTGATTAGATTAACACCGTTATCCAAGAACATAGAATATCCTAGGGAGAAAGTAATGTCTGTTTACCCATCAATGTATAACTAATCACTTTCATGAAGAGAAGACATACTTGAAAGCATGAAATAAGGTGCTGAAAGCAAACAGATACCACTAACCAGAAGAAAGGATGGTTTGGCGATTAATTAGAATATATAACTTATAAATTTTTTTGAGTAATATGAATTATATGCATTAGATATCTAGTACTCGTTGACAAGATGACATAGTAAATCTCTCTGCAACCTGGATATCTAAAGATGTTAAAACCTAAGAACTGTGTAAATTTTTCGTAATTAAGAAAATCGATCCAAGACGTTTAAATCCGAGAATTTCCCTAGTTAAGGCCGAGATCCGAAGATAGAGAAAAGAGGCCGAACTTGCGTAACTGTGCTCATAGAAGTCTTAAAACCATAGAATGACAAATTAAAATTCAAATCTGAATGACAACTCCAAATCCGAGGAGCCTCGGACCCCTTAACATTCAATTTAAAATTTTAAAAAAAACTCTTCAAGTCAAGGTTAAAATCAGTAGCATTAACCAAAGAGTTTTAAAATCCAAACAGTACCAATTTCATATCCGAATACTCGTACTCATAGCTTTCAAAGATTATAAGGAATGAATTGCTTAAACACAGGATTTGCATGTTTGAAAACCAGAATCAACCAATCAAAAATCTGCTCTTGCATGATTCGTAAAATTCCGCAAACTTGCCGGACAAGATGTCCGAAAATTATAACAAAAAATTTGATGATAATCCAGACACCCCGCATCCTAGGAAGAGTTCGGATCCATGAGTATATGTGGATTGCAAAAGTTGACAAATCAATAATCAAAAAATCAGCAACTCTATGAAAACCTGCAGATCCGGAACCTCGGATCAAAAGGAAAAGTTTCAAATGTGAAACCGAAACACAAAATCGAATCGAAATTTTGATTGGCAAATGTTTCGGATATCCGAAACCGAAAATCCAAATTCAAAAGACCTCCAAATATAAACCCCGAAGCCGAAGATCAAGAAATCTTAAAGATTGAAAATGAGATCAAAACCTTTAAAAAATGATACTACGAACCCCAATTCACAAACTAACCAAAAAAAAGTCCGGAATAAATAATCAAATTGTCCACATATGGAATCAATAAAAAAATGTAATGAGCAAACAATAACTATCCATCAAAACCCAAAGATTAGATTGAATAAATCCTAAACATAAATTTGAAACAAAAAAATAGAAACTCCAAACACTAAACAGTGGTATCCAAAGTTGGAATCAAACCCCCCCCACACACATACACATAAATATGATCTGAAAGTCTTCAAATCAAAAATCCTGAAGTCTCAATCTATAAAATCAATTCCATCTTAAAAGACATCAAGCCAAAGTGGATCAAAACCAAAATCATCCTAGATCAAAGCTATACATACAAAGTTTAAATCCCAAAAACTACAAAGTATTAAATCTGAGAAACTCATTAAACATCAAATCCACAATTCAATTCATCTAAATGGAAACAACCAC
This sequence comes from Cryptocoryne crispatula var. balansae, assembly GCA_036172225.1. Classification (NCBI taxonomy): domain Eukaryota; kingdom Viridiplantae; phylum Streptophyta; class Magnoliopsida; order Alismatales; family Araceae; genus Cryptocoryne; species Cryptocoryne crispatula. The sequence continues at coordinate 44,310,058 of CM069923.1, read as the reverse complement.
AATTCAATTCATCTAAATGGATATCCTGCTTTTTCTTTCTTTAGATTGTAATGGTGGGCTAACATTCTTTACATGCTAGGACAGATTATACAACATATAAACAAAAACAAGTAAAATTACTAACCAAGTTCGGGGAAATTCCACGTGCAACAACTTAGCCTCAAATTGTTCAAGAATAAGAACCAACCTTCCTTGTCACCCGAGAAGCAAAGAAGACCAACCAATAATTCAACAAGAGATGTATTCATGCATGTAGTTTTATATATTAAAGGATCCCTTTATACATAAAAGTAGAAAAAAAAAACAAGAGAAAATCTTATAAGACAACATAACTTTTTAATCATAGCAATGCAAGCATTTTCTTCTAAACACCATGAAAAAGTAATAATAATAGTAATTCCGGGTTCGAGGTTTTTACGGTCTGGTATCCAGCCTCGCATTTTAAGTTTCGTAACCCTTGGATTTGATTTGGACCTACGATTTGAGCACCTTCCAACTCCAAGGTTTGTGAACTTACCATTTCGTTTGAAAATTTCGGATGCCAGAAACCTGAGATTTTAGAGCTTAAACTTCAAGGAAGAATTTGAGATCTCATTTTTTTTGTTTGAAACATGAAGTTTCAGATTGAGGGAGTTTGAGATTTGATTGTGATTCCAGATCAAAAAAAATATTCAGATTTTTCTGTTTTAGATTTCAGAGTGGCAATTTTAAGATTTCAATTGTTTGATTTGGGCTTTGACATTTCAGTTTCAAGTGATTTGGGATATTTGGGTATATAGATCGAACCACAAAGTTTCAAGTTAAGGATTTATTTTTTTGTTTGGGATTTTCGGCTTTGAATTTCAGATTGGAGATTTAGGTTTAGGTTCAAGAGATTGAAGTTTCAAATTAAGAGTTGATTTGGGATTCTTGATTCAAATTCTAGAACTTGGAGATTTCTTTATTGGTGATATTGGCGATTTGGGATTTTGATATCTGGAGTTTCATATTTGAAATTTGCAGGTTTTAAACTTTGAGATTTGAAATTTCAGTCTTGATGAGTTTTTCAAGTTTGAGATTTTGGATTTGAACTTTCAGTTTGGAGAGTTGTGAATTTGGGAATTCAGATTTGCATTTTTTTTTTAGATTTCAAAAGTGTCTTCAGACTAAGGATATTCAATTTTTGAATTATGAGTTCTTGATTTGGTTACTTATTTTAAGGACCTTTGGACTTCCTTTTTTAATAAAAATTCATATTTGAAGAATCTTGAGATTAGAGGTATTGTATTGTTGGATTTCAATTTAGAAATGAGGTTTTCAAGTTATGGTGTTTAAACTTTATTTCCATTTTTGTTCATTCGGAATCTTAAAATTTTACAGGATTCTTGACCTGATGATTTATTTGAATCTCAAGAGTTCCTGATCAAACTTTGAAGTATGGTCCGTCGATGACTGATTTCCTGCAAAATTTTGGATCTATTAAGCTCAAAATTATCAGCTTTTTATTTAAAGTCTCAGATTCTGCCCATGTTCGGTTTTATTGTTTAAGTGACTGATTTCTAATCTGATCTTGGCTCATGTAGGACTGGTTTTGATGAATGGCTTATGGACTGAGTTAAGATTATTTGAGGTGTGGTTTGGGACTGGTTTAGAATTGACTAATGATCTGATTTTTTTTGGGATTAAGTTTTTGGGGCTGACTTGTGATTGAATTTGATGACTGGCTTAAAGCTGAATTTTGATTGATTTTGAGGGCCAGTTTTGAATTAAAATTCAGCTCATTAATGACAAACTGTGGGAGGAACAAATGACATTAAATTGAGTCATTTTTATTGGATGAAAATTTAGACGGGCTTCAATTGAATCAGACCTAGAAATTGAGCATTGTGGATCAAATGAGGATTGGATTAACTTGAAATCTGACCCAATTAAAACAATGTGGGGGTGGTGCAAGGTGGGATCAGGATTCTTGACCTGATGATTTATTTGAATCTCAAGAGTTCCTGATCAAACTTTGAAGTATGGTCCGTCGATGACTGATTTCCTGCAAAATTTTGGATCTATTAAGCTCAAAATTATCAGCTTTTTAATTAAAGTCTCAGATTCTGCCCATGTTCGGTTTTATTGTTTAAGTGACTGATTTCTAATCTGATCTTGGCTCATGTAGGACTGGTTTTGATGAATGGCTTATGGACTGAGTTAAGATTATTTGAGGTGTGGTTTGGGACTGCTTTAGAATTGACTACTGATCTGATTTTTTTTGGGATTAAGTTTTTGGGGCTGACTTGTGATTGAACTTGATGACTGGCTTAAAGCTGAATTTTGATTGTTTTGGAGGGCCAGTTTTGAATTAAAATTCAGCTCATTAATGACAAACTGTGGGAGGAACAAATGACATTAAGTTGAGTCATTTTTATTGGATGAAAATTAAGATGGGCTTCAATTGAATCAGACCTAGAAATTGAGCATTGTGGTTCAAATGAGGATTGGATTAACTTGAAATCTGACCCAATTAAAACAATGTGGGGGTGGTGCAAGGTGGGTTTAATTTTGAGTGGTGATTGGGATTAATTTAAATGACTATTCTCATCTAAATCACTCCATATGTCAAGTAAGCTCATCCTTTGTGTTTTTATTTTTTTTGGAAATGTTCAGGTGTCAACAATATTTAATCATCCAAATCATATTAAATTACCCTGCTTCAAGTATAGAGCAGGGATTTCAATTTGCCTATAATTGTCGCTATTCTATTTCCACATTTTCTCTAATATATTCATTATGTAATTTTAAAAAAAATTAAAGATACAAAAATAAATTGGAGTCACAACTAACATAAAAATTTTTAGCTTTATCCATTTCATACAAGGCACAAGAGCTAATTTTGCTCAAAAAAAGGTATATGGGATAAATGTTGATAAAGACCAGTTGTCAAAATGCATAGTTATTATCCATGGTCGCCCAGTAAGCAAGGCAAGCTCTGCCTATCTATCCAAGCCCCAAGGGATGGAAGGGCACATGGCCACATGCCTCGATAAAAGGTATTTTTTTCGCCACATGGATAAAGATTTATCTTTGCTATATTTTCATTGCTATTAAGACAAATTTTCTGGATATAAATTAATCACAAAAGAAGGATAAGAATATCTCAAACTCCTTTTCCACTATAACTACAAAAGCAGTTTCATTATTTCATACCGCATGACCAGATAGAAACCAGAGAACTGTACTCATAAAACAATAAGACTGTTGATTTATAATTTTATTTCTTAATGATTGGTAGAGTAGCAAATATATTTCTTCTTTCCAGTTCAGTTGACCGACAACTGTCAGTCGGAGTGCACATCTGCTGGAAAACTAAAATAATACAGCCAACAGCATATGCCAGAATATGAAAACAACATTTACATATTTATTGCTCTTTTTTTGCTGATCTAAGCTTTATGGTCTGAATCTAACTGAGTTACACTCTTAATCTGTCATGACTCATGAGATGAGTAGTTTTGATCAATAACCTTTTTTTAAGATTTAATTACTGATTGGCATTTAGAAGTTTGCTATTTGACATTGTTTGAACAATTCCTACAGAGATGTTGTGACTTCTAGTTCATCAACATAGTGTAGCCTTCGTTTCTTCCATTCAGGGCTCCTTATTCCAACCAGGGTGATGAATTTCCCGATGTGCCATCTTACCTGTCCTGGGCGGAAAAAATGGGCCACCAGAGTCTGGATTCTCAGACCTGGCAGTGACCAAAGACACAAGATCTGCAACTTAAGTTGCAGACCAGGGTCCTGACAGCCTGATCTGCAACTTAAATTATGGATCTAGGCATTTCAGTCCGATGCCTGGTTTGAAAATCAAAATCATCTTCCAAAATGCAGCAGTGGCATAGAGCTGCATCTCTCCATGTCGCAACCATAATTGTCAAGACCTCTGCCTAGGTACTTCTTAGGCACCACCAAGGTGCCAAAGCATACAGGCCTCTTTCTGAAGACACAAAATGGGGGGGCCCAAGATGACCAAGGTGCTTGCATCGGCAGCCTAGGTCACTCCACAAGTCCACATGATTAAGAAAAAAATTCTTCCAAGGGTCTTCCCCCCCCCCTCCCACCCCATAACCCCACAGGGACTGCACATGTAGATCTGCAAGTCATAGTCAAAGTATATTTACATTACAATTTTTCATTAACGCATACTATTATATATGTTTAAGATCATTAGTTATACACATATTTAAAATATCATAAAGTTCTCTCTCAACTCTTTTTCTCTCACTTAGTTTATCAAGCTTAGCCTTTTTCTAAATATGTATACACACATTCATACATAGTTACATACATAAACACATTTACATGCGCACACACAGTACACATAGTCAAATATAAAACAAATATAAATGTTTAGTCCTGGATTAGAGCAGAAAATATGAAAATAAAACCTAAAAAAGAGGGAGATATAAGAATCCAAAATCTGAAAGTTAAAACTAAAAACAAAGAAGACGAACCTGATGTTTGAGAATCGTAGTCGCATCGCGCCGAGAACGATAGTCGTACGAAATAAGGCCGCCGAAAACCGGAGAAGAACCGGATGTTAGCGAACAAGATCAAAATGGTAGAGCGAACCACGAAAGTGTGTACCTTTCGAAACGGAAGCCAGCATTCCCGAATGTTGCCGTAAAAGGACCACGGCTTCGTAACGGACGATGACGGAGAAGGAGGGCGGGAAGGACATTGAATAAGCCATTGAACGAGGCCATTGAAGGTCGTGAGAGGGGAAGATAGAAAACGGTCGCTGATAGAGGAAGATGCGGGGCAGGTTTGTCGAGGAAGTGGATGGCGCGGCCATTCATGTTTCGCCGGTGGAGAGCGCAAGCGGGTGAGGACGGCGGAAGCGGCGCCCGTGGGCGAGCAGCTCGGCCGAGGCGTAACGGGAGGAGGAAAACGCGAGCCGCCGATAGAGGAAGATGCGGGGCGGTGTCCGTCGAGGAAGTGGATGGCGCGGCCATTCATGTTTCGCCGGTGGAGAGCGCAAGCGGGTGAGGACGGCGGAAGCGGCGCCCGCGGGCGAGCAGCTCGACTGAGGCGCCGGTGGATTGATAACGGGAGGAGGAAAACTCGGACGGTGCTGAGGCGAGCAGCTCGGGGGAGGACGGCGGAAGCGGCGCCCGCGGGCGAGTAGCTCGGCTGAGGCGTAACGGGAGGAGGAAAACGTGCGCCGCGCAGTGGGTGAACACTCGCGACAGGATCAACGGAGGACGCGTTGATGGACCATGATCCGACGGCTGAAGCAAGGAGGACGAAAAAAGGGGCACTCGCGCTTCTATATACTAGGTATAGATTATGAACACGGATCGATACAGATAGTGTGATCCATATTTCCTGATCAGCTGTGGACATCCTTAATTAATGGTGCTCCATCTTCACTAGGGGTGTCAATGGGCCGGGCCCGGCCCGACCCGAGGTCGGCCCGCTTAGGGCCCGGTCCAAAATATATTGGCCCGGCCCAACCCGGCCTGCACTACATTGTTGGCCCGGCCCGACCCGGCCCGCAAAAATTATTGACTTGGCCCGACCCGGCCCGACCCGGCCCAACTATATGTTTTATAAATAAATATTTTTAAATATAATAAATTTAATTATTTAAAATAATATTATAAAATTAATAATAATTTAATTAAAATATATTTTTAATAAGTAAAAATGATGTTTTTGACATAAAAAATTAAAAGTTATTTGGCCCGTTTTAGCCCGCGTCGGCCCGCTTCGGCCCGTATGTCGGCCCGACTAAAGCCCGTGGGCCAAATTCTTTGGCCCGTCAAATGACCCGCAGTCGGCCCGGCCCACGAACCCGTGGGCCGGCCCGGCCCATTGCCACCCCTAATCTTCACAGTTCACACCTCAGCAGTGGTTTGTTTCGTGGCAATCTCCCCGTTTACTTTGACTTTTTGTAACATGGAGTCCTCAACACACATGGCCCGATTGACTCGATCAATTTTATGAAGCATTTGGTTCGTGGCAGATCGATTTTGTTTCATCATCGTCTCGTCTACTCAACAACAGTCCCTTTTTGTTATTTTAAGAACTTTTCTAGCATTAAGTTTTTTATTTTACGATAATTTTTTATTGCTTCGAAACTTTTTCCCGTGGAAAAGAGGTAACACTCTTTCAATTTGTGAAAATTTTCTTGTATTAACATAAGACACGACGGAGAACATTTTCTTCTGGATTTTTTTAAAATTTTTTTCACATAAACATCTTGACAATAATAATGAACCGTCCAAAAATCAAGTCCTACTTCATTCTTGTTACGTTTATTTGTGAGCTTCAAAAATTTTCTCAAATCACATGTTTCTAGTTTTGAAAGAACGTCAAGATATATATAAAAAAACACTTATTCTTTATTTCGAGACGAAAGTTATATGATAGTTTTTCAATTTGTGTCGAGGCATCCTCCCGTCCCGTTAAACTGACGTACGTAAATTATTAGGCCTAAAAATAAAAACTATCGTCGGGGTACGCGCGTGCACTGGTCCTCCCGCTTCGGGGGTTTTGTACAAATATGTCGAGGGATCGAGACAGAAACCGCACCCCTTGATGCCGCATAAGTTCTCGTATCAAACTCAGCCGTCGATTTTCACATCTCAGATCTGATCCGTCGGTTCCCTCACGATAGAATATAGATGTCAACCAAATCCCCCTCCCCCACCCCCAGCACACCTCTCTCTCTCTCTCTCTCTGGCGTGTGCGTGCGTTTGTGTGCAGGCGGCTAGGTTTTCTTCGCGGCTGCTTCGGCTCCATCCTTCATCCTTCCCCGTCGCTGAGTCCTGTTTCCCCTGCGCTTCTTTGGTTCTCTAAGGTGCGCTCTCTTTCAATCATCCGGTGTTCCTCTAGGGTTCACTGTTTGGGTCTCGAAGGGCGACGCTGACACTGCTATTTATCATCGCCCTAGACGCTCCTTTGCCACCGTTGTCATTACTTATGCAAAGCTCCTTCCTTTACTTTCGATCTGTCTGTCTGGTCATTATTTTGCTCGCTTCCGAACATCTGGTCTCGACGCACGGCTGAAGATTGGGGAAATCTTCATTTGTGTGGCCGGCGCGGCGCCGCTCATAAAGCTCGGTTCAGCTGCCGGTGAACGGAGGCCTCTTTGTCTACAATAGATGGTCGTGTTTGTACGAGGCTCTTTCTGCTGATTGCATAGTGTCTCGGCTGCTAAGGATAACAAATTAGTTTCGTGACGTTGTTCCTGGCATACAAAACGAGATTACAACGTTGGAAATCGCCATTGTATTTCTTGTTTTTGTCTGTCTACCAACTTTTGTAGTCAAGTTCCCTTCGTTGTGCAGACGAATCACAACTTTCTTTACTTGTTTTTCATATTGCTAACTTCTTAAGCATTTCAATTTAAGAAGTTTGTCTCGGATTTCTCGTGTTCAACGCTCAAGTGGACGTGCAGGGGATTCTTGGCGACTTTTGTTCTTACTGAAATGGGTGAAGTCAAGGAGAACGACGTTTACGAGGAGGAGCTTCTCGACTACGAAGAGGATGAAGAGAAGGCGCCCGATTCAACTGTTGCGAAGGGTGCCAATGATGTGACCAAGAAGTATGCTGACACACTGCCTTTATTGTATTCTAGTTACCATATTTATCCTTCTTAAAAGAAATGACAGTTGCTTCATTACCATGTTGTTGCACTTCCATTCATATTATATGCCTTTTGCTTCTTTCCCTTTGTGATTTTAAGATAGTTTTCTCTTTTTTTAAGTATACCTTTGGTGAATATCTTGGTCCGCCTTGCCAGTTTATCATCTTGACCCGATGTGTACATGTGCATGTAATGTAGTTGTCTACTTCCCATGAACATTTTCCTTTCTTTATACCTGTTTATCCCGTTTCTGTGACAGATACTGTTACTGCTTGCCTGTTTGTGCTTGTAATGTTTATGAATATGTATGTCATCTGTCATCAAGCTATTTTAGTGCTAAAGGGATTTGTAGCCCGGGCTTCGGTTATTCTTGTTGTGTTCATATTCTCTGGCAAGTTTGTGGTTTTGTCATTTTAGTAGCACTTCATGTCTTGTTTTTATTTTACTATATGCTTATTTTGCCACTGTAGATGATAGATGTTCTGCCAGGTACACTGCCTCTTTTTTCACTTTCATAAGTTCTATGCTGACTGGTGTAAGCTTTTTTTCTGGGATTTCTGCAGGGGTTATGTTGGAATTCACAGCTCTGGATTTCGAGATTTTCTTTTAAAGCCGGAGCTTCTGCGGGCAATTGTAGATTCTGGATTTGAACATCCCTCTGAAGGCAAGAATAAGCGACTCTCCCTGTCTATATTTAACCCCAGGACAGATGTATTAGGTTGTGTCATATGGCTGCAGTGCCAGGCAGCCTTACCTATCTTTTCTTCCTTTTGCCTTTCTGTGAAGTTCATTCTTATAGTTCCAACCTTGAGCTCTAGGTTAACTGGAGCAAATGTACGGCTGAACTGGTGATTCCTCTCTGGAATTAATGTCCACTTCTAATGGAATTCCTTGCACAAGATGAATTCAATGAGGCATTAATTCTAATTTTTTGACCTGGATATATATGCAATTTTTCTCAACTTGGAACAATTTGAGTCATCTCTTCAGGGAAGTTTAGGCTCTTCAAAAACATATTAGATATTGTTGTTCAAGTTAATCTAGATGTATATCATGCTCTGTTTCCTCCTACCTTAATGAGACTCACTTTTTTCTTTTGGAGTTTCCCTATTTTTCTGGTATATTTAAGACCTTAGTCTCCTTTTCCTTAACCTGTTCTGTACTTCTCTAATATACGTAGGCTGTGTTTGATTGGTCTAACCATTCCTATGACCTCTGAGTTTGTCAGTGATTTGGGTATTTGGACTGTATGATTTTGTGTCTTAATTAACTTCTAAATACATATCTTTTACCTTGTAAAACTCTTACGAGTAGTTCTATGTTTTAGATTTTTAAATTTCAGATAATTTCTCTGTAGAGGCTAAAGTAACATATATAATATAGCTTTAAGTGAGTACTAAATTGATTGATATACAAAAATTTTAATCAAATTATAAGAGTTTTGGTTTTTAGGTTAAACCATAATAAAGGCCACCGTATCGTGCTGGCTAATATGTGTCCATCTTAACATTTTCTTTTATGTGACTCTTAATATGAAAGCATGTCACACTTTGCTTCGCAACATTCTGCCATACATTATTGGTCTTATTGTTTTATGCAGAATTTATTTCCAACATCATTTGAATTTTATGGTCGGGTAAAAACTTCAATAGCCAGTCTCCACTTCAACTATCTTGTTCTATTTGTGACTGATATATTCAATATGTTTACTTTGAGATAAATATCATTATGTCTAAGCTTTCATTTCTTCACCTCTTTGTCTTTCATCATATGTACAATTCTTAGATTTTATGCATGATATATATATATATATATATCTACGTCTTTCATTACAAATTGCCCTTGCATATCTTTAATAAGCCAGTATACATTATCTAACTTATCTTTGGAGGATACCAGCAACTTGTTCTGGTCAGTTGAATTGGGTGACTGGTTTGGTAAGGTGCACATATTTTTTTTCCTGTTTGTTTTGGCTTTGTTTTATTCCCAGTGGATATGTTCCATTCAACATTTTTGCATCAGTGGTAATAGTTATTTCTGTCATTTTAGTTGATGTGTATTTCATAATTGAAATATTTAGCAAGGGTTCTTTGTTTCTTCTGTTTTCTCCACAATTTTGTATTGAAGCATAGTTTCCATGTATAACAAGTAGTTCTCCAAGTTCATTTAGTGCACTAATCTCTTACTCTTGCTAAATATGAATCACATGATAGAAGCTTATTGATTGATTGATTAGCGCCACTTTGTTTATCTTGTTTGTATCGTTCAGGTAATACTCCACTTCCACACTTCAATTTGAGAGAGGAAATTGATTTAGTAACTGGGATCCTGGAGGCCTTTTTCTAACTTACCGAGGGTTGCTTCGCTCCAATTTTATTTGATTCTTCATCAGTCCAACATGAATGCATTCCACAAGCTATCTTGGGAATGGATGTCATCTGCCAAGCAAAATCCGGAATGGGGAAAACTGCTGTTTTTGTTCTTTCCACTTTGCAACAAATTGAACCTGTCGCTGGCCAAGTAGCTGCACTTGTTTTATGCCACACGAGAGAATTGGCCTATCAGGTTTGTAGTGAATTTCTGTATTTTTTTTAGGATAGGTGGAGTGACAATTCCTTTCATGCCTTGTATGTTGATCATTTTTTTGTTTCTGCAGATTTGTCATGAATTCGAGAGATTCAGCAAGTATCTTCCTGACATAAAAGTTGCTGTCTTTTATGGAGGAGTACACATAAGAAAGCACAAGGAATTACTTAAGAATGATTGCCCACATATTGTGGTAGGGACACCTGGAAGAATACTGGCATTAGCCAGAGACAAGGACCTTGGTCTGAAGAACGTTAGACATTTTATTCTTGATGAGTGTGACAAAATGTTGGAATCACTTGGTATGGTTCGACTATTTGGCACACTCTTTCTACTATTTCACCTGTTATATTACTGGTGAACTTTGAAGAACATCAGCCAAGATGGAATCAACTGTTTTCTGTCTAATGACTAACAACATTTTAACTTTTTCCTCTTGCCATTTATGTATCATAGACATGCGGAGAGATGTCCAGGAAATCTTCAAGATGACTCCTCATGATAAGCAAGTTATGATGTTTTCAGCTACACTCAGCAAGGAGATTCGTCCTGTTTGCAAGAAGTTTATGCAAGATGTAATATCCCATGGCCAGCTTTCCTCAAAACTTAGAAGTCATCTTTTAGGACATTGGGCTTCTGTGAGGGTGATTTTTGTCTTACAGTGCCTGAAAATGTTGACAGGATGGGCATTGTATATCTCACATAAATTTAGGTGTTTAAGCCAAGCCACCTTTTCTTGTGGAGAGGACCAAATTACTCTTTTTTTTTAATTTTGATATAGTATATGATGTAGTGTTGGCAGTAGCCCTTATTGTCTGGAGGGGGGTGCATGGTCGGTTTGAGGTTACCCCCCTACTCTGTGGGAGTGCTAGGTATTTTATTGGAATGTGGGGAGATATCCTTGAAATCCAAGTTGCCTAGGTTCTGTTGCTATTTGACCTTTTGTTGGGCTTGTCATGCATGGTCCTCAAGTGGGGATGAGCATGTCCTGGGCTCCCTACTCTGAGGCGACAATTGTTTCAATCAGGCGGCATTGGATCTTGGATGAGCAATTTTTCATTTGCTACCGGCTTCAGTTACCTTGAGGACAAGTCCCTAATATTCTTCAATCTGACATTTGTTCCCTTTCAGCCCATGGAAATATATGTAGACGATGAGGCTAAATTAACTTTGCACGGCCTAGTTCAGGTATCTAATTAGATTTGATTTGCATGATTTTCTTGTGTATTTTCTGCTTGATGAATTAATGATCATATTTATATGTTTTCTCTACATGATTAGCACTACATCAAACTAAGTGAAATCGAGAAAAATCGCAAATTGAATGATCTTCTGGATGCTTTGGACTTCAATCAAGTCGTGATCTTTGTGAAGAGTGTCAGCAGAGCTGCAGAGCTTAACAAGTTACTTGTGGAGTGTAATTTTCCATCCATTTGCATCCACTCAGGGATGTCTCAGGAAGAAAGGTGAAAGGTTTATTTTGTTTTGCTTTCTATGAACATGGTTCTGGGTTCTGTTATTTTGTTGTAAAAGATCCAAGCACTGACCACTGAGAGCACTTTGCAGGTTGACTAGGTACAAGGGATTCAAGGAAGGACACAAACGAATTCTTGTTGCAACTGACCTGGTAGGCAGAGGGATCGACATCGAGCGTGTTAATATCGTCATCAACTATGATATGCCAGATTCTGCTGATACTTACCTGCACAGGGTAATCATATTGATATTTATCTAATTGCACGAGAGATGACTTTTGAATGGTCTCAACTGCAACATGAACCCTGTATGGGGTTTTCTATTAACTTTTTCTGTGATTTAATGGAAGCATTGCGGCATTGTGCTTTATTGAACCCATATCACTTTGTTTCTCTTTATTATAAATTAATTAGTTTATCTAATGGAGGGTCACTATTTCAGGTTGGAAGAGCTGGCCGCTTTGGGACCAAGGGTCTTGCAATTACATTTGTTTCTTCTGGTTCAGATTCTGATGTTCTTAATCAGGTCTGTTATATTAGCTGCCTGTTTTAGTATTAACTTGCTCAAAAGCTTCTTTACTCTTACATCTTAAAGTCCAATATGTTTAGGTTCAGGAAAGGTTTGAAGTTGATATCAAAGAGCTGCCTGAGCAAATAGACACATCTACTTACAGTAAGTTTTGTTTTTCCTTGGCGTGTTATCCTGCTTGTTTGATTAGGTCATTTATCAATATTCTTGTTTACACCAAGGAATTCTGGATCGGGATGAGGATCACAGCCAAGGCAGATCCCAATCTGGATCGGGGTCCAAATCGATTCCAGTGGGTCTGCAGGTGGAGTGGCAGCTGCTGCCTGAATCTTCCCCACTCTAGTCCGGTGGGGAAGGTGGCCTGTGTTGGGACTGTAGTCTCAATAGATTCAGATCTGCAATCACCTTGCCGATCCAGAATGGCTGACCCTGTAATCCATCCCTTTACACTACACCCATCCGCTTCATGTCTTGTTATTATGGTTATACTAGTTGGCTTCTAAAGGTCCAAAAATGACTTAGCACTCTATTAAGGATCCAAAAATGTTTGCTTCTAAAGGTGCATGCATCCTAGTAGGTTGCTATGTTCTGCTGCATTGCAGCATACACCGACCATGCGCATATCCATTCTGCTACATCTTGTGTTTAATCATTCGAAAATGACACACTCTGGCAGCCACGATCATAAACAAGCCAAAGCTATTTAACATTCGCACTGCATTAGTTGATAAACGCAGAAGGGACGAGGCAATAGAAGAGAATGGAGTGTACTTGTGCTCTTTATTTGTTTTTCCATCTCTCGATGCAAATTCTTAGTCGTTGTTTTTCTTGTCCTGCTCTAGTTTGTGTACTCGGGACTGAATATCGTTTTTGTTTTCCAGTGCCATCTTGATGACTTCGCGCATCTGGGCCGTTGGCTTTCGTGGAAGCGGATTGATGGAAGCTATGGCCACCACAGCTCATATTTTGGGCGTGTTCTTCGGATGTACGATATGTAGTTGGAACTAGAACGACGTCTATAGGATAAGTTTTTAGATTGTCCGATCTTGTTAGTCTCTCGGATTCAGCTTCTGCCCACCTCTTGAACTGTCATGTGCTTGGAGCCTCTTGTTTTTCTACCGCCCTCTTTTCCGGACAAGAAAGCCGCTGATGGTCCTTATTTAAAGCTTGTTTAGTTTGTTACTAGGATTTTGTATGACAAGTTCTATCGTTGTGTAGTTCATTGTGCCAGATTATATATTTCGCAGAGTGAGTCTCTTATCGTGCGAAATGCACAATCAGGTCGTGCAGCGGGGGTGCTTCCCATCCCAAAGAAGGGTAGCCACGGGTTAATCGTACCCGATTTGTTCAAGTAATCAGAGATGACCACACGAGGTGAAGACCGAATCTTCTGAGGGGGGGGAGTGGCCGTCTCACAGATAGGGTTGTAAAGGGTCCGATTCGATAGCAGAATTATCATAATTCAATGATAATTGTGGAATCATTATGTTCTAATTTTGATAGAATTTTGATTCTGCTATCGGACTTGGAAATGAACTCGATAATTTTTGAAATATATATTAAATATATAATTTTATTTAAAAGTAAGTTAATAATTTATATATAATTATTAAAACTTTATTTTTATCGTATTATTATATTATATATTATAATTTATATATTTATTTTTTACCAACGAAAACGGAATCAATCAATTTTGATTTCGATAAATCATCAAAATATTTGATCTTGATATCGATAATTTTTAAGATACAAAAACGTGTTTTAAATTCGTTGATTTTTACCGAAATATCGAATTTCGTTGAACTTCAACAAGGTACTATCACCAGACAAGAAGTGTGGACAGAATGGACGTGCGTTGGGGAAACAGACAAGACAATGCTCGTGGAGACAGACGACGAGGACGTCCCCCTCCCTCGCTCTGTCGCTAGTTGCAAACTCCGTTCTTCACTCTGTGCGCTGTCAGGGGTAAGGAGAGTGGTCGTCGTCGTCCTCCCGCAGGAGTCTCAGGAGGGCGCGCGCCTGCCATCGCGATTTGGGCGTCCCCTCGACGGTGAGCTCGAGAAGGCCAGGGACGGCACCTTCTTTCAGGATCATATCCCTGAAGCGTCGCCTGTCGGCCTTGCACGACGTCAACAGGCTTCCCACGGCGTGTTCTCTCCCTCGCGGAGAACCCCCCTCCACGACTTCGACCAAGGCGAGCAGTCCTCCACCGCCACCTTCGTCTGCCAGTGCGTTCCTCCCCTTGTCGAACTTCGCCAAGGACTCCACCAGGGCGCAGCACTTCTCCGCCGTTCTCGAGGACTTGATGCATCTCTTGATCAGGGCCAGCAGCGCCGGCAGGGGCTTGGCCGACAGGATGGCGTGGAGATTCTCGGGGTGCCTCGACAGATCGTAGAGCGCCAGCGCTGCGTCTATCTTCGATTGCCGGCGGCTGCCGCTTCCGGCGATGATGCTTACCAGATGAGGTATGGCGCCCGCCGCACCGATGCGCGGCTTGTTCGCGCACGCGGCGGAGAGGGTGAGTAGGGCTGCAGCTGCGAGCTGCTGCAAGTCCTTGTTTGCGGATCGAAGGAATCCGACGAGGGGCTCGGATGCTCCGGCGGCGACGATCTTGATCTTGCTCCTGCGCGCTTATTATTATTATTATTCTTATTATTGATCAACAACAACCAGGTCGACATAATCCATCAGAGATGGAGATGGAGATGAGGATGGGATTTTAGGCTCGAATAGCAGCGATGGATGATGATGAGGATACCTTTCGTTCTTGACGGCGAGGCTGATGAGAGCCGACAAGGCGGCCTGGTTGCAGCGCAGGTCGCCGGAGCGGAGCATCTCTACGAGCGGCTCGATGGCCCCCTCCAGCTGCCGCCTCTGCTCCGTGGACGCCTGGGTCAGCTCTGTCGCTGCCCGCAGCCTGACCTCCTCGTCCTCCGACCGGAGGCGAGCGATTATCTCCGCCTTCATGGGATACGACGACGACGGCGGCGGCGGCGGCGGCATCTGCTCGATCGATCGAATTCGATGGTGCGCAGCAGCGTACATATGATACGATTCGACAAGACGGTCTCCTCTCCTCTCCTCTCCTGGTGTGCGGTCAACGGGCGGGACCTGGAGAGAATGCTAGCGCAGCGTGTATACCAGTGTGATGTTGGTCGCCTCACCACCAACCCTTTGACCGCCGTTCCGCGAGGCGAGGCGGCGACGCCGTGTTTGACCGTTGGGAGACTTGGAGTAGTCGAGGTCAGTCTCCAGTCAACTGCCTCCCTTGCATCAGATGGCGGCGAAAGACTTTCCCCAACATTTCCGAGTTAAAATCCCTCTTTCGGAGTTCATGTTGTTCGGGAGAGATTCTCTGTGTCTATTTCTCTCGACTCTTTCGAAATCTTATTTTTATTTTTACAGCATAGGAATGAAAAGATATTTACCACCCGACTCAAAGACGTATGATGATCAAGCACGTGCAGAGAGCCTTCCAACCTCCGATGCAGCTGTGTATGTATGTGCGTCTCGACGCCCGTATGGATGGAGATAACCAAGGGATAATATACTGATTATTCGTCAATCCCCCCTAAATCCCCCCCCCCCTCCGTGTTATTTCTTTTTGCACCGGAGCGGGTATAAGGAGGGGCTTGCAAGAAAATATGGGTCCCTCCGGGCGCTATTTTTTGCTTTTGCCGACATCGTCTTCCATAATCACTTGCATAAGAATTTTTTTTTACATTTTAAAATAAGATACTTTGTTTGCTTAACTTTGTCAAAAAAATATATACGAAAAACAAAGTATGGAATCACGATGATTTTACTCTAGTTTACAACTCATCATTCTTGTTTTGGTTTCCACGCCCTCCTCGCGTGATCTTCTAAAGCAAAAACCATTTTTTTTAGAATACACTATTTTACGTCAACCCAGAAAATTGAAAACACCGCAGAAAGAACATGGGCACCATTTTTTGCAGAATTTTGCGATCGACCAAACGAGCCCTAGAACGCTCAGGAGAAAGATCATCGAATCTCGGCTAGAAACGCCAACACGGCTGCAACGACCCTCGTCTTTCGGCAAGGAGAAAGAGAGCGACGGGAGGTACGAAGAGCATTCCGCCAACACTGCCTCAAGTCCCGGTGATGTCTCTCCTGGCGATGGTAAATCAGGCAGGACTCTGACGAATGAGAAAAAGGAGAACCTCCCACCGTCAAATGCATGCCATGAATAAGAACGAGACGATCTTCTTCTTCTTTTTTGTCACGGTAGCTTTTCAATACCTGCTGTCCGACATACCGATATGTTGTATGTATGCATTCAATCTTAAGTCTGTGCACTGCTTATTATAATTGGAGATAAATATAAGTCGGTTGCTTTTTCAGTATTCGTCGACCTCCTGTGAACTCGTGCACCATCTGGAAGACGACTATCGTCACAGGTGATTTGTTTTGAGCTAACAAGAAAAAATAATAGCTAGTCTGCCAAATCGTCCCCATGCATGACCAATTAGTCGTCCTTCGAGAAATTTCGATCCATTTTCCCAAAAGTTAAGAGAGCATGAAACAAGGATAAACTTGGAGCGTCTCTGTGTGCCTCACTCCTCGAACTTCCATAAGAACCAGTTTTCTACATCCTTCCTAGTTTACCTCAGCCACCATCTCTGGACTGCAGCTATCGGTGACGCCAAGAACGGAGCATAACGATAAATATAAGGATTCACAGTCCGACCAATCCTCATCCAGACACTGCGATGATAGCTGGCTGTTGCAGGAGCATGATACATGAGCTTCAGCAACTGCCACACAATAAAACAATCAGCTCAAAGTGATGCGGGACAATCAATGGACCGAGAGAAAAGGACATGCAATTACTACAGCTCACTAGAATTACCAACAAGTCTATATAACTGTCAATTTTTAGAGCTCAAAATCAGTTTTAAAATGTTATTACTAGAAATTGGACCAGTAGCCTTATCCTAAAGAATAACCAAAGAAATCTTAAAACAAGCTTGACTCTACCAACGTGGCTACCAAATCCTCATTTAACGAAATTGATTTAAGTCGTTTTCAAAGAAGTAGGTTAACTCAAATGTACTCGCACATTACGCCAACTTCTTAGATAAACGGGCTAGGAACCTACTCGCTGCTGAGCATGGCATTCAACGCATAAAAGAGAACAAAGTAAACATCCAAGGTTGAGGTAAGAGAATGTACCTCCACGTCGTAACGTGGGTGTCGGCTCGGCTGGCTATGAACACCCAACCTTATACACTTGAGTGATTTAAGGATTTACAAATACTCAAATAAAACTAAGATCCACGTCTCGCAGGACGGTATAGGATCAACAAATCAAATGTGGTGGGTATTCACAACCAGGTTGACGAGCTGCCATTAACAAAATCCGGTCCATATGAATCAACAGCAAGAGAAATACGCACACAGCATGAACTGACCAGCAGAAGGTTAAACTGGTTGGGATCAGTACCCTGGCTTCCAGGGTGGTGCTATCTTGACATCAACCGGCAGCTCCAAAGAAGCACACAGCAAGATCATCAAGAGACAAACCAAAATGACAGAAAATCGCTACCAGCAGTCAGGGGACTTCGTCCGCACTGAAGGGCAACCACTGGAGAGGAACCAGTGTAGTGAAATCACTAGATATCTGTTATCAGAAACCGCTACCAACTTCAGGTGACTAGCCCTCACTGAGGGGCAACCACTGGAGAAGGACCAGTGTAGAAGACTTATTCTAGAAATCTGTCATCGTCATATCCGAACTAGAATCATAGAAGATTCAGATAGAACAGCACCAAACATCATTTCCCGAATTCTTAGGGAGGGACACAGAGCATAAACTGAGGGAAGGGTCATCCGGATCACTGATCCTGGGATCTCATTCATCTACTTGATGTCATAGCTCGAGGAGCTCATCAATATAACAGTCAGAAACGCCGGTTGTATTTCAAACGATTGCAGGACTAGTTCGGGATGCGTCTCCGGCCCAATGTCAAGGCGGACAGTCCACTGAACTAGAGTAGTTACGAGAATCCACAGATCCAACTGAAACAGGACCAGTTCTGAATAGCTAAACCGACAAAACCAAAGTCGGACTGCTATCGACCTGGATGTCTGGCGAACATAACCGAACCAGAAATAAATCGAACCACAGTAGTCCTTGAATAAGTGGGAACTTATCTGAACCAACGGAAAGGTGTAGAAACCAGATCCAAAGAGAAAACGGACCAGTTCTAGTTAGCCTTGAACCGACCAGGCTTGGCCATAGTCGGAAG
This sequence comes from Cryptocoryne crispatula var. balansae, assembly GCA_036172225.1. Classification (NCBI taxonomy): domain Eukaryota; kingdom Viridiplantae; phylum Streptophyta; class Magnoliopsida; order Alismatales; family Araceae; genus Cryptocoryne; species Cryptocoryne crispatula. The sequence goes on along the minus strand of CM069923.1, from coordinate 44,291,572 downwards.
CTACTGATCTGGAGTAAGTCGTCGGACTGAATCAAAGAAGATGTAAACGAACCACCACTGAATGTCCCAGGGCATTTGAAGACTTATCTGAGACTTAAATCCGCAGGAAAATATGGGAACCAGATCCGAGAAGGATCTCCAGGAGCTATGGAAGTAGATCAGCAGTCGAGATGGAGACGGAACCAGTCAGCATCGTGGGGAGCTGTTGCAATAATATGCCGCGGTTGGAACAAGAGGGAACCGTCGATGGATCCTTGCAGACGGAATGATCAACTTCAGAATCCGCATGTAGAAGCCACGCTTTCAGTCGCCGAGGGAGCCATCAAAGTAACGCGATGACAGGAACTAGCTTGTAGAAGAGGAACTACGTAGGAAAGGAACAACTAGGGCTACGATACGGGAAGGAGAAGAAGGAGCCGCCATCGCTGTGGGAGCAACTAGGGTTCGATACGGGAAGGAGAAGAAGGAGCCGCCATCGCTGTGGGAGCAACTAGGGTTCGCCCCACCGAATGCGACCTTCCGCCGGAGAGAGGAAGTACCAGCGCTATTATTAAACTAGCTAAGGGAGGATAAAACCGGCAATGACAAACCAACGGGAAGGAAAGAATGAAAGTCGAATGTTCACCTCAATTTCTCTATATCCTCCATCGACGCTGTACATCATCCCCTTTATAGGGACATGGAAAACCTACGTGGGAAGAAGACAAAACGAGTAAGAGCGTATTGGGCCCCGGTTCATATTAAGCCCATTCGCTCATATGCCGCCTTGGCTCTCAGCGAGAGGAGAAAAGAAAAAAGAAAAAATACATGGCCCCAAAAGAAAATTGTTTGGTCCGCAAGTCTGCTGAGCCCACTATGCAAATGGGCCTCTTAGATCCATTTTTTTTTTTGTAGACAAATTTAATAACCAATATCTCCTATCCACAGATTGTCCTTCTGTCGTCTGCTATAAAATTTTCCAAACCGATTTAAAAATCGGGTGTCCTCACCAACTCCTCCCGGCTGAGGAGAATTCGACTCCGTCGAATCATACTTTTCTACCATGTCGGGCTCAATCTTCTGTAACTCATCCCTAGATATCCATGAATCGTCACTGTTCGGCCGACCTTTCCAACGAACGAGGTAACGATGACTCAAACCATCCTTAGATGTAGTTACCTGTTCATCAATTATGCAGTCTACTTGCTCATGCTCAGTTCTAGAAGATTGGCTTTGTGGACTCTCCGAAGGTTCACTCAAACTGGGAAAATATGGTTTAGTGAACTCACTAGGTAAAGAAGTCGGCGCTTGAAAAGCTATTAAATCAGAAACGTTAAAAATCGGATTGATACCATAGTCCATTGGTAAATCGAGAACATAAGCATTGTTACCGACTCTTTTAGTTATCTTAAAAGGTCCAGCACCCCGGTTGTGCAATTTCTTAACGGTTCCCGTGGGAAACCGTTCAGGACGGATCCTGATAATAACAGAATCACCAACCTTAAACTCCTTTTGACGTTTATGTAGATCTGCATGGTTTTTATAGTGAGCATACTGACTCTCTATATGCTTTCGGATCTGGTCATGCAGGCTTCTAATATGCTCGGCAAGTGATTCGGCAGATGCAGACATTTTATGCATGAGTGGGGTAGCAACCAGATCAACAGGTCTCCTGGGCCTATGGCCGGATACAATCTCAAAAGGGGATAAACCAGTGGTTCTATTAACAGAGTCATTGTAGGCGACCTCGCTAAAGGTAGGATGCAATCCCAAGTTCTTGCATGCTCCCTAACAAGACATCTCAAAAGATCGCCTAGACTTCTATTCACAACTTCGGTTTGCCCATCGGTTTCGAGGATGGTAAGCACTAGAAAATTTCAATTTTGTTCCCAACAAGTGCCAAAGTGTTTTCCAAAAATAGCTCGCACAAATTTCACATCTCGGTACGTGACAATGGTTTTAGTGCAACCCCATGGAGCCTGACAATTTCTTTCAAAAATAATCTAGCAATGATGGAGGCGTCAGAAGTCTTGGCACAAGGAATAAAATGTGCCATTTTCGAAAATCTATCCACCACTACTAAGATGGAATCATACCTCCTAGGAGTTTTGGGTAACCCAAGCACAAAATCCATGCTCAAATCCTGCCAAGGAATTTCTGGAATGGGAAGAGGAGTGTATAATCCAAAACACTGCCTTCGAACTTTGATGTGGTGCAAGTGTAACACTGGGACACAATTTTGGCAACATCCCTCTGCAGGCTAGGCCAATAAAAACGATGCATGACCAATTCAATGGTCTTGTTTCGACCAAAATGACCACCCAATCCTCCACAATGAAGCTCCCAAACTAGGAAATCTCTTAAAGACGTTCTAGGAATGCACAAACGGTTACCATGGAATAAGTAACCCTCATGGATCAAAAAATCAGCAAACTTCCTAGATGAACCTTGGATCAGAGATGCATAAATTTCAGCAAAATCTGGACAGTCATGGTATTCTTCCACAATTTGTGGAAAGCCTATGGCTTCTGCACTGAATGAATTAAGTAAAATGATTCTCCTGCTAAGTGCATCAGCCACTCTATTCTCTGTTCCAGGTTTATGTTTCAAGACAAAAGTAAAGGCCTGAATGTATTCCACCCAACGGCTATGCCTAGGGTTCAATTTCTTTTGGGCCTGAAGGTATCTCAAAGCTTCATGGTCAGAAAATAAAACAAACTCCTTAGACAAGAGGTAATGCCGCCAATATTTCAGGCTCTGTACAATGGCATAAAACTCTTTATCATAGGTAGAATATCTCAATCTAGCATCTGACAATTTTTCACTAAAAAAGGCTATTGGATGACCTTCCTGTGAGAGAACTCCTCCTATGCCAATCCCAGATGCATCGCAGGCAACTTCAAAGACTAAAGAGAAGTCTGGTAGTTTAAGGACAGGAGATTGAGTCATAAGCTGCTTCAAGGAGACAAATGCAGCTTCAGCTGCCTTAGACCACTGAAAATTGCCTTTCTTAAGGCAGTCCGTGATAGGGGCTGTAACTGTGCTAAATCCCCTAATGAATCGTCTGTAAAAAGTAGCTAAGCCATGAAAACTCCTAACATCATGGATGTTTTTAGGAGTAGGCCAATCAAGAATGGCTTTGACCTTCTCTGGGTCAGCAGAAACACCATCCTTAGAAACTATGAAGCCCAAGAATGTGACAGTGGGAGTGAGGAAAGAACATTTCTTAAAATTTCCAAACAATTTTTCCTCTCTTAAGGCTTGACAAACCTGCCTTAGATGTCCTAAATGTTCAGTTCGTGATAGGCTATATATCAGAATATCATCAAAATAAACTACCACAAACTGACCAATAAATGGCTTAAGGACTAGGTTCATCAACCTCATGAAGGTACTAAAGTACTGATAGCCCAAAGGGCATTACAAGCCACTCAAAGAGTCCATCCTTGGTCTTGAAAGCAGTTTTCCACTCATCACCTGGTCTAAGTCTCACTTGGTGATATCCACTCTTCAAATCAATTTTAGAGAAAATGACCGCTCCAGCTAACATGTCAAACATGTCATCCAAGCGTGGTATAGGAAAGCGGTACTTGACAGTAATTCTGTTTATTGCCCTACTGTCAACACACACGTCGCCATGTTCCATCTTTTTTTGGAGCTAGCAATGCAGGAACAGCACATGGGCTCATGCTCTCTCTAATGTATCCCTTTTCAAGCAACTCCTCTACCTGCCTCTTGAGTTCCTCATGGGATTTTGGATCCATCCTATAGTGGGGAAGGTTTGGTAAAGTGGATCCTGGTACCAAATCTATGGCATGTTGTACCTCTCTCATGGGTGGTAACTCAGTAGGGAGTTCATCAGGGAAGACATCAGTGAACTCATGTAAAAGTTCTTGAACTTCTGGTTCAACCTCAACATTTTGGGGGGTTTTGTCAGCTTCCTTAGCTACCACGGCAAAGATAGGACCATTTCTACTCTGAATTTCAAATTCATGCTCTCCAAGGATATGAAGAAGCCTGGGTGTCCCTATAGTAGCTAAAGAAACCTCTCTACTGTTGGATTTTGGTTGAGCTTTAACCAGTTTGGATTTGTTTAGGCCCTCAATCTCTGAAACAGATTTTTGAGTAGGTGGCTTTTCCCCTAACTTCTTAGAGGAGTCAACTGATCCTTGGGAAGGTGCTGTTTGTGAGCTGGAAGAATCAGTTGAACTCTTAGGTAAGGAAGGTGGGGTAGGAGATAGAATAATCTGTCTCCCATCACCCGTGAACTCACAGATGTTTGATCTACCATGCAAGGTAGCATCAACATCAAAAAGCCATGGTCGCCCTAAAATGATACTTCCCACTTCCATGGGAAGTACATCACACCATATGTGGGCGGTATAATGAGGAAGTTGTATAGGAACCAAACATCTGCTATGCACAGGAATGGAGGTGGAGTCTACCCAAGAGACTCTATAGGGGTTAGGGTGGTCACAGGGATTAAGCCCAAGTTTCAAGACACTAGTAGTGGAAAGGGCATTGATGCAACTCCCACCATCTATTATGGGCTTACGTACCTTCCCTTTGGCTAAAGAAAGTATGAAAGATTGAAGTCCTCCTCCAATCATCATTTCAAAATGACCAGGTAAAGGTACACCTCACCACCCCCTAATACGGATTCATCTTCTAAGGATGCCAATTGACTTGGGTCAATCTCATCTTCCTCAAATTCTTTTAATAGTTCCCCGATCAGCCTCATACACTACAAAGTTGTAGGTTGGGATCCTGGTTCTCATCAGGAAAACTCTCAATGCATAATGAACGATTTTGTGGGCATTGAGACTTGTAATGTCCCATTTTTCCACAACCAAAGCACTGAATTTTGCTATTGCTACCCTCAGCAACAACAGGTTGCTTTCCCCTGTCTTCCCTCTTATAAGTGGAATCAAGAGGTGTTTTGAGAGAAGGAATTGGGACAAGAGCATCCCGAGGAATATTCTGTGGTGTTCCCCTGTTTGGTGGAAATGAAGGTCTGGGATTAGTGAAATCTGAAATTCTAGGAGCTGGTTGAGGAAATCTTTGACCACGAGAATCATGATTAGGAGCCTGAAGATACTTATGCCTAGGAGGTTCATGACGATTAGCCTCAAACTGCTAAATTGTGTAACAATCTCATAAGCATGATCAAGGGTTGAAACATCGCTCAAACAACTCTCTCCTAAGCTCTGGCCTAAGTCCCTTCCTGAATCTGGACAGTGTCATCATCTCATCTTCCTGGATACCACACCTAAGGAGGAAATCATCAAACTCTGCTATATAACTGGATGCACTACGGTTTCCTTGGGTGATATTTTGCCATTTATCAACTAACATCTGTCGGTAAGATGAGGGTTGGTATTTCTCTCTCAGTTTGGCTTTCATCTCTTCCCAGTTCTGGATTGGTTCCTGTTGTCTCTGCCTAAGCAAAGTTTCTATGTTATTCCAATGAACCTTAGCCTGTCCTAAGAGTTTCATTTTTGCAAACCTAACCTTTCTGGCTTCTGACAGGTCATACCAATCAAAGTAATGGTCCATCCCTGCCTCCCACCATAGACCTTAGGAGTCTAATGAACCCTCAAAGTTTGGGGCATCCACCTTAATGTTTCTAAGGCATCTCTCTTCAGTCTTCCTCGCTCTCTCCTTTGTCCACACCCATTCCCCCGAACCTCGAAATTCGGTGGTTGAAATTGTGGTTGAAAAGAAATGGAGGTCGGGGAAAACCCTGAGGGCCGAGGAATAAAAGGAGGAGGAGGTGGGATAAAAGGAGGTTGTTGCCGAGGAGGTTCACAGAAATTGGGATTCCTCGCTGGGAAATTCAAATTCCTAGGATCCTGAGGAAATCGAGATGGTTCAGCTCAACCGGAAAGTTCGATTTCTGTGTCCTACAACCTCGACTCAAACCGAGTTCCGTTTCTCTAATCCAGTTGACTCTTTCATCGAGTTCACGAAGAGTCCGGTCAAGTGGTCAAACCTCTCATTCACTCCTCTCATAAAACCCTCAAAATGCTCAAATCGATCAATTAATGGGCTAAATGGTTTTCTATAGAGGTTGGTTCACTGTTAGACCCTGACATGTTGACCTGGTAGGTTGTTCCCCTCCTAGTGGTCATGCAAACTATATGAATGAAATTTGGGAGACAGAATTTTAAACGCAACAAATGCAATGCAATGTCCTAAACTCTAACTGTGCTCTGATACCAAGTTGATGCGGGACAATCAATGGACCGAGAGAAAAGGACATGCAATTACTACAGCTCACTAGAATTACCAACAAGTCTATATAACTGTCAATTTTTAGAGCTCAAAATCAGTTTTAAAATGTTATTACTAGAAATTGGACCAGTAGCCTTATCCTAAAGAATAACCAAAGAAATCTTAAAACAAGCTTGACTCTACCAACGTGGCTACCAAATCCTCATTTAACGAAATTGATTTAAGTCGTTTTCAAAGAAGTAGGTTAACTCAAATGTACTCGCACATTACGCCAACTTCTTAGATAAACGGGCTAGGAACCTACTCGCTGCTGAGCATGGCATTCAACGCATAAAAGAACAAAGTAAACATCCAAGGTCAGAGGTAAGAGAATGTACCTCCACGTCGTAACGCTGGTGTCGGCTCGGCGGCTATGAACACCCAACCTTATACACTTCGAAGGATTTAAGGATTTACAAATACTCGAAATAAAACTAAGATCCACGTCTCGCAGACGGTATAGGGATCAACAAATCAAATGTGGTGGGTATTCACAACTGTGTCGACGAGCCGCCATTAACAAAATCCGGTCCATATGAATCAACAAGAAGAGAAATACGCACACAAGCATGAACCGACCAGCGAAGGTTAAACTGTTTGGGACCGCACTCGGTTTCCGAGGTGGTGCTATCTTGACCGGCAGCTCCAAAGAAGACACAAAGAAGATCATCAAGAGAGACAAACCAAAATGACAAAATCGCTACCGGCAGCCGGGGGACTTCGTCCGCATCGAAGGGCAACCACTTGGAGAGGAACCGGTGTAAGTGAAATCACTAGATATCTCATATCGAAACCGCTACCAACTTCAGGTGACTAGCCCTCACTGAGGGGCAACCACTGGAGAAGGACCAGTGTAGAAGACTTATTCTAGAAATCTGTCATCGTCATATCCGAACTAGAATCATAGAAGATTCAGATAGAACAGCACCAAACATCATTTCCCGAATTCTTAGGGAGGGACACAGAGCATAAACTGAGGGAAGGGTCATCCGGATCACTGATCCTGGGATCTCATTCATCTACTTGATGTCATAGCTCGAGGAGCTCATCAATATAACAGTCAGAAACGCCGGTTGTATTTCAAACGATTGCAGGACTAGTTCGGGATGCGTCTCCGGCCCAATGTCACGGACGGTCACCGAACTAGAGAAGTTACGAGAATCCACGGATCCAATCGAAACAGACCTCGATTCTGAATAGCTAAACCGACAAAACCAAAGTCGGACTGCTATCGACCTGGATGTCTGGCGAACATAACCGAACCAGAAATAAATCGAACCACAGTAGTCCTTGAATAAGTGGGAACTTATCTGAACCAACGGAAAGGTGTAGAAACCAGATCCAAAGAGAAAACGGACCAGTTCTAGTTAGCCTTGAACCGACCAGGCTTGGCCATAGTCGGAAGCTACTGATCTGGAGTAAGTCGTCGGACTGAATCAAAGAAGATGTAAACGAACCACCACTGAATGTCCCAGGGCATTTGAAGACTTATCTGAGACTTAAATCCGCAGGAAAATATGGGAACCAGATCCGAGAAGGATCTCCAGGAGCTATGGAAGTAGATCAGCAGTCGAGATGGAGACGGAACCAGTCAGCATCGTGGGGAGGCGTTGCAATATGCCGCGGTTGGAACAAGAGGGAACCGTCGATGGATCCTTGCAGACGGAATGATCAACTTCAGAATCCGCATGTAGAAGCCACGCTTTCAGTCGCCGAGGGAGCCATCAAAGTAACGCGATGACAGGAACTAGCTTGTAGAAGAGGAACTACGTAGGAAAGGAACAACTAGGGCTACGATACGGGAAGGAGAAGAAGGAGCCGCCATCGCTGTGGGAGCAACTAGGGTTCGATACGGGAAGGAGAAGAAGGAGCCGCCATCGCTGGGGGGGCAACTAGGGGTCGCCCCACCGAATGCGACCTTCCGCCGGAGAGAGGAAGTACCAGCGCTATTATTAAACTAGCTAAGGGAGGATAAAACCGGCAATGACAAACCAACGGGAAGGAAAGAATGAAAGTCGAATGTTCACCTCAATTTCTCTATATCCTCCATCGACGCTGTACATCATCCCCTTTATAGGGACATGGAAAACCTACGTGGGAAGAAGACAAAACAGAAGAGCGTATTGGGCCCCGGTTCATATTAAGCCCATTCGCTCATATGCCGCCTTGGCTCTCAGCGAGAGGAGAAAAGAAAAAAAGAAAAAATACATGGCCCCAAAAGAAAATTGTTTGGTCCGCAAGTCTGCTGAGCCCACTATGCAAATGGGCCTCTTAGATCCATTTTTTTTTTTGTAGACAAATTTAATAACCAATATCTCCTATCCACAGATTGTCCTTCTGTCGTCTGCTATAAAATTTTCCAAACCGATTTAAAAATCGGGTGTCCTCACCACAAAGACTACTCGACTTCTGACGTACACATACATGCAGATGAACTTTTCCTGTCAAAAGATTGAAAACCATTCTCGGTATTTAAAAATAGGTAAATACGCATGCATGAATCTCATAAATGAATCAGCAAAAGTTCCTTCTGGCGGACAAGAAACAAGCATAGACCTACGATATGATATTGTCAATATCCCATAACAAAATTCGACAGAGTACAACAGACCTGCCAATACATAAATGTCTGTAATATGCTTCTCTGCCATCTGCATCAGAATCAACAGATTAGTGGATGAAAGAGTAGAAAGAGAATAAAACCAATATAAGGAAGCTTAGTGAGATAAGTAACTAACGAGAAAAGTGACAGGATCAAAAGAAAACCCAACGCTACTTCCACATTTGAGCTCAGGATGCCAAGAGTACTTGTGTTAGCCTCCACCCATAGGCATGCCTCCTCCAAGTACTTCCTGTATGTAAGAAGTAACCATATAACTTCCAGTTTCCCGCAAATGCAAACAGAAATTAAGCAGACGAAGTTAGTTTCCATCACAACGATGGAGTTGACAGACATCTTATCTAAGGAAACTCCAATTGCAAAGTGTAGTAGTGGGAAGCTGGGAGCAAAAAAAGAGCATGATACCATGATAGATCTATGCTATTTGAAAAGTTATGCACTCTCTCCAAATAAATAACTTTTAATGATTGCAAGTGGAGAAAAAGAATCCACATAGCCAACCTCAACTAATTTGCGATTAATTCTTGAGTTGAGTTATTTCATGTCCTAAAAGCTATTCAATTTGCCCATATGGAAGTGTATAAGGTGACGATTTTCCAGATGTATCACGGTACCATGCTCGCTAGTGCAGTTTGGACCCTTCTCCAAATAAATAACTTTTAATGATTGCAAGTGGAGAAAAAGAATCCACATAGCCAACCTCAACTAATTTGCGATTAATTCTTGAGTTGAGTTATTTCATGTCCTAAAAGCTATTCAATTTGCCCATATGGAAGTGTATAAGGTGACGATTTTCCAGATGTATCACGGTACCATGCTCGCTAGTGCAGTTTGGACCCTACAACATCAGTGCCAGCTTGATTCCACATGTCCACATCATCAACAAAAATAAAATTAATATGCCTTTCCACAGTGATTATAGAATTGCTAGAATCTTTAATTTTAACTAGCAGTCATCAACAAAAATGCAGCTACATGAAAGGAGACAGGCCATTGAAGCCACATTTAACGGTAAATTAACTCAGAACATGAGCTTCCTCAAATCGATGTGATTCCTACATGGTGACAGTGCTGAACACTTACTATGGCACACCTAGGTCAACATACAGAGATATAATCCACTGAAAACAAATCAAAAGAAAAGGCTTAATTTGCAAGGGAATAACTTTGTTAAGGCCAAACCAGTCTACTCTTCGAGATATACTAGAAACATATTGCTACACAGTGGAATTCTTTTGGTGGTGAGAAGAGTATAAAATATAGTGTCACTTAAGCAGAAGTTTCCAACTTAACTAAAAACTGGATGTATGAAGGTTGTAGCTAGATACACATTTGATCGTCTGAATTCCTAGCTTATTCTTTCATCTGAACAAGTTATTGATACTTATTTTTCCAACTAAATTACGTATAGAAAATTGCTTCCTAGGGAAAAGGTCAATGGGTTTGACTTTTTTTTCTTCCTCTCAATTAACTATTGCATCTTACTTCCATGACAAATAGATGGTTTTTGGGCAGGCAAAAGATAACCTACCTAGGTCCCCTGCATTAAATAGTCGATAGGTGGGTTAGGCAGAAGCTATGTTATCCAAGGCTGAGGTGCCGAGACGAGGGGAGGGTCACCTCGCCTCAAGAGCCTGAGGAGAGCACCTTAGGTGCTTGAGATGAGATATATTTTTTAACATATTAATAATATATACAATCACATATACCCTTAAAACTTTTTAAGCACATAAAAAAACAAAAAGCTCACTTTTAGGGCCTGCAGGTCATCAGGATGCCAAAGCCTCACGGTGGACGACTGGGTATTGGGGGTTTCAATGCAGGAAGAAGAGAATTTTAAGTTACCAAATATGGCCCTTACTGGGTCCAGATCCAAGTGAAATGGGCAAGGTGATAACTGTTGCCACGCCTCTGATAACTTAGGACAAGCAGATTTTAGTAACACTCTGCTATGCAATTCAGGGTGCATCAAATAACTTCCCTCAATTAAAGAAACCTTATTGAAGGCTTTGCAGCACAGCCTCAAGAAATATCAAGGCAGTAGTCTGAGAACTACAAAGAATAAAGAAAATCCAAAAAGAACAATTTATTCCCTCTAAATTGTCAGATAAATCGGGTAAAATCCACTATCCTACTGCTTTTTGAAGATGACCGAATGGCCTTGGGTAATTACACTAGAGAGATAATATAAGAAGAAAGTGACAAGGGAAGCCGCCAAGCCGGTAAAAATACAAGTAAAACAAAAAAATGATTGGTGTGGGCCTCGCATCCTTTCCCTCCCTCGTGGGGATTCTAACAACCAAATCTTCTCTAACTCCATAATTCATTGCTTGGAAAAATTGATTACAACCACATTATAAAAAAGTGAAAATTATGCTGATGCTTCATTCAAGCACAATAAAACTCTAAGAATCAAACATTTACTCTCATCCTCGGAGACAAAAAGAAGTGTCATCTGCAAACTGCAAGTGGGTAATATGCTCTATGTTGCTCCCTACCGATATCCCCTCAATCCCCCCCCCCCCGAGTGAATAGTCATTTCCCACAAGTAGCTTAAAACTTAACCAACTAAAACAAACAATAAGGGTAATGGGGTCACCCTGTCTCCTGTCTCCTGTCTCAAGCCTCTAGAACCCCCAAAATAGCCAAAATATTCTCCATTAAGATCAATTAAAAATTTTACAGGACTTACACATTTCATAATCTAATTTATCCATTTAAGGTTGACACCCATGAGACCTATGATCCAGTGCAAAGAACTCACTCTGTTATGTGCCTTTTCGAAATCCAACTTTGACATAGCATCTTCTAGTTTTTAAGTCGTGGATACATTCATGATCTACCATATGGTTATATAGAATGTACTTTCCGTTAATCATTGCCACAATCACTACAATTTATAAGACTAGCAGGTTTAAGGTCCTTGACATCATTGCCACAATCACTACAATTTATAAGACTAGCAGGTTTGAGGTCCTTGACATCAGTGTCATTTTTATTTTTATTTTTTGGAAATAAAACCAAAAGTTTCAAACTCCAACACAACCAATAAGAAGTCCTCCTGGATGATTCCCCAGTAATCCTGATAGAAGCCCCATTGAGAACCCATCTGAACCAGCCACTTTATAATCCATTCCTTTGATGGCAATGAAAACCTCCTCCGACGAGGTTGGACTAGTAAAATCTACAGCTTCCTCAGCTATTAACCACTCGCTTGAGTCAAAATTTATCAACACTTTCCACTCTCCCTTTTCTCGAAAAAATCCTCATTTCATAGATTTTACCTTCCACTTGGAGATCATTCGAGTGTGTCCCTTTTCTTCCTTAACAAAGCCAATGTGCGAAAAAAATTGTGTTCATGTCTCCCTCCTTGAGCCAAACTTCCTTTGATTTCTACTTCTATTTTATCTCTCCTCTCATACTCCATCATGGTATTCATTCTTTGCTTTTATTCATTCTTTCCTTTGCTGATCCAAAATAGTATCATTGTCAAACAGTGGGTCAAAAAGTGTCAATTTTGGTTCAAAGATCCTTCCTCACCCCATCTACTTGCTTATTGTTTCTTTCAGCCCAAGCCATCAATCTGTCTTACGTGCTTTAACTTGCTAACAAACCTGACTGCACCCGCCATATTTATCTCAGTCCACCATTCCTTGACTAGATCTGTAAAATTCCTCTACCTACACCACGCCAGTTCAAATCTGAACCTTCTTTTGGGACCCTTGAATTTCTCCCCCCATTATTGGCTGCTGTTGGCAGTGTTGTGATGCTCTATCTTCTGAATAGATCTTTTTGTACTTCCCTTGTTTTTCCACCTTACCTGTACTTAAATTTCACTTTGCCAAACTAATTGCAACCATTTTTAGTGGTTAGCCTTCAAAAAGTTTGACTATGAACAGATTTGACTGATTTGTAAATACAATCACCAAAAAAACTTTACATATAAGAGCTAGCAAGATAAATGTCCCAGATTACTTGATCCTGTTGAATAGCACTCAGATCCACTAAGTTACGCAACAAAGACAGCATATCAATGCAGTTAACCATTCAGAAATGCCACAGCTGTACAACATCAGTAACACCACAGCTGAGAAAGAAGGTGATTTTGAATAGGGGTGCAAATGAGATGATACACTTGACAAGTAAATCGAGACTCGGCTCCGCTGCGCTCAATAAAAGCTCAACTCGACTCACTTATTATGTTAGATAAACAAGCTTTAACAAAAACGAAAGCTTGACTCGTAAACAATCCGAGTTTAAGCGGATCCCTGCTCGAATCCATAAAACTCCCAAGCAGCTCATTTAAGTACTTGATTAATAACTCATCTAAATATTTTAAAAATAAATTAAAAAACTTAAAAATTATATAATATTTAATCAATCATATAAAAAATTTAAAATTAAACTTAATCCAAGTTTAAACTTGTGTTTGAACTTTATAAACGAGTTCAAATTTAAGTTTCACAAACGACTTAGACAAAGCTTGACTTCGAGCTTCACAAGCTAGCATAGGTTGAGCTTCACAAACAAACCCAAATCGAACTTAGACTGAACTCTTATTTGAGTTCTCTTAGTCAAGTTCAAGCTTGATCAAGTAAACGAGTAACTTGACGAGCCAAGTACGAATATCTTGAGTTCTTAACGAGCCGAACTCGAACACGTCCAAATTACTCATTGAGTATTGAGCCAAGTTCGAGCCTAGATATAAATACATGAGCCATGCTCAAGCAGCATACTACTTGGCTTGGCTTGGAGCATTTACGCCCCTAATGTTGATTCTCAACAACAGTTACAAAAGTAACCTCTTCTTGGTACTATCATTCATCCACCTCAAGTTGTCTTGCATAGAGAGCCTGCCCACACAATTCTCCAAAGGAACAACAAAATCTTCAGCTACAACATGCTTGTTCTAAACTTGCTTACACCAACTCACTTTCACCCCAGGTCTGCCAATCAGATTGGTAATCGATTTACAGTAAAAGAACCATTAGGATTCAATAATTATCTTGTACAGTGACTAACAGAAGAATATACGAACATAACAACTCAGTTTTGGCAGTTGCTCTGGCTTGTCATCCAGCCTAACCTATTGAATATCCAAATAATAAAGCAAGCCTTCCTAGATTCAGAGTGCACCAAACATAATACCATTTTGACAACTAGCTAGCTGGAGAGTAGTATGAAATTTCTCAATCAAGGCTTGACCTTCCAACCAAAAATCCGACTATCAATGAGTAAATTTATCATTTCCCAATATCCTTCAAAACACAATTATAAACATAGATCACGGAATCAGCCGATTCGGATCGGAATCGGCCGATTCCTGGATCGGATCGGCCATTGCCGATCCGATTCTTGGCTGAAGAAACGATCCGGAAAAAAGTTCCGGCAGAATCGGTCGGGATCGGCCGGATCGGTCCGGAATCGGATCGGAATCGGAATCGGATCGGCCGAATCGGTCGGGATCAGAATCGGAATCGGAATTGGATCATTTTTTTCTTTTTTTGCTATTCTAGTTGGATCGACCAAGATCGGCCAGAATCGGTCCGAATCGGCCGGAATCGGTCCAGAATCGGATCGGAATCGGAATCGGATTGGTTTTTTTTTGCTTTTTTTTCTTACCAATTCTGGATCGATTTTCTTCCATTGGATCGGTCGGAATCGGTCTGATCCTATCCGATCCAGATCAGATCGGTACCCACCGATCCTGATTCCGATTATGATCCCGCGATCCTTGATTATAAATAGAAACTCAATTTTCCAAGTGTCAGTTATTGACTTGCTGTATTCAACAGAACCAACGAAAACCTCATATTTAGAAAAACATTTAGATCTCACTACAGTCACCAACAACTAGATGTGCTTTATTCTCGAGTCTCCATAGCCATCCGAGAAGAGCATTATTCGTACTTCAATAGGCACTCTTCACCGCCACCATTTTTAGGCTACAAACTCTTTTCCATTTAAAAATTAGCCTTCCTATTTGCCAGATGCTTACCAAGTCGAAGAAGACAGACCTTAAAACATCCAACTTCATGCGATCAGTTTAAGAAATCTTAAAGAGAGATAATACACAGCCAAAGAAAAAAAGTACTGTCAAAAGATGCATCAACCCACATCAAAAGAAACTTGCCTTTTCCATCCTTAAAATCTGCTTTCAACGCTATTAATGATAAGATTCCAGTCAGAATACCTGATAAAGGAACCCCCCCCCAATGGTAGGAGCTTAGGGTCCATTTGAATCTCAGTAAAATTAAATTCATTGAAAATCTCTTACGCCCCATATCATTTTCAGAGAAATTGAAATCCGGACGGTCACATTTGGTTGCTCTGAAAATATTTTCCTATGCGATCATTTATCTTATTTAATTACTTGTAAATTATGTTACTTAAATATTTTATTATAATATTTTTAGTTACATAGTTTCTAAAAATATGATTTTAGTCAATAAAATATGTTCCTGATATCTACCAACTTGACAATATAATAATTAAATATAAAATAAGTATTCACTAAAATATTTACTTTATTTGATAGCATATAAAAATAAATCACGTTAAAAAGGATTACATGTGATGATATAATATATTAAATATGATCTATTATTTTATTTATATGAAAAATATAATTTGAAGTACTTATGTCAATCTACAAATATAAATAAAAATATTTTTTATTAAATTTTAAATAAAATATGTTAATGTAACTTACACTTATTAAAATTGACAATATTTATTCAAAAATAATATATTTTATTTAACAGAATAATATTTTCAAGTCAATTTTATCAACTATTACAGAAAACGGTTTCCATCAAAAATTTTGGGACGCCGGAATCCTCGTTTTCACATGGTCAAAGGAGATTGTTTTCCCTTGACCAGCCTTTTACGTTCAAACAAATAATCGGATGGATCACTATTTCCCGAAAATCTAACCCGGTGTTGGCACCCAAAAAAAAAATGTCATGACATCCAGAACTGGCAAGTTTTGGGCAAAATACATGAAAGAAAATCGAACAGGCAAGTGTGATCTACTTTTCATCACATTTAGGGCCAATGGGCCGAACAGGCCCAATAAGCCTTATTGGGCCCGACCAGCTGGATGATAACTTGATAACGGTCAGACACCACTATCTTGTCCGTCTAGCTCAAACTTGAGCAACAACGAAGTCGGATCGAAAATCCGACTTGAATTCAACAAGTTATGGGTCAAACGGTGAAAACACTCCCGAATGGCCTTTGGTAGGCTTAATGGGCCCAAATAACAAAACAAGTGGGTCCATGGGGCTGTACCAGTTGAGGGCTTCGCAACGGTACTCTGAATGTCAGAATCCGATTTCGGATGGTACCCGAACGGTAAAATGACCTCTTTCGCCCTTGGTAGGTTTGGACAATTCGGGATAGGCCCGATAATATCGTGCATCATTAAGTCCGCCAAGATCCATATTGAGCAACATTAAAGTCAGATCAGAAATCTGACTTGTATTCGACAAGCTATGGGCAAAACAGTGAAAGTGGTCTTCCGGGTGGTCCTTACTGGGCTTGGTGGGCCCAAATGACAAAACCAGTGTGTCAACAGTATTGTCTCGACAGAGAGCTTCGCAACGGTGCCTTGAATGTCAGAATCCGACTCCGGATGAAAAAATGACCATTTTGCCCCTAGTGGGCCCGGACAAATTTAGGCAGGCCCATTAATATCTGGCACCATCAGAAAGTCCGCCTAACTTCCAAACGAACAACATAAAAGTTGGATCATCAATCCAATCTATATTTGGAAAGTTGTGGACAAAATTTGAAAAATTGCAAAGTCGGCACACACTTTGAAACAAATGGGTCAAATGAGAAGAAGATCGAACCTGTTTAGGTTATTAGGTTCTCCCGTGTTGCTTCTTCAATAATAATTGGATTATGGAAGATAAAGGAGGGCTGAGATTTAAATAGATGAAGGCTGATTTGGATCAAGGGCCCAGATTCGACATAACTTAAGTTATTGGATCCTGTCTTAGTGGGTCTTAATGGTATCAAATATGTAAATGGGAGAAGCCACGTACAGCCCATCACTTCCCAGAATTTTCAGAGCTTAAAAAAAAAAGAAAAAAAAAGGGGGGAACGTGGGAGGTTAGGAAACTGAACTTCCCCCCCCACCACGCCCACTACTCCCATGACTCTCACTCCCTCCATGATGGGGGGAGGTTACGCTGGATTTTCTCCCTCTCTTTAAGAGAGACTGGCCAGAGAGAGAGGGTGGTTGGCTGGAGCATTTCCTACGTGAAGAGAGGAAGCATTGGTGTGAAGAAGAAGAAGAAGGGTGACAGGCTCAAGGCTACTGCGTACAGCTGCTGGAAGGTCAAAGAATGTGAAGAAGAAGAGAAAAAAGGTAAGGATCAAGGGTCCGGTTACATCTCCTTCCCTCTTCAAGCCTTCTCTTGAAGCCTTTCTTCAAAACCTCCTAGGGACAAGCCCTCCAAGTATGCTATTCGACCCTCCTGAACACCCCATTCAGGTTCCATAAAGCTGCCCATATATCAGTCCCCTCGGATCCTAAATTCCCCCTACATTGAAATTCTGTTCGGACAAGGGTATATTTCACATATCATTCCACTTAGTGCCTTGATCAGGCCCCTTAATCCGGTCCTAAATCCCCTGAAATAGTATCCGGTTAGGCTGTCAAAACAGGCCTTTAGGTATCCCAAGAAAGTCGTGTCAAAACATCCTGTTTAGAAGCCCTTAAAATAGACCTTGAGCAGGCAGCCGCCAAAGCCTCTTCCTCCTTAAATCAGTTCCCAAGCTCACCTCTAAACAGTCCCTTAATCTCCCAATCCGGTCCCATTTTCTGAATTAGATGAAGGCCAAATGCTGCAGACCTCTTTGAGACAGCCCGAGCCCAGTTCTGGACAGGGGCAATCAGACCGCCAGGGCCTGGTTGCAGCAAGTCAGCAAGCCTAGTCTCTGGACAGAATTAGAGAGGCCATCAGGGCCAAGAAAGCTGGCCGACAGGGCCTAGATGAAGCCCAAACAGGCCTCTAAGACCCAATAAGAGCAGTCTGGCCGCCAGGGCCTTCAAAGCTTCAAAGTGTTCACCTCGGCCCAATGAGGACAGAACCGGCCATCAAGGCCTTCAAAAAAAAAACTTAATCAAAGTGTGAGGAAAGAAGTTCAATTAAGAGCTAGTCTATTTCATATAGGCTACCTCAAAGGACGGGCACTCATGTCCCCGGTGTGTTTGATCCCGGACGGGGAAATGGGCAAGTTCCCATCTTCTACCGATCCTTCCCCTCAAAGTAGGGAGTATCAAACTCCATCTACTAAGAGGGGTCATGTCAAAATTTTCTTATGATCCCATGTGTAATATGTATTCAGATTTACCAATAAATAGAAATTCTGAATTTTGTATATCATCGTTGCCATTGGAACTTATAGAATGGCCCATGAGATTGAAGGAATGCAAGTCCAAAGTTGACATTGTAAAAAAAAAAAGGTTACAACATTTAGATTTTAATAATTCTGGAAGATTCTGAAATCTGTAAAAAGACTCAAAAACCCTGAAATGTGTAAGTCTAAAACCTGAATTTTCACAACCAGATCCCCAAGTTAAAACACTCTTGAACAAATCACAAACTTGATTGAATTCATAAGCAAGAGAATCTGAATTTGAATTCTCAAACCTTTAAGGTCAGCCTTAAATTTGTGACCCAAATCTGCAACAAACCAAAAGAAAGAAGGAAACTAGAGCCTGGGCGCCAGAAGCCAGAACCCGTTTCTGAAATCTGAAGCATACCAAAAACTGAAATCTATAGCAAATCTGGGGTTTTAAAAAAAAAATCTGAAACAGAAGTCTGGAATCCAGAAGAAGAAGGATCTGAAAATCCTTGGGAGAGATGCCAGATGTCAAATCTGAAAGTCTGAGGCTTAATAAATTTGAATTTATGCAGAGCCTAAAATCCAAAACTTGAATTGGTATAGAAATCCGAAGTCTAGAAATCTGTTTAGAAGAAAATCTGCAATTTGAAAATGCAGAGATCTGGAATTGGAGCTTCAAAAAATCTGAATTTCAAGAGTCCCAAAGTCTGAACTCCATATTTCTGACGTACAGCAAAATTGAAACTTACAAGAGGTCTAGAGTTTGGAATTTGAAGAAATCAAAATCTGGACTTTGCAAGGAGCCAAGTGTTGTGAAATGTGCAGGGCCCTAAAATCTATAATCTGAAGTTCAAATTGATAGAGATGAGGGGTCTGATATTTGAAGAGGTCAAATCTGAACTTTACATTTAAAAAATAAGGAATTGGAGGCTGTAGATGTGCAGACCCAAAATCTGAAATCTGAAATCAGCAATCTGAGGTTTGTAATAAAAAAAAATCTGAAAGTTTAAGGCCTACAGCCGAAAATCAGAAGATGAGTCTGCAGGAGATTGGAACTGAAATTCTGAGATCTGAGGTTTCAAATGTAAATTTCAAAGATTTAATTTAGTACAAGTCAGAGGCTGATCTGTAAATAGGAGATTCCAAATCATTCAAACCCATAAGAAATTCAAGTTCAAAGCCGTCCCAAATCGTTTCACATAAATCTAAAGGTTGCATAAAAAGAATCCAGAAATTGTCAAATCCATTAAATCTGAATCTCCCCGGAATCAAAACAACCAAAATCTAATTAATTTCAACCAACTCAAACAAGTTCAACTTAATAAAACTTAAAACAAATTAAAACCCATATCAAAATCCAAATTCCAACCACTAAATCCAAAAATTAAACAGATTCCATTGAATTTAAAACAAATCAAATTCATTCTAAATGAACTTAGATCAATTAATCAACTCAAATTAAATCAAATTCAAATCGAATTTCAACCAATAAGACAAACTTAGATTCAAACTTAAAATCAATCAATTCAGTTTAATCAAAATTCAAATCAATGCAATGCAAATTTCAACAAATTAAGTTCAATTCAAATTCAATGAAATTCAAATAAATTCTAAACCAATTCAAACTGAAACAAACTTAAATCAAGTGATCAAATCAAACTCCAATCCAAACCAAAAGTAATCAACAAACTAAATTCAATAAAAAAATGAACAAATCAAATTCAATTCAAAACTAAATTCAACTCAATTAAAATCAAACCAACAAATTTAATTCAACTCAAATCAATTTAATCAAATTCAAACTAAAATCAAGTTCTTGCATTCCACTGATTTCAAGGGTTTGTTCTCTCCTATGTGGGAATGTTTATTTTTGTGGATGTATGTCCTTTGTTTCAATGAATTGCTGTGGCGATAATCAAGGGTATTCGAGAAAATCTCGATGTAATTAACGTCGGATCTTCGCACCATCCGACGGGGAGAGGTCAAAATAAATTTTCAAAGAACCCAATAACCTCAAATTATTTTTTTTAAATATCATTGACCCTAGTTAGTACTTTTATGGAATACCATCTATTTTTCTACAAAGTCAATACTAAGGTCAAACCAAATCAAATTCAAATTTAAAAGGAAAATGAATTTCCAAAATCACAAAAAGAAACCAATTCTTTTATCTTTTGAATATTTTTGAGGTTCCAACACCCGGCAACCAGTTTTACGTTCAAACAAATGTACCCTTAGTATTGTTTAGCCCCACCCATGGAATGCAATCCTTTGAGAATCCTTCTCTTCATGCATTCGAGAAACAAGATTGCCGAAACAAGAATATATATAATACCTCTGGTTCCTTAATTTCATCCGCCTATTACTACCCCTAACTTCTTAGCTCCAAATTAGACAAACTACCCGTACCATATATATTCTCACATCTTATTTTCTAATATTATTTTAGTTAGATGGCTTAGTTAAGTTTGCTTCATATATTGTCAATTTTATTATGAAATCCATCCAAAGATTCATCTAGACATTATTGTCTGATAAAATTTTAGAATTTGATATTTTTATGACTGTATATGTACAATCAACCCACGATGTCATTTCAATATCCTCTCCCTTTTGATAAGATTGCCTGATATTTTACACTTAAACATGTAGTTTGATTAGCATTTTTGAGATCCAATCTCCCAAAAATTTTCCAAGATTTCTCCAAGATCTCTTCTTTTCAATCTCCCCGAGATAAAATCGAGATGCAAGATGACAATCCTTGGCCCTAGCATTGTTATCATCATCCTTTCCAAGAAGGTTGTATCTTTTAAACTTTGATTTCAAATCGGTGGTTGCTTCAAGCACCAACAACTTTAGACCACTCTGGTCTGAAAAAGGCAAGGTATCATTAGTGCATTGCAAAGAATTAGTCAACCATTGCCAACGTGAGTAGCTTGAATAAAACCAGTAAATCAGGCCCTATTCCACATCACCTCATGACCCATTAGAAAAAACGAAAATGGAAAAAAGAATCTCCCTTATTGAAATCCCTCACTTAAAAAAATGAAAATACTCGGGCTCCCTTAATAAGGATGAAGATATTAACTTATTTAATAGGCCTTTAACCCACCTCCCCAATCCATTGTCAAAACTGTCAGACGTATAACGTGATGTAACATGTAAGTAAATTCCAATTTGACATGATCATAGGCATTCTGGAAATCAATGTCTTCCTTTTCTTTTCATGTAAACTTCCAAATGTTCTTTCAAAGTTGTTCAAAATCAACATTTACTTTATAAATGCTGACTGATTCAACCCCACCAGGTTGCTTATGACATCTTTAAGCCTATTAACATAAGTTTAGTAAAAAACTCATAAATGCCAATAAGGCGGCTAAAGCATTAAGAATCTGTGATATTTAGTGCTCCTTCTTTATTGGAATCAGGACAAATCAACCTATGTAGTTAGAGGCAAGAGGTGCTCGAGGCGAGGGGGGCCTCGCCTCACCTCAAGCACCCGAGGCGAATTTTTTTTTATTATTTTACATTATTATTAATTATAAATTTGAGAGTTATATAAAAGTAAAAAAAATAAGAAATACTTCTAGAAATACATGTAAAAAAGTATGAAATACATCTAATAATGTAAGAAAGAACCTCACAATGAATAAACTAAACATTAGTGTCTAGTGATGAAACTTAGTTAAACCAAGTAAATAAACCCAAAAAAATCCCAAAAAACTGAAAATATACCTTTCCGATGAGGTGCGACTTTGCTAGATTTGGGAAAACTAAACTGGTGTAATAATAAACAAACTAAGTTGAACTAAGTAAAGAAAATCCAAAAACAGCCCCAAAAAACTGAAAATACCATTATGATATGGTGTGGTTTCATCGGATTTTGGAAAAAGAAATCAGTGTGTTAATGACCAAAGTAAGTTGAACTAAACAACAAAAGAAAAAAATAAATCTAAAAATAGAAAAAAGACGAAATATTATATGCATTTGAAGAAAAAATTCTCATATGAACGTATTTTCTTTCATTTGAAGAAGAGAAAAGGATGATACCATATGTGAACTGCAAGTGACTAATAAGAATTTCATTCCTTCATGAGTGAGTCCAACTTTTAGAAATAGCACAAAGAACTATATGCAATTTAATAAAATTGAGTTTGCTCATTAGAGCATGGCCGATAGGGTAAGCTCCTAGATATGATCTTAAGCTGAACTAAACAACAAACCAAAAAATAAATTTGAAAATAGAAAAAAAACGAAAAAGTATATGCATTTGAGGCAGTCAAGGCAGTTGAGGCGGAAAAGCGACCGCCTGAGGCGGTTGAGGGTGAGACAAGGCATTGAGGCCTTGCCTCGCATCAGCACCTAGGCACTTGCCTCAGATAACATAGAAGTCAACTTGTCACATGCACATATTTCAAACATCTGATAAAGTCCCATAGATAAATCATCAAAAACATGATCTTTTGCAATGATGTTGATAGAGAAACTTCCTCTTCAGGTAATTTCATGAAAGAGCAAGAGACCATCAATGGGACCCAGCCAGGCAGCCCTCCATATCAGCAAACAACCAGCCCACAATGTTACATCTAATAAACCAGTTGTCCTCATAAGGAACACACTTAATTTGAGTAGGAACCTAGGCAAGTCTTATCTTTTACGTGAAGCCATAGCATAGGATAACACAGTACTTACTGCCTTATTTCAGCCAAGAATCTTTAGGTGATATTTCCATTCAGTTCCTTTCCGCTCTGGTGTACTTGAAATGGTTCAGTGCAGGACTTTGAACGGTCAAAAGCTGCTCTTATTTATTATATCTCAAAATTTTCAATATGCAAGTTTTTCTCTTATATAAGATTTCATGATGAATGTGGCTCTGCTCCAATTCTCCATATTATGTTTGACCCATTTCAAATCCATTTTAAGTCTGTCACAGAAACTGCCACAAACTGGAATTTCTTTCCACCAGTTAATAAATGGAAGAGACAAATCCTCAGGTTTTAAGAAATCTCAAATATGAATAGCGGATAGCCTACTCCTTTTTTTTTCATTACCAGTGTCGGAAACAATAGGACACTGATCAGATGTGACTAATGTAAACCTGTAGCTGTAGCACAGTGGACTTAAACGAAGACGGTGATAAGAAATCATTCCAATATAGAATGCTCACTGTTTTAGTGTTTCCCCAAGTAAAGCTTCTATTATAAAAGAATCTCTATCAATTCAGCCAATCAACCTTGTGCATCTTAAAGTCACCGGCAAAAAGATGGGTATCAGTCTGATGTTACCAGCACATACTTACAAGTTCCTGCTTAGCAAAATTTGTGCTATACAAGTTAGTAATAAGCCATTTTATGTCCCTCCTTAATCTTTCTAAACATATATTAAAATACTAAAGAGCCTAATCTCAACAAGTTCACACTCAATAATATAAGTTTCAAGAGAACAAGCAACCCACAACTCTGATATCAATAACTAAGACACACTCCATCCTTAAGTTTATTTCCTTCAAAATATTGGTTCATTATTTGCAAAGAAAAGCAGCCATCTGCTATCATACTGCATTCCTAGGCATCCTAGCTGATGCAAGGTATTCCATTCCTGCCAAGGAACAGGGCCAGGATTTGCCAGGGCCGACCCTGACCTGGATCAGATTCAGGAACGGTCCTTCCAAAGATTGAAAAAGAAAACAAAGAAACAAAAGAAGCATTCTGGACCAGGCCGATCCTGATCTGGGTCAGATTCAGATCAGTCCTTCCAAAAATTTAAAAAAAAAATACAGAAAGGCGCTTGTGCTTAAAAGCTAGAGGCAAAAACAAAGAAACATTATGAACCATTCCCCAGGACCAGGAGAGGGGTGGCCCGGATCCGGTGGTGAAAGGGTGGTGGTCACCACCCTGCGCTTTGCTCACCCTAAATGGAAGGCAAAGAGTGAAGTTGGCGGATCCCCTGTTTATCAGGTCCAGCTATGTTTCTTCTCACTTTGTACTCCCTAATATAACTCAATTATAAGCTTAAGACAAAATTTACTTTGCTAGTACAAGAACATATAAATCATCATGCTCAATTTGCAAAGAGTAGATACCTGTACAAAGTGGAATGCTGGAAATTTTGCCTTAAGAACTTAGCAACATAGTCACTTGCACGGCAAACCACAGGTATCAAGGAGACTGTGAAAATGATTGAACAAGGCATTCCCATAAATCCAGGATTTATTCATAACAGCACATGATTTCAGTTTGGCATGCTTACACTTAAATGGGGCTTGGGACGAGACAAATGTTACACAGTAGATGAAGTAGACGAAATCTTTTGTCCCAATTATAGACTGTAGCCATGACTGGATTGCAGGCATATTCCATGCCCTAGGTTTCTGCAGTGAAATAGCACATGTTCTTAATCACATGAATTCCAAGCATAGAAGTTAACGTACCGTGGCATGAAAGGATAGATCAGAACATGTGGATTATTACCCCATATAGGGTGTACAGAGAGTACAGTGATGAGCATGCAGTTCCCAGCAAAGACAATCTATTTGCCCTGTCAGCAAGATTTTTTGGCACAAGAGGAAAAATGCTAAGCACAGCCACAATGATAACCTGCAAAAAAACTGGTTAGGTACTGACATCCGTCATGAATATGATGGCGACAAAAAGAAGTCATTCAATCTCAAATTTTTTAAGAAAGGTCCGAAGACCCAATGTCTATTAAAGAAAGGGTGTTACAACATTACATAAAAGAAAAAACAAAATGGAAAACAAAAACACCCACTGCTGAGATGGTAGAGAGCACAAAAAGCAAGACAAATTACAAAAAAGAAGATTTCAAGACGGCGGCCAATTCCCTAAACTTATCAGCATCCTGCATGGTTTTAGAGAGAGCCAATGACCCATCCATGTCATAATTAACCATAAGCTGCAATATGCATTTTAAGTTCCCAAACCTCTCCTCAAACATACGAAGGTTCCTTGTACACCAGATCGACCATAGCATAGCAGGAAGCACTAACTTCCACAAAACCTCCATGGAAGGCCAAGGATTCATTTCAACTCAAACTTGCAACAAGGATAGGGTGTTGGAGGGTTCCATCCAAGTAATGCTCCAGATCTTGAACACGTTCATCCACAGATAGTTAATAATGCCACACTTGGAAAATAAATGATCAGTACTTTCCTCTTTGCGACTTCAAAAGACAATCAGCGGGGAGAGACAGAAAAATCCAATGAAGGTGACTCCTTGTAGGAAGTCTTCCTCTACCTGTCTTCCATAAGAAAATCTTGATCTTGATAGGTATCGATTGGTTCCGTGCATCATGATGCCATGTCACTTCAATACCCCCCTAGTCAACCTACTCACAGTAGAATTCACAGAAAAAAAAACTGCCTTATCACTAGGGAGCCAAACCAACTTGCCTTCAACATTTACCAAACATCCGTGAACATTAATAAGAATAAGTAGATTGAAGAATTCACCAATTTTCTCATCTTCTAAATTCCTCTGACATTTAATGCACCAGTTAGAGTTGGCATTAAAAAATCACTAAGTATCGCCCGTAGAGTACATGAAAGATAAAAAAGTGCAGGGAAAGTCTCAACAAGAGAAGCATGTCCAATCCACTGATCTCCCCAGAAGGATGTTCTCCAAGCATTTCTCACAGCAATGGAGGTAGCAAAATTAAAAAACTCTCAGTTATGTAAAACGCCTTTCCAAATACTAGAAAGTCTGTCTATTCTGAAAATCTGCAATCCAAGAACCCTCATTGTCAATATTATATTTGGGAAGCACAACTCTGGACTGCAAGGTATCTCTGTTATGATTTAATTTTCATACCCATTGGATATCAAAGCATCATTAGCAGTCTCAAGTGGGACTAGACCCGCGCTTCCTTCTTTAGGTCTGCAAACATAGTTTCATTTAACAAGATGCAGACCCCACTTCTTAGAGTTACCTTTTCAGAAAAAATTCGCACAAATTTTTATTTTGTGACAAATACTTTTGGAGACTCTAAGAATGAAAAAATAATAAAGAGATACACTGTGCAAAACTATCTTAGAAAGTATACATTTCCCTTTAGAATACATCTTACTAATCCACCTTTGTAGTTTGCCTCCAAATTTTCGGATCACACATTGCCAGCCGTTGCTTTTAGTTCCCTTATCCAATAGAGGTAAGCCTAAGTATTTAATGGGAAGGGAGGACCAAGCCATCCTAAACAAACTCTGAACCTGCTCACGTTGCACTTCAATACTTCATTCAAATTGATCCCAATAAGTTCACATTTATCCCTATTAATCTTGAGCCATGTAATTGACTCTAATAGAGCAAAAATTATTTTTAAGTTCCTACATATGTCAAGACTGACTGAAAAAGATAATAAAGTATCATCAACAAACTGAAGATGTGTCACAGATTCTTTGTTGTTTCCAACTCTAATACCTTCGATGAGATTAAAATACTCGGCTTTATTCCACATAATGCTAAAGACTTGGCCAATAAGGACAAACATTAAAGGAGAAATTGGGTCCCCTTGCCAGAGCCCTCTAGTTGGAAAAAAAACCATACAATTTGCCATTTATGTCGACCAAAAACATTGCAATGCTTACACAGCTCTTAATCCACCTGATCTATTTCTTATTAAAGCCCATCAACTGCATTGTTCTGAAAAGACAAGACAATTTTATTCTATAATAAGATTTTTCAAAGTTTAACTTTAAAAGGATGCATTGCTTCTTCCTGCTCTTCTTATCATGTGAGCATTCGTGTGTTGCCATGAATTTGTCAAGTATATTTCTATCTGGTATAAAAGTATTCAGTGAGCCTAGTAGCCAGCACCTTAGTGATGATTTTATAGCTGCAGTTTAGTAAACCGATGGTCTAAGATCTTTTATGTCCTCCAATATATCCTTCTTAGGGATTAACACCAAGGATGTTAAATTTAGCAGCTTGATATAGCCCAGATCATTCTCAAATTCTCTTATATGAGCCATATAGTCCTCCCTAATTATATCCCAGCAGTAAGTGTAAAAGCCAGAGGAGAAGCCATCAGGGCAAGGTGCTTTATAAGGATTTATGTCTTTAATAGCACGGATAAAGCTTCACTAAGAGACTCCACTTCACCCCCATCCAAGATCTTCTACATGTTAAAGTTTGAGTAAAGGTTACATCTGTGATCAGTTATAGAAAGTTGTAGCATGGTGACCAATCTACTCAATTCAATGTACTTGGTTCCATTGATATGCAAACTATGAATATTATTCTGCTGCTTCTTAAGTGATGCCTGTGTATGAAAGAATTGTGTTCTTGTCACCTTCCTTAAGCCATAGTTCTTTTGATCTCTATTTTCACTTTATTTCTTCCTTGTAACACCATTCCTTGTAATCTTCCTTAACTTTGTTCCATTCTACCATATCATTGTCATCAAGCTGGCCACTATCATTAGGTTTCTCAAATGTTCCATCTTTGAAAGCCATGTCCCCCTCTTTGCAACTGAGCTGTGAAAAGTGTCCCTCTCCCATCTTTTAAGACAAGTCTTGATCCACTTTAAGTTTTTTGACAAATCTCCAAGCGGCTAAAAATGTATTCACAATTGTGTTCTTCCCACAATTCAATATCAAGCCAATTCAAATCAAAATGTTTAGTTTTAGCATGTTCATTTTTCCCATAAGATACGTCCGCTGCAATATGATCAAAGACCACCCTAGGGATGTAACAGCCGGTCGGAGAACCATATGAGTCAACCCTTTCAGAAGACAAAAAGATCTAGAGTTAGACTAAGTGAAGTTCACACAAGAGAAAAGGACCTCCACCATACCATAAATGTTAACCCAATCATTGAAGGTAGGCATTTCATGAACCCAGCTCTGCTGACCAGATCTTTCTCCCTGATTACGAGTGGCATTGAAGTCACCACAAACACACCATGCAGCGTTATTGATATTGCTCATTACTTGCTTTAGGTCAGAGAAGAACTTGCTTTCTCATAATCTATCTTAGGGCCATAAATATTGCACAAATACCATAGCTCACCAGAAAGTGTATCAATGAATTTAAGTGCTTGATAGTGTCTATCATTGCAAATGTCTTCTACCTTAAACCTGTTGTCATCCCATAAAACAGCCAACCCTATAGAAGGTACAAAAGATACCATACTTAAATTGTTAAAAATTGACTTTGTTTATCAAAGCAAAAAAATGTCCGATTTATGAGCTGCTATCATATTATGCAACTTCCTGACCTTCCCTCTACCCACAATTCCCCTACAATTCCACGAAATGAGTTGTCATGTATAAATCACTATGCTATTCTCATTCTTCTTACTCCTATTGTTCACCATAACTGCATTTCTAAGGATGAAATTCATCTCTCTTACACCAATCCTTTGTTGGGAATTTTTTTTTGGATCCCGGGATAATATCCCTCTCTATAAGCTCATCCCTGAACTTCTGAAAAAGTTCTTCACTACGTGCTCTTTGCCAAGGAAACTTAAGCCGATTAGTTCCCCAATGGTTTGTATGCTTTCATTAGAAATATCCCAAGAATCTTCCACCTCCTCTGCCCAACTATGCCTATTTGTTGCCTCTTCATCATACGGAACTAAAGCAGTTCCATACACCTCTAGTAGTCCATCATCGTTCACCACAAGATCATTACTCTGGCCTGCATTTAGGTGTGGGGCTTAAGAATCTGCTAAATAACACCTGCTAATCTCTCAGACCTTCCCTAGGACTGCAGTGTCACTGCGGCAACAACATTACAGTTCTCAAAAAGCATAATTTGCACATCATCATCAATCTTAGTACTGATATCAGTTGCTTCAAAACGATCGAAACTCCATAACGAAGAAGACTGCACAGGATCCTGACCTTGGGCCCATGAACATTGGATCATCTGGTCCAGGGAAGAAAACAAGGTACAACTCAGCAGTGTCTGTCAGCAAGAGATCTTAGGAGCAGCCACCGTCGGCCTCTTCCGGTACCGCAATCAAAGGAAGAACAAGAGGACCAGTCAGCAACGATTGATCAGCTCACGACCAGGCAAGACCATGTTCCATCCAACAGGGTTCGGAAGAACCTCCACCAACAGGCTCCGCAAAGCCCAGGCTGGCTTCCATTGGAAGCCGCAGGCTAACCTCCTGGACCAGAACACGCTCATGGATGGGCCTCTCAGACTGCAAGCCAACCTCTTGGTCTCTGAGTTCCAATGGTGAAAGAGAAAGAACCAGCATCAGAATCGGCCAGTTCCGACGTAAGTCATTCGGATCCTCCCCTCGAAAGGCCGTTACCGGTAAGTTCGAACCCATAACAGCTCCGCAATGGTCATCTTCCCCATCCAACATCGACAACGGTCTGCCACCTGCCAAAACTGGCCTACACCGCCCCAGTAGCCTTCTGGACTTGCCCCAATAAGCCCAGCCTTCATTCTGTTCAACACTAACAAGGGGAACCTTGCCAAAATTGAAAAGATTTGGATTCTGAGAAAGAAGTTGCATTCTCTGGTGCGCTTGAACGTTTTGAGGCCCTCAATGTTCCCCTGCTTGAGGCAAAGTGATGGGAATCGAATCGGGACAACAGAACCGATTCATGTTATTAATTGAATTGGGATGCCTGAAACGATTATTGATTTTCAAATAGCATGTAATTTTGATTTTTAGGTCAATAATGGGTCCATTTAGGTATTTTCCTAATTTTAGGATTTTTAGTTGATTTGTTTGAGCATTTTTTCAATTTCTTAAACATTTTCGGATCTTTTCTGAGTTTTAACCTATAAATAGGGGCCATGTATACGATGAAGAGATGGATGATGAATACATTTGAATACATTGTGCGGTTTACTGTTTTGCCCCTCCCCTTCACTTAAACCCCGCGGCGGGTTCTTCTTTCTCCCCGATAGTCATCTCGCGAGCGGCTGGCCCGCGACTTCTTCTCCGGCGGTGGACCTGCGCTCGGGCGTTCTCTCCGGCGGCCAACCCTAGCGCAGGGGTTTTTCTTCCTTTCTCTTTCTCCATTCGCGAGCGGCTGGCTTGCGTCTCTCTCTCTCGGCGGTGGCTGCTAGTTTACGCGCTGGAGTTCCTTCCCATGGCGAACCCTAGCGTAGCGGTGGGATCTTCTTCCTCCGTTCTCCATCCTCCGTTGGAGTTTCCGGCAAGAGCCTTTGGAGAGTTCGACTTCTCTCTTTCGGATCTATCGGTTTGTCTTCAGCTCCTTCTCCATCCTTCTTCGCCTGTTGACGTTAGCTCGTCTCCCTTCTCCGCTTCTCACTGAAGATAGTTCATCCTTTTCCTCTTCTGGATCTGGTTCCGACGCCTTCTTATCTTCATGCGTTCGGAGTTTCTATCCTCGTTGAAATGGTTGTTGGATCGATGAGATTGGCTGTGCTGGTAGCCGAAGAATTCTGATCCCATACTGGACACAGTCTCTTCGTTGTTGCCGTTCTAGTTGATCTGGCACTGTTGCCTATTGTCGGTTGAAGTTACTGAATATCCGTCTGCGGATGTTGATGGTATTTTCTGTTTTTCTCCGAGGCTTCTGCCAGTGATGATGGGATCTGTTTCATTTTAAGAACTCGATGGTAGATTGATAGATCTGGCTTGGCTCTATTTAGCTAACCCCGATCTGGAAATGTGGCTATACTGTTACACAGAAGTTGTATCTGATCGACGTTGTTCTTCATTCCGAGTCTGATATACTCTGATTCTCAGTGTTTCCGACTGATTTTGATCATGTTTTCTTCTAATGATTGGGTCGATTATAACCTGATCGGTTTACCAATATGTTGTGGGATTTAAGATCCCGAGGGACAGATTCTTACCACGAGTTCGACTGTTTTTTTCTCTGCACTGTCTCATTACAATTTCAGCTTACTGTCTTTGAGAGACTGGTCCATCTCCAGTTATATTATAATCAGAAACTGTTTATTGCGGAGAGTCTTATGGCCTGTTGTGATTCTAATGACTGGTTCTTGTGGAGAAGTGGGATTGATCGAGACTGGTCCACTTCCAGTCGCTCTTAGTTGATCTTCTGGTTCTCTGGAATTTGTTTTTCTGATAATCTCATTTTCAGTCAATTGGTCTACAGCAGTTTTAGCTTTCATAAGGGATATTCAGTTTTCTGTCAACAGTAAATAGCCATAAAAACTGGCGGATAGATGAAAGGTTCCGCCTACATTCTTTTATAGGAATGTGATGAGGACCAGTGATTCCCAAGTTGCCTTGGTAGCTTCTTGAAGTTGCTGGCTGTGAGTTAGTTCTCCACTGGAAGGGAAATCACCTTAAATCTGGTCTCCTGATTCCAAGACTGTGATGAGACAAATTTTCTGAGCCTAACAACCTGGTTGCTGTCCCTATTGCTGGAAATCGATATCATTGCTGGAAAATTTAAGCAAGGTGCAGTTCATTTGGCTGTGATGACTTAAATCTGAGCCAATGTCCCTTTATCTACTGTTCTCATGACTGTTGAGTTGCTTATCATTTCATAAGGATTGTGTGCTATTGGTATATCCTTCCTTTACTGATTGACACTGTCATAATGATTAATTGCATACTCTGTTCGGTTTTAAACTGCTGGGTTCTTAGCATTTCTGGTCTTTGAACTGCTGTTATACTGTTGGAGCTTATTATTGTTGGAAAACTGTTCATATTTGGCCTGTTATCTGCTGGTTCATATCTTTGAGTCATATCAGTCTTCCTGTTAGTTTCGGTTTGGCATTTTATCTGTTGGGTGATATTCCTGGTTTTTCTGGTATCCATGGGATCCCCGGTCCCGTCCCGCATCACAAAGGCTCTAATGCCACGACGAAGAGTTCACCATCTATGACCAAAGGAATAGAGAGACTACCATGGAAGACTAAACTACAAGCCAAGAGCACATCTAAGCCGTTGTCTTCAACAACCAGAGCTTTCCTCTATCCACAAAACAGAGATGGCAGAAGGAACTGAGAATCATAGACGAATGATTCGGACGATGCAAACGCAGGAAGAACACTCACACGTAACCAAATGCCCTTAGAGACCCTAACACTTCCACTGCCGACACCCCATCTTTCCAAGACCGGATAATAATATCTACCACTCCGCTATTCGCATCCAACACAAAAAAGTTGCTGTCAGTGAGCGAGTTAAGCCACCCGAACAATGAGCTGCTCCTGACGATGAGGACACTCAACTGCGAAAACTTCACCCACCAAGACCAAGATCCCAGCCAATTCCGGAAGAGTAAGCAATCCAAAAGTGACTGCTTCGCATCCTGCCCCTCCTCCCCAGAGATTGTCACCAGCATGCAATCCTTCAACCAAGACTTTTTATCTTTCATCCCCTGGGTCATTGCAACAAAGAACAAACCACCACTGGCATCCAGCTTGGGACTGCCCGCTGAAGAAGGGCAGCACTCCTCACCCTCAACTCCGAACAACCTCGCTCCCAGTGACCCACACCCCAGCAGGACCTACAACAGAGTCCATCGCTACAATATCTCGAAGCGTGACCCTTACC
The DNA here is from genome assembly GCA_036172225.1 of Cryptocoryne crispatula var. balansae. NCBI lineage: Eukaryota > Viridiplantae > Streptophyta > Magnoliopsida > Alismatales > Araceae > Cryptocoryne > Cryptocoryne crispatula. The sequence goes on along the minus strand of CM069923.1, from coordinate 44,258,858 downwards.
ATAGAACCGACCACACTTCGAACCCTTCAAAGCAAAACTAGAACCTCGCGAGACCACTTCGATGTAGGATCTACCCCCTACAAGAACCTCCTTCGCGGCAAAAATGCTCTTCCCATAGGATGGGTCCAAGATCTCATCTTTACAGCACTTGGAAGCCTTTGTGGGGCAACCGATGAAACAACACCCTTAACCCCAACAACAGCAAGCTAAGAAGCCTCCACGATATCTACAACGGCGACTATGACACCTGGAGATCCATGCACCTTCGTTGAATGCTTCGCCAAGGCCATGCCTCTGCATGCCCCCATCGACCGCCATCATAACCACAACCCCCCTCCCAGTTGCCTCCGCTCCACACCGTAGGCCACCGATATCACCAGAGCGCATCCCTTCCTTTTCTATTTTTTTACCACCGACCACTATGGAGGCCCATTCAATCTAAAATTACGGTGACATGATGTTGTTGCTAGAAAAAAATTATCAAAAGAAAACCATCATGATGTTGGTTGTTCTTGAGTAAAAACAATCTTACCCAATTACAAAATATGACGAGTGAAACACAACATTTTCTGTGCTCAACTAACAAATCTGTCATCCCAAATCTACTGCCCATCAAACAGTTGTCAAATAGTAAATTTTCAAAAATTTTATCTTGGAGTTCCTCTAACCAGATATTAATTAATAGAAAATTAAACTAAATGATACCCTAACATATAACAACAGTTCTGATGTGATCATTTAAGTGGACAATGATATCATATGGATTAGTTGATTTCTTGTCGATTTTAAATTCAGATTTATATGGTTTAAATTTCACATGGTATACTGGAATGCATTTAACCAGACAACATCCAAGGTAGTTGTTGTCCAGAATCAGTAAGCACTGACATATTCTTCTATTCTATATGAAAGTGCCTCCTCAGTTAAAGATTCCACACAATTGCAACAAACATGCTAAACCACACAATACATGAATAAAACATCTAGGTGAGTCCAAATCTGAAATTACAGAATTTTTCCACGAAACTACGAACAGAAACATGCCAGTTTGTTATGAAATATAATACGCATTATTGGATACCCAAGAATTGATGGCAAACTGTATTGTCTGTGGATTCTGCCTTGCAAAATTTGCTGTTGTCCCTGGTGTAGATGATGTCCCAGTGCTAGACCCTGTGTTAGAGGCATATGAGCATACAATAATGAGAAAACAAAAAGACAAAAAGTATGGATGATATTAGATATTGCAAACACTTAGACTTGATCAATTACATAGATTGAATGCAACACAGCTCATTCATAATGCAACTTTTCTAGTTTCTACCAACCAGAGTTACGAGTTCTTGGTTGCTCGGAAGTTGATGATGATGATGGCCTTGATGTCTGGGATGAACTAGTTGATGACATTGCCTCAACCACAAGCTCAGGGTCCTAAGTGGCAAAGATGATAAAACGGTAGGTTATGTATGTAGTCAAAACCAATGTTACTTATACAACCAGGTGATGGATCAACATTGACAACTTAGCACGCACACACAAAAAAAAAAAAAACATTCAACTCATTGAAGCTTTAATCTCAAATTTTCACATCAGATTTTATGTCTGCACTAAGAACAAAATTGGGCTCTTCACGAAGTTAAAAAACTCTGAAAGTATTAAATAATCTTCCCTCAAGTTGATATGAGTCCCTTAATCCTCTTTTTTATCTCACAGGTCCTAATATTATCCACTTTCGCCAAGCGACCTCAAGGCTACAGCTAATATATACAACCTGTCTCAATCTCATTTATTTTTATTTGTTTTCGATAGGAATTGCTCCTACATATTATCTAATACACCCATTGTAAAACCCTACCAAGTATTATATCGACACATCATGTTTACATCTCATAAAAATTCATGATTGAAAACATGTTATCCCGTCACTATCCAATTGTTTGCTTTATTACTATATGATAGGTATTATTTTTTAACTTCAAGGAAATCATATGGTCACACATGCATCCTATGTTCAGTCTCCACTTCAACCATCATGCTTTAATTTTCTAGCTAATATTCTCCTTGGACACCCAATATTAGTCCAAATAATGAACTTCTATGTGATAACGAAACAATGAATACAATTTTGCAACCTTCATTCACATTTTCTTATCTTATTAAAACTAAGAATTAAATAGGACAAGGCCATATTCCCTTTAATTCGCAAATCTCAGTTTTGACTATGCTGATGAGCCTCAAGAACACAGGATAAGCTGAATAGTTTCCTAACACCGACTGATACGTCTAGACAGCCCCATTTTTCTGAATGTGACCACAGATGAGGCCATAATCACATAGGTAAAGGACACAAAGGATCACTAAGACTCTACTATATACATAGAAAAAGAAATAAGAAGACACAACAGCACAAGGCCGTCTGTACTTTTATCTTGCTTGCAATGACTTGTGACTAGCATGATGACATTACCTTAAAAAAGACAGACATAACAACACGTCAACAACAGACAAAATACTCCCAACTTAATCACGAAAACCATAAAAAATTAAGGAAAGTATAAACCAACTATAAGGAAAAAAGATTTCCACTGCAGTAGACAAGGTTTTATCCCATAAAAAGACAACCAATCCACAAGCAAAAGTCCAATCTCTCAAACAATACCACATTGAATAAATAAAAGATTATCTTCCTATTTTTTTGAGAGGATGCCCCAAAACCACTGGGGATCAGTTCAAATTCAAGTAGAAGTACAAAGAAATATTACAAATTGCAACAAGAAGAAAGTAGAGAAAATAAAATTCCGAGTAGGCAAATCTTTTCAAAAAATGGATCACCACACTGAAACTATCCAATATTTTAATTTCTGGCAGGGCACTTACGCATAGGCTATCAGCACAGTTCCAAAGAAAAAATCTAGAAGAAATTAACAGATTAATGTCTCCCCTTGCTTATTATCAGTCACTAAGGATTCTCCTGGCATAAGCTTCCGGGAGATGATTTTACAATTGTCCACTGATAGTTCCTCTTCTAGGACAAAATAAACATGCCAATATAAAACATATTCTGCCTAGTTCTCAATTCTAGCTTTAAACTAATCAAATACATTAACTGGTTAAGACCAAAAAGGGAACTTTTTCTTTGCAAGAAAACAAGTAAACTGTTGAAACAAAGGATAGAGTAAAAGAAAAATAGGAATTGAGCGGCAGAGTTACAGTATTCAAGGGACATTCCAAAGGGGAAAGTCAGACGAACAAAAAGGTGCGTCTTGAATTCAAGAGCCCATATCACCAGAAGCGCCATAGAATCGAACACCCAGCGGAATGACACAGATCACACGAAACAGGTTTAGGTAAGAAAAAAAAAAGAACATAAAAACCAGTCTTCAGGATGAAGTTGAACGAGATAACCTAAAATAATATCAGGTGCAAAATAAACGGCAGGCAGAGAGTAAATAAGCGATAAAATCATCTACGTCGGAAGCACAAGAAGCCCCCTTTCTCGATCGTCGTGAACCTAAAAAATCGTATTTCCAGATCCAACAAAGCACGGAAGCGGTAGACGAATAGACCGAAGGCATCCACGTTCCTCGGACGCTGTTATTGCTATCACTCACGATGTAGCGCTGGTAGAACTTGCGTTTGAAGTGGTCGACTACGTCGGATCGGGCAGCCATGTGAGGGGGAATGAGCACGTTGGCCCAGTAGTCCGCCCAGCGCGGGTCGTTCTCATAATCATAGGCAGCCGCTGCGATTCTCTTGATCCTCTGTGGATCATCGCTGCCCTCCTCACCCATTGCTCACCGTGCTCGGGTGGTCGATTTCCCCGATTCCCCCCCTCCCTTCTACCTCCGCGACCAGCAGGCGCTTGTACGTGACCGCCGGACGCCTGGGTTTTACGCCGTTTGTCGACCTACCGATACTGCCAGGACCAGGAGTGCCCGATACGACCCGAACCGGTCGGCGGCGAAGAGCCGGTTCGCCGCCTTTGTCCGGTGGACCGGTAGGTCACTCTTCGGACCAGTATATTGCACACTGGATCACCTCAATCGCACGTTGAAGAGGATGTCTTCGATCGCTGGTCAGAATAGGTCATAATCTCAACAACAAATCAATAACGATGAATTAATTATTGAAGTCAATATAACTTATCACTAAAGTGAACCAATTAGTTCAACAACAATTTAATAAAATTTTAATCGAATCATCATTTAAGTGACACGGAAGGTTACCACATGGTCTGATTAGAAATTTAGAATATTCTCTCCGGAGTGAGACCGAGATGCAGAAGTCACTTAAATCCAACATTAACTTATGATGTCAAATTCAATCCTAAACTATACTCGAATTTACTATTTTGTAGTCTGTTTATATACGAGTCAATATTCTTGTGTTGATTAGTGGTGGTATACGAGCGAACAGAAACACCTTCCTCTTCATTCCAACACCTTCCTCTTAATTGATAAGAATGTCTAGCCTCTTTTTTTTTTGCAGGGATTCATGTTTTCAAACAACTTGACCCGTGGCGTCTGAATGTAACATCTAATACGAATTCAATAAGCTAATAGCGATCAAGTCGGCATTAAATGTGAACTTTGTCGGGTATAACTTTTCCTCAAAAAATAAAAAGTAATTAAACTTCAGAGACAATATACTAGAAATACTTTAGCACGTTATGAAGATAGATTCTTTTGCTCAAAAGACAATCATCTTGTTAATTTTTAAATAGTTCATAAAAATAAAATGGCCAAAAAATTCAAGCAAATCTATTCACGGATAATCAAATATTTTTTCAGGATTTAAACTTACTTGAAAAGCACATCCCTTTATTTATTTTGCTTCTGGGTGCAACCATATATATATATATATATATATATATTGTAAACCGACTTTTCGAAGGTAGAAAGACTGTTATGAACGGTCGAGAATCGTCGTCCCCGTGATGACAAAAAAAAATCGTATCTTCGAAGATTTCATGGTACATGCATAGGGTGGATCATATATTACATCAAGTGAGGAACAAAGAAATGATGAAGATGAAACATCCACTCGACGTCAGTAAAGAAATATTTTGTCTAAGAAAAAAAGAAGTAAATACAGAATGAAATCAATGCTACGTAAGTATGTTCATAGATCCCGTCTACTTCTCCAGCTAGTCCGGCTGAAGTCGCTGCTATAATCTTGAGTGCCGAACGCCATCCGTTGGAACAGTCTAATTTCTGCCGATTGCTGTGCTGAATTGAAGAGCTCACTTTGACCAGGTTTCATGCCGTTGTGTAGATCCATAGAGTCGCCGAGGCCATCTAAAGCTCTCACAACCTGAGATACGGAATGGGAAAAAAAAAACAGATCAGAAGATTAACTTTTCCATCTAATAAGTTGTTTGGTGTGTTGTAAATGGTCGATCTTTAGAACCATTGATCTCGAAATTGATTTTGGGGGGTTTAAAACTAAGACTCAAGAAATAACCTATCACTGATTTTGAAATACATCTACCTACATCACTCCAAGTTCCAAACGTCAGAACAACGTCAAAACTGTGGTAGCTGCAACGTTTACGCAGGTAATTCATTAACAAAGTGCTCACCACAGGTTAGAGAAAGTTACCTGCCCCATGCGGGGCCTCATTGGTGCTGAATGACGGACACATGCTGCAGCTACTTCTATCATCCGAAACATTTCACTTTCGACATAATTCTTCTCGAGACTTGGATCAGGTAAATCCTTAAAATCTCCAGTTTCGAGTGCACGTACCATTAATGGTCTAGCCTGAAATGTCAAATTCTTCAAGACATTGACATTCTGTAATTTTCTCAGCAAGGGAAAAAAATGTGTGGTCGAAACAAACACACAACGCAATAGAATAATTAATGATGGCAAAGTGCGTGGTTACTGTGATGATTCATCTTGCAACTTATGCATCAGCCATCAGGGATCAAGGAACCTCTCGGGCTACCATATAGTTCAACTCACCTCGCCCGTTTGGTGGAGGAACAAGATCATGAGAATCATTTATATCATCTTTCCTTATCTCTTGTTAATAGATCAAAAGATTAAAATATTGGAAGTTCCTAAAATAACATGAGATTATCATGGATTATTTGACTTGAATAATGCCAAGAGTTACAATTTTGAAAACACCCATCACGACATGAAAACAAAGTGCATAACAGAAAAAAAGTTTTTTGCCAGAAATGAAGCACAAAGACGTAATTTGCTAAGTAAATTTTAAATAGCAATTTATTCATTTATCTTTGGACTTTCCCTGAACCACAAGGAAAAGTTCAACGACAGCCTTGAGAGTGATCTACAATTTATGACATAGAAATTAAGACCTTTATATCATACTACAGAAGAATAAAAAAAGTATGGAGAGCATGTTCTTTTCTTTAGCATGAAACTTTGAGTCTTGCATGTCTATGATTTCACCATCGAGGATAAGTATTGAGAAACTCCCATGAATTCAGTATTTTTCATGCACTAAGAGCATTTGGGTCATTATAACATATAGCTGAAAACATTTTCCATAAAAAGAAAAAACATGGAAGCATCTGCAAATGGAGAACGTGCATATCCAGTTAAAGAATTCAAAATTCAAAACTGTGGATCAGGTATTCTTAAGTTCTCCACAAAGAAGAATTGATGGGGACCGGGATGGACCAGATCAACCAACTGTCTGGAGATGGAGATGGCGTCGTCTGGGTCCAGAGGAGATTGCACATCTATTTATTGTATTTAGTTACTTATTTAGAGTCCTTTTCATTTTAGAGGGCATGTATGTAATTAGGTCTTTAAGGAGTCCATTTCATAGCATGCCCAAGCTCTACGTATAGAGCCCTAATATCAATAGAAGAGAGATGGATGTTTAAAGAAGGAGAATGACTCCTCCCGTTACCCCCTTCCCCTCTCGCTCTGTCCACCCGCCCCCTCGATGTTGACATTATCTTCTCACCTCTGAGTGCTCCTGGTTCTTCCCTTCCCCTCCAAGTGTTCCTCCCCACCCCTGGAGTTAGGTCCGATGTTGCCTTCCCTATCCTTGTTTGATTTTCCAACACTCGTCGACATCCCCGTCACCCCTTTCCTAGGTTAGTTGGGACCCTCCGCCCCCCTCACACCCCTATGGCACCCCTCCCTCCCCCCCCCCCCCGATCTTCTGGTACCCTCCCGCAGCCATGCACATAACCCTGCCCTAAACACCTCCCGTTTCCCATCCCGACAGCACCTCACCACCACTAGCTCCTCCCCTCAGTCTTGGACCCCTCACAAAGCTCCCCCCCCCGAACCCCTTTCCCTCCTGTTGGATTGCTGCAAACCTCATACCCCAATCCTATCTCCCACCGGTTGTCGAAACCTAACCCACTCCCCCTTTCCGACGCGCCTAGGCAACAACGACGAAGGAGAAAGGAAGAGTAGACGGTGCCGTCGGAGCCTCTAGATGCCGCTGCAGAGGGGTGTCCCCCCTCTGTTTTACCTCCTGCGGCCACTAGGTCCGCCGGGGCAACCATTGCGAGCGGGGTGGATACCTTCCCCACCTTTTGGCCGTCGGGGGCACCAAGGAAGCAGCCACAAGCCCCATGGGCTCTCCCCCTCTCGGTCGAGACCGGCACCAAGGCATGATGAGCCCCCTTGGCCGGTCGCGCAGCACTGCCGCGGGCAGCCACAAACCCCTTTGGGGTTAAGAGGCGCCACCAACTGGCGTCGGTTCACCAACCGGTACAGTAGGTGTGTAAACGGGTCAGATTCGATAGCAGAATCATCAGGATTCGATTCCAATTCTGATAAAAGTTAAGGTGTTTTGATTCCGATAATTTTAGAATCATTATGTTCTAATTTTGATCCAATTTCGAATCCAATAATTTTCAATTCCAATATTAAATGTTAATTGTTATTCAAAAATAAGTTAATAATTCGCATATAATTACTAAATTTTAATATAATATTTTAAAATTTTTATTTTTATTTTATCAATTTATATATCGTATTTTATGATTTATTTGATTTTATTTTTATTATTTTTCAAAATCGGATAAACGGAAATGGAATCACTTGATTCCGATTCTGATAAGCTATTGGAATATCCGATTCCAATTCGAATAACTTATAGGATACAAAAAATAGTTTCCAAACCCGTTAATTTTTATTGGAATCGAATCAAAATTTTGGAATATCATATTTTGTTTACAACCCTACGGTCCAGCTGCCCCTGGGTCAGACTCTCAGATCCGGTTCAGGCATCGAACCAACCGGTTCAACCCAGTTTGGCCCGGTTCAGTCTGATTCGAGCCAGTGCAGGCCTATAGAGACCGGTTCAGGGCCGGTTCAACCATCCAGGAGCTGGTTCAGGTCGGTTTAATCCCAGTTCAAGGGTTTTAGGGCCGGTTCAGCACTGTGGGCCCAGTTCAGCAACTTTGGGGTGGTTCAGTGGATTTCCAGCATCGTTCAGCAGTTTCCACTCCGGTTCAGCTTGGTTCCAGTTCGGCTCAGCATCGATTCAGTCATTTCAGGTCCATTCAGTTCAATTCGGACAGTTTTCAGCTTGGTTCACGCTCAATGGGCCCATTTCAGACCCATTTGGCACACGACATCACTATAGTGGTCTATTATGGGCCCACCGACGCGGGCAAATGGCGGCACTTCTATCCTTGTTGTACAAGGAATTAGTCCCAAAATGATGTTCAACACTATCCAGGTAAAAGTAGTATCAAATAACTTCAGAACCATTTTTTGCAGCTAGAGCCAAAAAAAAAGAGCATACTATGCCTCATTCAAACAGATGAACTGATGACCATTCACAATGACGACAAGATTGGGAATGATGCTGTCCTTTTGAAAGTTTAGGATTGGAACGTATAAAACACATGTTTCTCATCGAATTATTTGTGGTCAAATTTTCTCATTCATTCTGAGCCCATGTCTCAGAGCAAGCACACTAAGGCTGCGTTTGATTGATCCGGATGCACCTCTAATCTCTGACATGGTCAGAGGTAAGTACATTCAGATTGTTTGGAGTTATATGTCAACTAATCTCTAATCATACCTCTTATATCTTAATAAACCTCTTAAAATTAAGCTCTATGATTTAGCTTCTTATTTTTCAGATGTGATCTTAATAGAGGATAAAAGTAACATATGTAACACATCTTCAAGTAAACATAAAATTGATTAATACATAAGAATCTTAATCAAATTAAAGTTCTTAATTTTAGCATAAACTAAAAGGTTAGTTTCAGATTTTCAGATATAGCCAAACAAACACTAAACGCCACCAAAGTTATTAATCGAGGCTTCCTTAAGCTCTAACTTCCAAAGTTGAGTAGTAAAGCTTACCCATTCGACAAGACTTTCATCACCCAGGGGCTGCGATGTATCAACAGGCTTGCGACCAGTGATGAGTTCCAAAAGCACTACCCCAAAGGAGAAGACATCAGACCTATCAGTCAGCTTACCACTTGACGCATATTCAGGTGCCAGGTACCTGGATGGCCAATACGAGTAAGACATTTTACATAGGATACGGATATCATTTAAATAGTAAAAAAATATCATTCCCTGGTGAAAAAAGGTTTACTTACCCAAAGGTTCCCATCACACGAGTAGTCACGTGTGTATTTGAATCCATCGCCAACTTAGCAAGACCAAAATCTGAAACCTATCAACAAATATAATGTGCACCATTCAAAAACTTGAATTCCTAAACGGAGTAGTTGGTTAAGAGAGATAAAGAATATACTCAGATTGGAAAAAGTAGGTTACCTGAGCTTCAAAGTTGTGATCTAATAGAATATTTGAGGATTTTATGTCCCTATGGATAACCCTCGGATGGCCTGAAAATTATGTTCAACATAGTTAAATACAAGACGACGGTTCGCAAGCTCAGAAATGATTACAAGAAAGCAATAAAACCTACAGTCTTCATGCAAGTACGATAAGCCACGGGCAGCACCAAGAGCAACTTTAAGCCTTGTTGCCCAATCCATGACTGGCCTGTCCACCCCTACACAAAACATGGATGCATATCCAAGCTTATGACAAAAACTAGATAATGCACGATACTTTTTCCCATAAAAGATTGAGGTTGAAGAAAAGCTCACCATGCAGATGATAATGAAGAGTATTATTTGGCACATAATCATAGACAAGTAGTCTTTGATTCTCTGAAATGCAGCATCCAACAAGTGAAACTAAATGTCGATGATGTATACGGCTGATAATCTCAACTTCTGCCCTGAACTCCCGTTCTCCTTGTCCACCACCATCTTTGAGTTGTTTAACAGCTACTTCCCTTCCATCTGGTAAATATCCTTTATACACACAACCAAATCCACCTTCACCCAAAAGATTTTGCTCTGAAAATCCATTTGTAATATGTGATAACTCTTCATACGAGAACAAGGATTTTGAATAGCCCAATCCAGCATCTGATGGCGAGGATGTAAATCCGTGACTGCCAGAGCTGTTCTTCATGTCAGCGGTTGGACTTCTCAGGAAAGGAGACTCTGACGCTATGAGAGAAAATAGCAAACGTCAGTATATAAGTTGATGTGCAACTTCAATTAAGAATACTATAGTCTTATAGACATGAAACGCAAGATTTGTATGCATTCAAAAAAAAATTAAAGAAACTGGAACCAAAACTTGCAACAGGCATTCCATTAACTCAAAAGGATTACAGAAAAGTAGAAAAAAAGGCTTCACATAGTCAAAAAAAGTTAACAATATCAACCTTCTCTTCATAGACATCAGAATTGTCCTTCTGGACCAAAATTTCAGTGTAAAAGGAAAACTTTCATCTGTCGGTATGTATGAGTGCTTGTGGCCCACGTATCTGCTGGCAAACAATCATTTTTTTTCTTTTGCTAAAAGAAAAGTTACTAATCGCAAACATAGTTCCTGATCTATAATCGAATGACTTTAAAACACACAACACAATCACACAAAAGGGCCTGCTTATCAATTTTACACAATGAATATTGCAGAACTAAGTATTTGACATTATAATATCCATTCCATGGGCTGGAGAATAACCAAAATTAATCCATGAGTAAAAAGAAAATACCTGACATTTGTGAAGACTGAAATGGAGAGGGCATTACATTCACATAAGATGCAGAGAATCCACCTTCATGCTTCTTCCGCTTCTTTGCAGACCAAAGAACTACTCCTATGAAACCAAGAACAACAAAACTGACAGCCAGGCCAATCCCTACAGCAGCTCCAGTGCTGATCCCTCCCCCTCTGGAAGAGTCGACGTTCCCTGGTATTCCAGGACCAGGAGTAGAATTAGATGTTTTAGTAGAATTTGGTCCTGAAGGCACAGTAGTCTGCGGTGATCTTGGAGGACCAGTATCAGTTGTGGGTGGGGAAGGTGAGCTGGGAGTTTGGCTGCCAGGTGGACTACCAGGTGAAGAACGTGGTGGAGATGGCAGAACTCCCGATGGAGAAGGCAATGGAGGAGGCTCAGCACTGTTCGTTGACGGTGGCGGAGGTGGGACTTGAGTCCCCACCGGAGGCGAATCAATAGATGGTGGCGGTGAAGGTGAAGGATTGACTGGCAGCGGAGGAGATGCCCTGGAAGGTGTTGGAGGTGACTGCTTGGCAGGTGGTGGAGGGCTTTTAACAAGAGGTGGAGGTGAGCCAGCCAGAGGTGAAGGAACGACCACCGGCGGAGAAGGTATAAATGAGGAAGGTGGAGGGGAACCAACTGGAGGAGTGGCGGAAGGGGGCGAAGGGGAGTCAATGGGGGCAGCAGCGGAAGGTGGCGGAGGCGATGAAGCTGGGGGTTCAGCAACAGGCGGTGGTGACGATGCTGAAGGTGGAGGTGGAGAAGCTGCTGCAGGTGGGGGGACTAAGACAACGGGTGGCGGTGAAGCCGGAGGCGGTGAAATAGGAAGAGGTGGCGGCGAAGACAATCCGGGAGTGGGCGGAGGTGGGGATGAAGCTGTTGGTGGATCAGCACCGGCATTGGGCAGTGCCTTCGGAGGGGATGAAGCTGCCGGTGGCGGCGACAGAGACGGAGGAGGAGATGACGAGCTGGTCGAAGGAGAGATGGAAGGAGTTGCCATCTTCAGCGAATGTCAGTTCCTCTTCTATCACAGAAAACCTCAACAAGGAGACATGGACAAAGCATCGATGCTCAAGAACAACAGCACCAACACCATCAAATGCACCAAATCAGGTCTCCATCTTGATGCCGCAAACTGTTTTCTTTCTTAGGGCATCACTAACAAATCTGCTTGCGCCAGAAACCTAATATGGTATGACCTCATCGGAGCGGTGAAATGTTAGCTCAATCCGACAAATCAGATGGGCAGAGAATCCGACACCCTTTTCCGGCCAGATAGTGTAAGCTTCTCCGTTTTGTGTAGAGAAACCAACGCAACGCAAGCACCAGAACCTTAACCACCGAGCTCCCCATACAACACGGAGGATCTCTCTCCAACGTCTCCCGAACTTTTCGATACCGGCGGCCAAAGCTCTCCGGCGAAGCGCTCAATCATTTCAGGACAAGGCGAAGCAAGGCCACAGCTTTCTGAAGCAGCCTTCGCCGCGACCCCAAACGGAAGCAAACCCAGATCGGAAAGACCTCGGGTAAACGGCTGATGACTTGTGCATCAACTCAGATCCGTCTGTTCGAATGCAATACTGGTCCAACGACGGATGAACGAACTGCAAGCCCGAGGACGACGTCCCCCTCAATGACCCAAGAAGAAGAAACCATAAGACCAACACTCACCTACTCGTCGAATCCCATCCTCCAAGCTTTCAAAGACGCCTCCGCTTCAACTTCAACCCAACGTGCGAACAACTCCTTAGTCCTCACCTTCGTCGAGTTATACAAGTAGAGAGGGGAATCAAAGAAGGGATAATTGGTGCTGAGGTTGTTGACCCACGACGCGCTTCAGTACTTGCTTTGTCAAATTTCCGCTCGCCGCCTTTCCGCGGTCTCCCCCGGCCCCGTTCTCAGGTAACACCGTCGTCGACGATGGCTGCCCTCATCGGCGGAGTTGAATCACGACGCGCCCCTCACAGGCTCACAGCCGTCGTCACCGTCATCGTCCCATTACGAAGACCGCCGGCACAAGAGCAGAGCAACCTCCAAACCGAGCGCCGTCACGTCACATGGTAGGTCATAACCAGCACGTTCGCTTCCGATTACCGTCCCTGATGACACCCAGACGCTTATCGTGCAGGATAAGTCAGAAACCAGAAATTTCTGCATTCTCCACGCCGGCGAAATTGCGAAAAGAGGGGGGGGCGCTGCCTGCGGTGATCGTACTCCTGAAGGTTCATATAACTTCTCATTTTCATTTCCCGTCCAGGTAACGTAGGTCTCCAGATTCTCGAAAACAAATAAAAAGTTTAAAAATATTTATATTTATGCATTAAAAATATTTTTTTAATTAAATGTAAAAAATCCGACAATTAGATGAAATATCAGATTCAATGAAGTGTGGGACACATCTTATAGAGAGAGGAGCTTTTATTCAAGGTAGAGGTGGCATGTGCAGGGGGGTAGATATCAGGCTGGGAGAAATTATTATATGAAGTGACGTCAGGTGCCGAAGGCTGACTTCGCCTCCCCCCCCTTCATTCTAAAAGCTAAATCATCTAAACACGTGTCCAAACCTCAAGGGCTGACTTTTACTCTCAACCCCCCCCCCCAAATGAATACCTCGAAACCAAGTATGTTACCATCGGAAAATTATCTCCGACACGGATATATTCATCAAAACAATTAATGCGCATCTATAATCTATTTATGTGTTTTGAATTGGAAAAAAATAACTTTTGTCCGAAAGTGCCAGCCTTCGCAATTAGGAGTACGTGCATTCTTCGCATATATAGATGTTGAAAGAAGAATATATATATCATATCATATACATGATTGTGCCATCTTCATCACACACTCTCTCTCTCTCTCAAAAGAAAATAAGGTCATGGAAAAAAATAAATTTAAAATTTAACAATGTAACATGAAAATAGCTAATCACATACACAAATATATACATGTATCAATATTTTATGGTATGATCGTGCCGTATGATGATGACACGATAAGGATTCAGACATGCCAGAAAGATTGACGAATGGACGACCAAGGCCACCACAGGAATCGATCTGCAAAGTGACAGGCAAAATATTAGATTTCCGAAATATCTATGTACCGAAAGAAAGAAAGGTAATGACTTTAAAATGAGCACGGATGCTCAACTACAACTTTGCCCACATCAGCGATGAACCATATTGTTTGACAAATGTCAGATTGTCAAATGAAAAACGGTTGCTAACATAGATATACGAGCGGAAAGTATCAACAATGTGAGTTGCTTTAAATCCTATTATAAAACAAAAACTAAAGCCATATGCAATTGTTGAATCAATTACATTCCCAATTTTGGAAGACACTTTGGGTAGGTTTTGGTGATCCTCTTGAAACCCGAGACTTGCGTGAGTTACCAGGTGTAGGAGAAGTATGGTTCTCGCCACTTTCTCTATTAGTAGGGATTTCCTGAGGTTCAAATTCTGCAGCACTTCAAATTATTATGGAGGCACTTGATATGGAGTTCGAGTTCTCTCGAGCTCGTCCGAGGGAAACCCTCAGCCGCAAACACAAAAAACTCAAGTGGAGCTCATAATTTGCCATGATTTGATCCGTGAGACTCATACAACAGAGTGGGTCCCACTTTTTTTGTTTATGGCGAAGAGACTTCCCTCGGACACCCGCCTGAGAGAAGAGACTTCCCTTGGACACCCGCCTGAGAGAACCCAGACTTCTTAATGTGACATATACATCATCCTCATCCACATCATGGTTACTTTGTGAAGTATCGGATATAGAGTTGCTCCATATTAGGCACCGAAGATTCATCTGCAGCCCCCTCTGGTTCAAACCCAGGTTGAGGCAACATGGCCTTCAAAGAGAGTTTAATGTTACCCCGCACATCCTGCAAGATGCACATTAATGAAGGCTATTGTACTACATATGCAATGTCAGCCACCATGGACACCTAGAGGAAAAAAGGAGTCGGGTCAGTGCTGCGAGTTTCATTCCTCCAATTTTATAACCATAGCCCAGAATCATTTCAAAGAAGAAACCAACTTGAGAGACGAAACAGAACAATCAACTAGCGACCAGGAAACAATAAGGGTGAAAATAAGGCTGTTCTTGTCCAAAAAAGATTGAAAAAATGAACTACCGAGATTAGTTAGGATATAAAAAATTGGAATATGCTACTTTCCTTTCCAGAACAAAGGTAACGAAAAAGCAAGATTTCTGATGAGCTTTCAAGAAATTAAGCTGCAGGTAAATTTCAAGGTTGTAAATAAATCAGGTAAAAATTTTAGACAATGCGCAAATAGGAATGTGTGCGGCCAATTACATTTTAAAATGGGCTGCTTCGCAGTGTCGAAATGAGTCATTTCTATGTATACTAGTTATAGAACGTGCACACACACACACCGGTGACTATAGAAATGACAAAAAAATAAATTTGTCTAAGAAAAGATCAAAAGATTAAGTTGTGAAGACTTAATCAACACTTGATTTTTTGAGACTTTTTTATATATGTTGAATGATTTCATCATTATGATTTGACTTGGAATTATCATCTTTATCAGTCTCCTTTTTTTAAAAATATGATTAATTTTTGTGAAAGTGAAAATAATATTTTCCCGGCCTCCTCTTTATATGCACTTAACTATCAATATACTTGTTTAGCAGACTACATGATATTTATATACGTGAACACATATTTACTACAAAATAATAAATAATATTAGTTGTAATGATAATGATCCTTTTACTCTTTATTTCAATATTAATATTAATACAATGATCTAATATAGTAATAAAACATGGCCTAACCAAGCCAACAATTATTTTACCAAGAAACAAACAGAAATGCAACTTTTACATGATACTTCGATCACAACCGGAAACACATCCATGAAACAATGAAGGCATTGTTTCTCTACAAAGCTACGATGAATGCTTCATCATACTTGAGTTCATGTATCAATCAATCTTGTTAACTCCTTTGTCAGATCAAAAGATGTCTCAACTTGTTGGGTATACAAAACC
The DNA here is from genome assembly GCA_036172225.1 of Cryptocoryne crispatula var. balansae. Taxonomy (NCBI): domain Eukaryota; kingdom Viridiplantae; phylum Streptophyta; class Magnoliopsida; order Alismatales; family Araceae; genus Cryptocoryne; species Cryptocoryne crispatula. The sequence goes on along the minus strand of CM069923.1, from coordinate 44,242,783 downwards.
AAAAATGAAAATCACTACTCACATTGATCGTCAATAATCTTTATGCGTTACCAAGAATCTTTATCAACAAAAGTGTTGACACTTGAAATTTTGGTGTGCAAGCAAGGATCAGTCAAATATATGAAATTCGATATTGGGCAATCTTCAACATCAAGGTCCCGGAGAATGACAATTCAAATGTAAAAGAAAATCACCAGGTTGGAGTCGTCCTTGGCAATAGATAATCTGACTGGGAATAAAAAAATCATACAGAGATGCACTCCCTATTGGCATGAATTGAGATGCAAAGGGCTCAAGTCCTTCTCAAGTTTGGGTGAACTGGTGGGAGCAGATCAGTTAGCATGAGGATTTAGCAGCTTCGCACATGGTCAAGAACATCGCAGGGCTGGTCACAATTGTTCTCCGAAGGATGCGAGTCTAGGTTGAAGACAAAATGAGTACCTCACGGGAGCGTGAAGGCCGGAACAATGATTGGAGGACTTCCGCGGTTAACAAGCCTGCCTCTGATGGGATCCATGGGCTTGCTAACCCCAATCAGGCCGGAACAATGATTGGAGGACTTCCGCGGTTAACAAGCCTGCCTCTAATGAGCCCTAGTCGATCTATGGGCCGATCCCGACTAGGAATACCTTGTGAGGGACAAAAGCATTGAAGTACCTGATAAAATTCATCCTCCAGACCGTGGATGAAAATCCCAACAGCAGCGCAAGATGGTGGCAGCATGTACTCGTCCACAATGGATTTAGCCACAGGTTTTCCTTTGTTGTCACCCCTTAATGGTTTCTTGAATAAACATTGTAGCAATATGTGATCAGATACCAACTTTACCTCTGAGAGAGGTAAAAATTTCAAATCTGACCTTCATATCCATATCCCTCGCAGAAGAGCAAACCTTGGTGGCAAAAAATGTTCAGTAAGATTACAGAATATCTTCGCAACAACATGATGCAATACAATGTGAAACTTCAATTTATCCCTATCCTCTTAGTCACATAAAAGATTCACAAGTTTCAATACCATTACAACAAGAAATAAGAGCAGAAGACAGGATAAGTAAATTATAGGCTTTAGACAAAATAATGATCACAATGGATTATCAAATGAAGCAGGGACAACCCTTAATCCCCAAAAATAGGTTTACTGGCTGGTTAATAATATGGACTGTTCTGTCAAGAGTAACTTGTAAACATGTTTAAAATAAATAAATAAATAGTCAGAAAAGTAAGATCAGGAGTATTAATATATCGAAACTTAAACCTTATTTATTCTATACATATATACACACATACCCTAGTACGAATGCAATCTGCCTTAAATGTTTCCTGTTAAGGGCATAAAATTTTTAAGATAACTCTTCCACATTAATATGCATAAATCTAACCAAGGATTAACAAACAATATAAATTTTCAGGTTTCATGTATATATCACATGCACCAATGAAAATAAATTCATGTCAATAATACAGATTTTTGGGAATAAGAAGTAATGCCGCAATTGTAGGTAAAGGACATCTACAAATAAAATGCTGGTAAAATGATAAATGCACAATGAATCATACCTGAAAATGCCTTTTTTAATCATTCAATTTCATTTTATGTGCAGATACTGCATTTCAATTTTGTGCCATAGTCTGATGTAGCATATCGCCCAAGATGAAGCCCAAGGTTAAACTTCACATCCCTTGATCACTTACCAACACCTCTTTTGTCCAGCCATCTACCAAAAAAAAAAAGATTCCCAACCTCATCTGGCCCATATTTTGTTGAGCATTGGTTGTTGTAGCGACATCCCGTTCATAGTTGTCATGGCAGTCACCTAGACAAGGCACCTTCTGTAGGGACAAAATGCAAAGCCCTCCACATGATTAATAAAAGAAATTATACTGGGCACAGCCCCTGGATCCCTGTGATCACCTGGCCATGCAAGTTGATCTGTCAATAGTGGGGGCGTGGGGCACATTTAAAGATAGTGAAATTATATCAAAATCTTTCCTTATCACTTAATGGCCTGTTTGGTTAGAGTATCAAAAATGATACTATATTAGTATTGATATTGATATTTCTAGAAGATGAAGTATCAATATCAAAATTGATACAAGTTGACACTTGTATTACATAACATGTGTGTTTACAATACAAATTTTAAAATTGATACTATTAGCCAAGCACCTCAAGGTGATTACCAACAATATCAATTTTAAAATTAATAGTGATAAAGGTGTCTAATAGTGTTACCAAACAGGGCATAAACTATCATATATGTTTAAGATTCTTAATCATACATATATACTTAAAAATCCTAAGTTCTCTCTCAACCTCTTTGTCTCTTCCTCTCACGTAGTTTATCAAGCTTATCTATTTTCCAATTATGTGTATATGCATATGTACATAATTACAAAAAAAATGCCTATTAACATGCATACACACACCATACATGTTCACTTTTACATACAAATATGTATATACCTGTATGTAAAACTATCTCGTAAATATTTTAAAGTCTAATAGGTACTCTCTCTATACGTGTATTTATCTATCTAATTCTATCGATTTGACAACACCTAAGGGGATGCCAGGAAATGACCTTTGAACATCTTGTCGCCTTGACAACAATGATCCCATTCATGACCATCAACCTCCTCCTACCTGAAATTATGATCTTCAATGATGCCACAAGCTTAAGTATTGATCTGCCTGAAACTCAATGCAGCATAAAAGCATCATTTTTGTCTAAGATGATGAGGCACCAGAAGGTAAAGGTAAAAATGTTGGTCAAGTAGGAAGGCCAGTCACTGAGTGATCATGAATCCAATACCTGTCTCGTTCACACCCATAGGCTTCAGGCATGAAGTTGTGACAAGTGCTCTGGACAAGGCATTCAGCCCTCACCTATTTGACCAACAATACGTGTTTGATCTCGAGCTCTCCTCACAAATCGTTAATTCATATTGCAAAGTTAAAGCTGGTGTAGAAGTCAAGTTAGTGAATGCTTATTGCAAAATCACGTCGGATTGGAGGATGCGAGACAACTCTCAGTCCGGAAATTAAGATTTACTCGGGATACCTAAAAGGACTGCAACAATTCGTCATGGATACCGATCATCACATCCAAACTGGTAAACTGAGATATGCTTCAAAACTGGTAAGAAGCTAACTAGACCTCCAAACCAACATTCGTGTCACCCGATCTAGGAGCTGGAAGCCCATAGATGGCATCGAGAGTTAGGGTTTACCGTTCACCATCAGAAATAGACCAACCAGGAAAGGAGAGCCTGCTTGCCGAACGAGGATCTTCCAAGAAATAGCTCTCTAAAACGATATCTCCGGACCTCGAATGCACCTTCAGAAGGAGAAGAATATAAAAGAGAAGAGATCAGATGAAACCATTGATTACAACAACTTCGGCTGCCTGAACACCAAGAAGAAGTCGTCCGATGGAGACCGGACAGAAGGAAATAACGTAGATCATAGGATGGAGAAGCTTTTTCTCCACTGGAGCTACCGGAGAAAACAACCAGGAGAGAAGATCGGGAGGTGAATAGGGGGAGCTAGGGTTTCGCCATAGCGAGAAGGAGAGAGGAGCTGCGGCGAGTTAAGGGTCCATTTGTTTACACGGAGAATCTGTTCCATGCGCCGCTTTTCAGGAAAAAACTTTCAACGAATGCGTTTGGTTGGCCGTAAAACGGAGATCCCGTAAATCAAAATACTTATCGGTTCATAGTAATGAGTATTTTGGCATCCGCTTTTTTTTTTGAGCAAAGGGGTACGATTCATTAAACAGAGGAAGAAATAAGGTCTTTACAGATAACAGAGTTCATAAAGTCCGGAGGAACGGCATCAGAGGAGACAGTTAGATTTGCGTGGAGAGCTTGTCTCGCCAGGTGGTGAGCTGCCGCGTTAGCTGTTCTCGGAATGTGGCGAAGTAGAGCACCTGAAGTCTTCAAGATTTCTCTACCTTGACGGGCGAGATCTTCGATCTTCCAGTGAAGATGGCGGTCGGAGTTGAAGGCGTCAACCACAATCTTGCTGTCGCTTTCAAATATGCATTTGATGCAACGAAGACTCTCAAGTTTGAGGGCGGAGAGGGTTGCAATTGCTTCCAAAATCAGGGGGTCTCGTAGTTCTCAGAGACCAAGGCAAGAAGAGATAAGTTCTCCAACAGGATTTCGACAACAATGCCAATAGCTCCGAAGAGTCACCTGTAGCGGCATCCACATTGATCTTCCAATGGCCTGGCCGGGGTGGTCGCCGAGTTGGGAGGTGGGGGTATCGAGGGTTTTCATGGACGAAAGCCGGAGGAAGCTTCTCGGCGAGCACTTTGATAGTCACGGAGGGACAAGTGGTCTGCACCCTCGAAGGAGTTCTCAGAACGGCATTTCCGGATCCACCAAAGAGCGGCGCCGGGAGGCAATGATTCTCAGTAGGCCTGGGCCCACTCGAGGGTCGAGTCGTGCCAAGAGGAGAGAAACGAAAGAAGAGGTAAGGTTTGAAAGTGTTGGGGTGGAGCAGGGGGAACCTCGCAGTGGCCCGGGCCCAGGGGCAGTGCAAAAAAACATGTTCGATGGTCTCTGTAGCAGAGTTGCAAATGCTACATATGGGTGAAATGTGGTTGCACCTCCTAGAGATTTTGGCTTTGGTGGGGAGGATGTCTTGGGCGCATTTCCAAATGAAGAGAATGATTTTTTGGGGAAGGATTTTGGTTAGCTTGGGGTTCCACAAAGATTTCCAAAAATTTTGGTTTGAAGGGCAAGGTGGGATGTTGTGGTTCTGGAGGTGGTGGTAAGCAGATTTTGTGGTGATTTGGCCATTAGAATTGAAAGGCCAAATGAGGGTATCTGGGGTGTTGGGGTCAGGAGGGAGGTTTATACCCAATATAGCATTCGCGGAAATGCAGCAGAAGAGGAGGTGGATAAGCTGTTCATTCCAGGAGCTATTGATGATGAGATCACTGACTTTGAGACTAGGGATAAGTATACCTGGTAGAGGCCGTGGGGGACCTGGGTGCTGAGGGACCCAGTTGTGTTCCAGAATGTCGATGCTGAGACCATTGCCCACTCTCCAAAAACTGCCTTGTTTGATGCTGATGAGGGCAGTAGTGATGGCTTTCCACGTGGCGGAGCAACGCTTGGGAGCGGAAGCATGCCACGGACTATTGTTTCTTAGGTACTTGTGCTTGAGAGTGGTAACCCACAAAAGTTCTTGGTTGTGCAAGAATTTCCATGCTAACTTCATGTGGAGAGCACGGTTGAGAGTCGCAAGGTCTCTGATGCCCAGGCCGCCAAGACTTTTCCTTTGTTTAATTTTGTTCCATTGCATGAAGTGGATCTTCTTGTCTTGCTGAGAGTGTCCCCACCAGAATTGTCTCTGATATCTTTCTAGTTGCTTAATGGTGGACGTGGGCAGCTTCTGGATGGCCATGAGGTGTATGGGGAGGGGGGTCAGAGAAGATTTGATGAGCGTTGTCCTACCCCCAGTGTTAAGCAATTTTCCTTTCCAGCCTGCAAGCTTGGAGGCGCATCTATCTTCAATGGAGGAGAAGAGGCTTCTAGAGAGGCGTCCGCCAGTAGGTGGGTTGCCCAAATATTTGTCATTGGCAGCCATCTGTCTGAGGCCAGCCATACCACGCAGAAGGTTACATACGTTAGGTGGAGTGTTTTTGCTGAATTGAATACTTGACTTCTGTCGATAGATTGTCCGCAGCGCAGCTCGAACTCCCCGGAAGCACCGAGGTAGCTAGCCATTTCATGTTGATTTGCTTTGCCAAAAATGACCAAGTCATCAGCATATAGGAGATGGGTAAGCCGAGGACCACCATTGCTGAGCTGAATGCCTTTGATGTGCCCTTCTCTTTCCTTACGGCAAAAGAGTTGGGTAAGAGCTTCCATACAGAGAATGAAGAGGTAGGGTGAGAGGGGGCATCCTTGTCTAAGACCTCTGGACGGGGTGATAAAGCCAGAGGTCTCACCATTGATGCTAATGGAAAAGGTGGCAGTGGAGGTGCATTCAAGAATTAGATTAATGGTGGCGGTTGGAAAGTTGAAGTGGCGAAGGGTGTTGGCGAGAAAGTTCCAGTTGATGTGGTCGAAGGCTTTGCGAATGTCAACTTTCATCAAGAAGGCACCAAGTTTACCTCTCATCCTTTTGAAGTGATGGTGGACCTCATTGACTAGGATAGTGTTGTCAGTGAGATTCCTTCCTTGAATATAGGCACATTGGCAGGGGGAGATGAGCTGGGGAAGAATAGTCTTAAGTCTAGTGGCTAAGGTTTTGGTGATGAGTTTTAGTGTTGTATTGCAGAGGCTGATAGGTCGGTAGTCCCAGGGTGTGGTCGGGAGGTCGGTTTTTGGGATGAGGGTGATGCTGGTGTGGTTGATAGAGCTAGGGAGGGTGGAGGAGTGGAATGCGGATTGGACAAGGCTAACAAGTTCTTTGTCACAGATGTGCCAATAGGTCTGGAAGAAAGATGGGGGTAGCCCGTCAGGACCAGGAGACTTGTCCGGAGCCATGGAGAAGAGGCTGTTCTTGATTTCCTCATAGGTGGGTGAACTGGAGAGAAGGGCAGTTTGGTGGCTGGTAAGGGGGTTTTCACAGGGGACTAATGGGAAGGAGCCTGTGGTGTGTCTGTTGGCAGTGAAGATGTTACGGAAGTGAGAGATGAAGGTGTTTTTTATACCCTGAGGTTCTGTAGTCCAGGAGCCGTCTTCTCTTTGGATTTTGTCTATCCTGTTGTGCCTGCGCCTGATGTTGACAAAAGTGTGGTAAAACTTGGTGCATTTGTCCCCATGGTTAAACCAGTGCAGCTTGGATCTCTGTTTCCAGTAGCATTGGTCCCGGTCATAGAGAGTGTTAAGCTGCTGCTCAAGTTGTTGTGCTTTGGTGATGCTGGCTTCAGTGGGTACGGCTGCTTGTGCATGAAGTAACTCTGCTTCAATCTTTTGGATAGCCAAAGAGATGTTACCAAATATGGTGCATTTCCAGCGTATGACATCCTTCCATAAAGAAGAAATTTTTGCTTTGTAGTTGCCTACTAAGGTTAGGGTGTTATGCCAGACAGTGTCGATGGTTTCCTTAAAAGTGGGGTGTGTAAACCAGGCCCTCTCAATCTTGGAATGTGACCTCCTTCTGGTGGGGAGGGGTTGGGTGTTGAGGTAGATGGGGGTGTGGTCACTGGGTCCCGTGGGAATGGTGTAAGTAGCCGCGTTAGGAAAGAAGTTGAGCCAATCAGAATTGACGAGGGCTCTGTCCAACTTTTCTCTGATGTGAAAGGCAAGACATCTTCTGTTGGACCAGGTGAAAGCTGGACCCTTGTGGTGAACGTCAATCAGCCCATTGGTAAAGATGAAGTGGTTGAAGTTTCTGGAATGACCGTGAGGCTTCGACCACCCGCCTTCTCGATTGCGCCGATACAATTCCAATCGCCGATGAGGCAGACAGGAAGGTTGACCTGCAGGAGGAGTTTCGTAATAGCTTCCCACATCTTGATTCTTTCAATATGAATAGTAGGGGCGTAGATAGTTATAAGGAGCCATTGTCTGCTGTTTTGTTGCTCCCAGATAACTGCACCTATCCAATTTTGATCCGCACTGATGATATTAAGCTTGAGATCACTATGCCACCAGAGCCACAAGCCACCTCTATTGCCAACAGGGTCGATGATGGCGTGGTTGCTAATGGATCTGAGGCGAAAGAAGTTTGCAGAATTTAGGTGTTTGCATTTGGTTTCCGAGATAAAGGTAATACTGGGGTTTATAGAACGGGTTATTCGGTCTAGGTAGGATATTGTCGAGGCCCCATTCCCACCTCGACAATTCCAGGCAAGGATTTTCATTTGGGACTTGGCGGCTCTATAAGGCCAGCCGCCTTAGCCATATCAGGGGGACAAGTGTTGAGAGGTAACAGATCAGAGGTAGAGGTTAATTGACGCTTAAGAGGAGAGCCTTCTTGAGGTAGGGGGATGAGTTTCCTCTCTTGGCTTTGATTTTAGTGATGGCACGTTTAGAATGGGGCTTGGTGGAGTCTAGGGGTGAGGTGGTGGGGGATTTTGTGTGAACGTTGGTGGTGGCATGGGTGGTGAAAGTGAAACATTCGGGTAAGTCAAACAGTTGGTGAGAAGTCAGAGGGTTTGACGTGAAACCGTGGTTATGGTGGTGGAGGGAGGTCAAGGTTGTGTGGTTGACAGCGGGGGGAGTAGGGTGTGTGGGAAGATTGACACTAAGGATGGTGGTGGCAGGCAATGGGTGGTAGCTGGCTAGACGCTTGGACAGAGTGGTGGTAGGTGAGAGGTGGGGGGACGGAGGGTCAAAGGACTGACAAGGGTGGTAGGTGAGAAGTGGGGGGTCGAGAGGAGAGGGTGCGCTCGGGAATGGGGGCACGGTATGGTCAAGGTGAGTGTTTTGTACGGGTGGGTTGGTGGGGGTGTCAGGCGGGGTTGTGTGGTTTCTGGAGGCTCTGCCAATGGGGGTTAGTCAATCCCCGAAATTGAAACTAATCAAGCTCTTCATCCTTTCTTTCATATCTACAGAAGTTTCTTTGTCGATGCAGTTGTGAATGATGTTCATCTCCTTGTAGTCTTTGTGCTCATGGCCCAGGAGACCACAATAATAGCAAAACTTCGAGATTCTCTCATAAGCTATATCAAAATTCTTGCTTGAACCATTTGGCAAGACCACTGCAGCTTGAGTAAGAAGAGGCTTGAAGACATCTATTCTGACTTTGATTCTAGCGAACATGCTCCAAGACTCCACGATCTCATTGGGGGGCTCATGCGGCTCTCCAATCTGTTGAGCTATCTTCATGACTATATTTTTCTGGAGAAGCTCTGTAGGCATATCATAAATCCGGGTCCAAACATCTACATGTGAAAGCTTGTACTCTGAAGGTTGTGTATTCTATCGACCTCTGTCAAGCAATATAATGTCTCCGTTGAAAAACCAAGGGGCTCTTCTTATGATTTTGTTCACCTCCTCTTCATTGCTGAGAAGGAGCAGGAAGAGACTGTTGGGATAGTCTAGAAGAGTCCAAGGGGTTTGGGGATTCCACATTTTCCGTATCCAATCTTTCAGACCTGCAGGTCTGGTGTGCTGTAGCGTAAGCACTCTGAGAATGATGCTTCTCCTCCATCTATCATCGAGGCGGGTATCAGGTGTGAGGATAGTGGGTTGGGGGTCTTCTATCTTGACCAGAAGAGATTGGAATTTTTGTAGTATTTGGTCCTCATCTGGTTGGGGTGGGTCCATGGTTGGACGGGGGGTAGGAAGAGGCGGAGAGGCGGGAAAGGAGACTAACCTTAGCTTAATGACTCCACAGCCCAAGTGTAGAGAAGATGAAATAGTGTGCCAAGGTGTAGACGAGGAGCAGTGAAGCCTCCACCAAGCACGAGCAGACAAGCTTGGGCGGCAAGCACTTTTTGTGAAGTAGCACGTGAAGCGCAGGTGACCACTGAGGTGAGCTTCAGAAGCAAGAAGGTTGGTGCAGCTTGACTGGGCTTCGGCTCTCGAAAGGTAGGCCTTCGAGATGAAGCTTCAAGGAGAGCGCCAAGATTTCCGACCTGCGTGGGGGAGACGCGGGCGAGAGTTCCTCGTGCAGGATTTTGGCATCCGCTTGAAAGGAGCGGATGCCGTTTTCCGTGGTGTAGTTTCTTTAATAAATATATAACATTAAATAGATATCACCAATTTTCATAAGTTTACTTTTTAAAATTAAATTTTTTAAAGACATATATCAGCAGATAGATAAATTCTTTTATTCTTATGTGTTAAAAAATAAAATAATTTTATTAAAAGGATTTTTTCATACCAATTACACATTTAATAAATTTATTAATAAAAATTTAACTGAAACTTAAGATAACAAGTGTTTGAACTATTTTTTAATTAAATTATTTTACATAATAATTACAAGAATCCTTTGTTTAGGATTTAGGGTTTCAAGTTTGGGGTTTAAGGATTTAGGCATTTAGGGTTTAAGATTAGATTATTGTATCCTAATTAGTGGTGACAAACAAAATTTTTTCTTGATAAAATTAATTAATAACATGAGCTAGAAGTCTAGAAGATACGTCTTATTCTTTCTGGCTACTTCCTTTTGCTTTCCATTTTTCTTTCCACCCCCTTTCCTCACTATCCCATCTCCATCCCACCAAAAAATGAGATTCCGGGCACCTAATGACTGGTCTGTGTCAGAGAAAACACTGTTTCTGTATTGTTTTTGAACTGGAATTCCTTGCACCTAATAACTGGTCTGTGTTAGAGAAAACACTGTTTCTGTATTGTTTTTGAATTGGAATTTGTCATTTTTATCAATCTTTCTTTTTTTGTCTATTGAAGCAAACGTTTGTGCTAATTTGAATGCAATTTTGTGCACGAGACAATTCAGAGCATATTACAATTCTTGTTAAGAATAAAGTTGCAGAAGTGCTTTTTGGAAACATTGCTGCAGGAGATGTTGGTCCATCATGTTCAACGATGTCAGTAATGAATATACCAAATCTTCTTATTAGTTTGTATAACCCTAAACCTAAATCTAAACTCGACTTTCAAAGTCGTTAAATTAAAATTCGACTTTTATTAAACACTGTTTAAACAATCGGATCACGCCGAATCCGTAGGAAAGTCGAGTTTTTAAGACTCGATTTTGACTAAAGTGTGCTAAATTTACGATGAAAAATTTTGTTGTGTTTCTTTAAAAAAACTGTGTTACTTGAAAAAAAAACTCACTTGCAACCTCCCCTTCCCCCCGCCATCCTGCCGGCCGCTGTCGCGTGCTTCCGCGCGTCCAACAACGGCGAGTTCGTGCTGCGACTTACCGCCCGCTGCTGCGACTGACCGCCCGCTGCTATGCCAGGTTCGCCGCCGCCAACCTCATCTTCTACGATCGCACCATCAGGGGCAGGATCTCCCATGGGGTTGTCACGAACCTCACCAACGTCAAGGTCCAGAAGTTGTTCTTTGCCTGGTTCCGTCACAAGCGTGGCTCGCTTTCCCCTAGCCATCCTCCACTGTCCGCGACATGCTGCTGGTGAGCATCTCAGCGTGCCCCACCTTCCCTCTACGAGACCCCCCCGCCGGCGAGCCCCCGTGTTCCCCCAGAGCGCACCCTGCCGTCCTCCACCATCCACAAGAGCCCCCATTGGCGAGCACCGCCCTGAGCCTCTGCTTTCCCCCAACCGTCCTCCATCGTCCGTGACACCCCGCTGGCGAGCACCTCCGAGATCCCCACCTTCCCTCTGCGAGAGGTGAGAAGGAGGAGCCCTTGTTGATGGGGACACCTGATTTGGACTTGGTTACACCAGGGCTGACGGATTTGAAGGTGGTGCCAAAGTATGAGCTGAGAGTGGAGGATGAAAGATGGTTGGCTAAGGAGTATGTATAGCAGAGTGGTGATGAAGAGACATCATGCATGGTAGGCAGTAGACTTGACGCTGTTGTAGCTAAAGAAGGAGATGATCGAGGCATCTGGACCCCTTGCGGAGAGTGGCAACAGAAACTTGAGACCCCTATCCCCTGCCTGCCATCGACCAGAGCGCCACCCCGGGGAAGCACTTATTCTTTAACGAAAAAAAAATCCAAACAACTTTCACTTTGATCAGACAGAAGACCTTCTATTTGAAGTGCCTTGTGAAAAAAGGTGCTTCACGGAGAAGGACTCCTCACCAGCCTTGTGTTCTTCCTATCTTCTCCGTCTGCGATGTGGGGATGTGATTATCTATCTCCTCCAGAATCAGTATGTACGTTTAAGCGATTTTCGTCGCGCGGACTACGAATATGTGTGTCTCCTTCCTTGCTAAAAAGGAAATATCCTATCCTCCAACATAAATATAAATCATGTGAAATTCAATATTTATCGAAATATATTCATTGTTTATACAGCGTGATCAAAGCAATTGCTTTTACATGTTTGAACGCGTCCGTGGTAGCCACTGATTAATAAGATTTCAAAAAAAAATTAGAACTTGGCGATGGTTGCAATTTAACTACTGAAAAAAAAAGTGATTTTATGATCGATGAGAGTAATGCAGAAAGGGTAAAATGATTATATCAAGGCAATTGTCTTTACTACATGATTGAGCGTGTCCGTGGTAACCCCTGTCAAGATTTCAGATTTTCTTCTCAAAGCGGACACCAGCCGCCGTTCATAGTGAATAAAAAATAAAAGGGAAAATTAATTAGAGACCCAATTATTAAAATGAGTAATATGAAAAACCCATGGATCAAAATTTCTCTGCAAAAAACCCAATGAACTGAATATATTTAATCAAAAACCCAATCCGTTAGTTACTCTGTTGAGTCACCGTCATTTATTTTAATTTTCCTCTTCTACCCTCTTGAGGGTCGCCTGACAAATCTCCCGCTCTGTCTCCGTCGTGAACCCTAAGTCGTGAACGAACCTTCTTCTCGGCAGCGGACGAACCCTTTTTCCGGTGGAACTTGCCGGCGGACGAACCTTCATCCGGCAGAGTTTTTTCTCAGGGCGGTGAATCGGTCGGAGCAGATTTTGAGCGCGGACCTTTTCGGAGTATCTTTGCTTTGGTAAGATCTTTTCCTGTGATCCGCCGTCGGGGGCTCTGCCCTCGGCCGCTTCTTCATTCCCACTGCCGAGGGTGAGCACGCGCATCGCGCAGCTATGGCCAGGGCTCAACCCCGTGCCCAGTCCCGCAGCCGCGGGCTAGCGCCAATCGACACCCCTGGATGGCCGCAACCACAGAGACAATGGCGCTGCCGGCAGCCGCCCAGCGAGGAGGGGGGGACTCCCACGGGCTCAACCCCTTGCCGCCCGGCCGCTTGATCATCCCCGCTGCCGGCGCACAGCGCAGGCCAGGGCTCAACCCCATGCCCAGTCCCGCAGCCCGCAGGCCAATGCCAATCGGTGCCCCTAGATGGCTGCAACCGCGGAGATAGCTCTGCCGGTAGTTGCCCAGCGAGGAGGGGGGGGTGCTCCAACGCGCCGTGAGAGAGAGAGGTGAGGGGGCGCGGCGCATGCGGGAGAGAGAAAGAAAAGATCAGTCAAACTTTGGTCCAAGGGCATAATAGACTTTTTCTTATCCAATCTAACGTTTATCATCCATCTTGGGGTGGAAATTACGTTAATTTTGTAGACTGGGTTTATCATTATAACAATTGGAACGTTGGGCCTCTAGTTACAGTCATATTTGTACATTGGGCCTCCCATTAAATTCTCCAAAATAAAATGGTCACATGTTACAGAGGGTAAAATTAAAAGAAGGTGACGGGACAGGACAGGTCTATAAAAAAAAAGCTTATCGAATAAGATTTTCTCCGTAACAAGTCCAAATGGTAAAATTTGAATCTTTGACCAAGGGATCCATCTATTGTAAAATCTTCCAATGATTTCGAAATGTTCTTTGAAAGTTGTTTCTATTTCACGAACTCCAAACAAATAATTATTTCAAGTAAAATTGGAAAATAATAGTAAAAAAAGATCTATAAGTAAAATTACTGAGATTTCTCTGTCGGATCGAACCAGGTTGTAATATATGTTTTTTTATAGAATTATTATTGTATATATTAATATCACTCTCTCATTTTTTACCTTTTTATTTCTCTTTTTCCTAATTTTTATCAAACCCCTTTCTTTGCCCTAGCCACTTTTTTGCTTTTCGAACTGCTACAGTGCCGCCTCAGCCCCCCCGGCGCGCGAAGGAGCATTGACCGACGCTCAGCCGCGTGGCCGCGGCTCCCCCAGCCCGTGCGCGGCTGCAGCCCGAACCTCCTCTGGCGCCGTTCGTCCGCGCAGGTGTGCGCCGCCGTAGTCTCCAGTCTCCTCAGATCCCCCGCCTCCCCACTGTCTGCCGCCTCGTCCTCTCGCCTGTGCCAGCACCGATGCGCCAGCAAATGCCGCTGCAACTCCTCCCGTCCATATTACTACGGTAAGCAATATTTTCCCATTTTCTTTTGTTCTTCACTCATTCACCTCATTCTCTTGTATTCTATCTATCCTATAAATCTATCTATCTTTGTATATTTGCAGCTAGCATTGATTGAGAGAGAAAAATCTTTGTTTAGTTGGTTCAAGCCTTGTGTTAGTTTTGGATCGATTTATCGACGTTATTTCGATAGACATTTCGAACATGTATATTATTACTAAATTTATATTGAAAAATATTATCATAACTTGTAGATAATAATTAAATTTATAGATATGTGATTTTAAAAGAGTAGTGTTACCTTTAGTTATACGTATCTTGATTAATTTAACATATATTTACTTAAAATAAATAAAAAAATGTTCACTTAAAATTTATCCAAGAACAGAGATTATTTATGAACCCCTTCTCCGTGAGTCCATTCGAACCCTACCCATCGGAAGCTCCCCTCCTCTTTCCCTCGTTCTCTCACTCTCTCTGTGCACCCCCCCCCCCCCCCCCCCCCAGCTGCCGTCGGCGCTGCCCTCCCACAGTGCCCCCCCAGCGCCCCCTTTCAGACGCCGTCTTGCGCCTACCTGGTCAGCCCAAACGCCTCCTACCGTTGCAAATCGTTTTCCTTTCCTCCTTGCTTTATAGACCTTTGTCAACGGGTTCTCGTCGCTGATTCGGCCACGTTAAACTATACCCATTTTTGTTCGCGTACCTGATTGTTTGTTTCTGTCGCCTACGGCCCCCAGCGTCCCTCGGACATTGGATCAGTCGTCTTCGTGTTCAGAAGCGCCAAAGTCGCCTTCGAGCCACGCTCCTTCAACCAGGCTTTTCGGATTGCAATACACCCTTCCTGAGCCGCCAGCCTCCGCAGCCGCTGTTGACGCTGTTCAGAGTCGTAGTGCCCGACATCGAGAACAAAATCTAAAGCAAAACCCGGATCAAGTAGGTATCCTGGACTCATCCGCCCACTACAATTAAATCGTTGTTGATACAAAACATGATAGAGACCTTATTAGAATTCTGATTCTTAGAATTACAATCCCGTGTTTACTTAATGTTCACCGGTAGCAACATTGCATGCATATGAACTGCATCTTTCACGGGAATTGAAAGCTCCAATTAAGAAAAAAGGTCTCAATGACAAGCATAACCCTTAACCTCAACTCAACTCAACTAAGGTCTTTATCTCAAATTACTTTGGGTCAGTCATATGGATTCTTTTGTTTTCACTCATGTCGGTTTTGTGTTATTTCTTCAGAGATATTTAAACCATCTAAATCATATTGAATTACCCTCCTCCAAGTTAGCTTAGGTCTACCACACTCTTTTTTTGTTTCTGTCATTTTAATTTTTTATATCTCTCTAACTGGAGCCTCTTTAGGTCTACGTTTAATATGTCCAAACCATCTCAATCTCATGAGTTTAATATGTCCAAACCATCTCTTTATAGCCTTGATGTAACCTCAAAAATCTCAAAAAAAGACTTATTCTCTTTCGTTTTGGAAATTCATTTTTCATTTTTCATTTGAATTTAATTTGATTAGACCTTAGCATTGACTTTATAAGAAAATAGATGATATTTCATAAAAGTATTAGCTAGGGTCAAAATTATATGTTGAGGTTGTTAGGTTCTTTGAAAATTTGTTTTGACCTCTCCCCGTCGGATGGTGCGAAGATCCGACGTTAATTACATCGAGATTTCTCGAATACCCTTGATTATCGTCATGGCAATCCATTGGAACAGAAAATATGCATCCACAAAAGTAAACATTCACACACATATGGACATAGGAGAAAACAATCCCATGCAATTGATGGAATGCAAGCACTCAATTTAGTTTTGATTTCGGTCTGAATTAAATTGGTTTGAAATTCGGTTTAATTAAATTTGTTGGTTTGAATTAAATCTTTGGTTTGAGTTTTGATTGAGTTGAATTAGTTTGAATTTAGTTTGAGTTGAATTTAATTGGTTGAATTGCTTTTGGTTTGGGTGAATTTTGTTATTTAAGTTTCAATTTGATTTTTGGTTGAAATTGAGTTGAGTTGAATTTGTTTTGGGTGAATTTGACATTCTGGGAGTTTTGTGCAAATTTCAGACTTATAAACTGATTTGGGTTTGAGTTTGAATTTGATTAATTGATTTAAGTTTGTTTGGAATTTGTTTGAATTTGGCTTGTTGGCTTCAATTGGATTTCATTGAGTTTGAGTTGAATTTTATTTGGGAGTTGATTCAAGTTGATTGGGTTTGGGGAATTGAATTTAGTTTGCTTGGTTCATTTGGATTTGTTGAAGCAGATTGACTTACCATTCAATTTTGTTGAGCGGAATTTATTCAAATAATGAACTGGGCTTAGTTCATTTTGTTTTATCTTAATATTGAACAGATTGGGAATTTCGGGATGGCAATTGATTTCAGAAATTTAGACTTTCAAATTTTGCATGCTCAGAGATTTTCAGATTTGGGCCCTGTTATGATTTGATTCAAAATCAGGTTGAAGGTCTTTTTTAATGGGTTGTTTACAGATTTTTTAACGGGTTCAGATTTCACAGCCTTCAAATTTTGGATTTTTACAGTTCTTTGGTTTAATTGAACTTGATTGATTTGGATTGAATTGAATTGGAATTAAGTTTGATTTGAGTTCAATTGAGTTTAGTTCATTCAATTCATTGGTTTTAATCAAATTTCAGCAGAATTTGTATTTGACAGTTTTCTGGATTTTTCTTTTATGCAGTTTCAGATTTATGTAAATTGATTTGGGGCGGTTTTGAACTTGAATTTTCTTATGGGTTTGAATGGTTTGAGACTACCCAATTGTGGATCAGTTCCTGATTTACTCAAATTTGGGACGGGCCTGATTTTAGTTTGTTGATTCCCTCAAAACCTTTTCAGATTTTATCTATGAAGAAAGCTCGGATTTTTTTGAAATTCAGATTACAGAACTTTCGGTTCAGATCTTCTGTAAATTCAGGTCTTCTACAAATTCTGCACGTTGCACACTTCTGATTTTAGGGTGCACTCGGATTTTCAGCTTCCAGGCTCCAGACTTCAGATTTTACACATGTTTCAGATTTTAAAACCCCAGATCTTGCAGATTTCAGCTTTGTTGCATGCTTCAGATTTCGAAAAAAAATGTGGAGTTCAGATTTTCGTTGAAGCTTCAATTTTCAGATGGCAGATTTTTGGTTCGGACCCCCCCCCCTGCATATTTTAGATTTTTATATGGATTCTACACCTCAATTCTCAAATTTCAGATTTTTCTTATGTGGATTGAATTCAGACTTCAGAATTTTTTATTCAAATTTCAGATGTGCAGAAACCTGTTTACAGCCCTCGGCCTCCTGCAAAGTTCAGATTTTTATTTTGATTTCAGTTTTGCTGTATGTTCTAAATTTCAGACCAATTCCCAGACTGCAGACTCTAGTTCGGATCCTCTGCATTTTAAATGATTTTCAGGCTGCAGATTTCTTAAACGGATTTCCGCACCAATTCAGATTTCAGACTCTTCAATTTTCAGAGTTCCAATTTCAGATTTTTTTAATCTCTGAATTTCAGAGGTGATTCAGCTTTCAGATTCTGCTTCAGATTTGTGATTTTACAGATTGATGGATTTCAGATTTTTAAATGTTCAGAATTTTTTTTACAGTCTCCTGTCTTTCGGATTACAGATTTTTCCCATTCCTTATGTTTGCATTCCGACCATTTCATGAGGTCATTGAACTCCTTTTTTATTGAATTTGCACCGAACATATTCTCCACATTGTCTGAAATACAGCATCATGACATGACGTTCATTCTATCAACTTGGTATCAAGCATCTGTTGGTCTTGAGATCAACTTGAATTTGTTGTCTTGAACATATCCCAGCTTTTAATAGGCATCCTGGAATTTGTTTTCAGCATTTGAGCAGTGTCCTGCCTTTGATAGGCATAGAAGTCTTCTCTCAACCGGTTCAAGGTTGAGCATACCCGGCTTTTAATGAGCTTGTGGGCACTCATCCCATGGTTGGTCATCCTCATTAGCTTATGATTTGGGCATGTTGACATGTTGATCATGCACAGCCTCTCCATGGCATAATGGGAAAAATAACTCCCTCGTGAGGGATGGTAAGACATTGGGGTCTTTTAACTAGACCTTTGTATGCCCACCTTAAGAAGAGGGTCAGGAGGTGGGTTTAGAACCGGCCTCCTGGTTTCCCTTTGTTTTAAATTCTTTTAAGTTGAGTTGAAGCCATGAGGTGGGTTTAGAACCGGCCTTATGCTTGCCTCGGTTTGTTTGAATTAAATGGATTTTTTATTTAATTTAAATTGATTGTTTGTTTTATTTATTATTTTTGGATTAATCATGGGTCAGGAGGTGGGTTTAGAACCGGCCTCCCGGTTACCCTTATTTTCTTTTAGATTGTGCCGAAGCCATGAGGTGGGTTTAGAACCGGCCTTATGTTTGTCTCGGTTTGTTTAAATTAAATTGATTTAAAAATTTAATTTTTGAAGCCATGGTACTGTTCATGTGGGGCAAATGGGCCCTTGCGGTCCACCTCCTCCTCCTCTTCTTCTTCTTCTCCTTTTTTTTTTTAACAACTTTGAAGGTGGGCCCCACCACCTGTTTGACCGGCTGGTCAACAGGGCTTCACCCGCGCGCGGCCGCGCGGCTCTTCTTCCTCTCCTCCTTCTCTTTCTCTTTTCTTTTTTTTAACACTTTTCTCTGTGGGCCCCACCATCTATTTGACCCGCAGGTCAAACTTCTCACGCGAGCAGCCCGCGCGGCTGCCTCCCTCACGCGACCGGTTTCGTGCGCCCCCCCCTTTTCATATGTCCAGCGTGGACATAAGTCCTGTGAGAAATAAACTCGCCCTCTCCTTCTCCTCCACTCGACGGCGACGGCGACAGTGGGCAGCACCGGCCCTCCCGAGTCCCGACGACGATCGCGACGGCCTTAGGGGGAGATTGCGACGGCGGCTTTGGCGGCGGTAGACAAAGGAGGCAACACCGCCCGGATCTAGGGATTAGAGCGGGCGCTTACGGCGGGGTTGGGAGGAGATTCGGGCGGCTCGCCGAGCCTCACCGGCTTGGAGAAGCTTCGGCGGTCACTACGGCTCGTCGGCTCCGTGGGAAGAAGGGAAGGGGAGACGGCACGTCCGGAAGAGGTAAGCCTTCCCCTTGCCTTCTCTTCTCTCTCTCTGCGGCCTCTCTCGCTGGTCGATCGGGTAGCCCTTCTCCCTCACCCCCGTTCTGTCCTCCTTCCTCGCGCGATGGCTTCCGGGGGGTTTTATAGGCCCCTCGCTCTCCTCTCCTGCTAGGAAGTCTACCGAACAATGCCTCCCGCTCCGAGGCGGACTTGGGGAGATCCAAGATTTGCGGGATCGACTCCCGTTTTCCTCTCCCACTCCGTTTCCATCGAGAGGATTCGCTCTCCTTTCCTCCGTAGGAAACCCGCCGAACAAGGGTATCCCGTCCGTGGAGGACTCGGAGGGGATCCATCGTGCGCGGGATGGACTTCCCTCCACTTTACGATCTCCTCGCGCGGTGCGTTTCCGTTCCGAGCCGGACTCGGAGAGGTCCGCAATTTATGGGATTGACTTCCCTTTTCTTCCCCTTCTTCCTATCGTCGCTGGAAGCGTCCATACAGGAGGATTTTGTTTCGAGACGAGCACGAACGGATCCGGGATTCAGTTTCCTTGCTCTCAACGGCTCCGGAGGATCAGTTTGAGCCACTTCTCTGCTTCCATAGCATTTCTCTCCTTTGGGTGGATCCGATCCATCGTGAGGACTGTTCAGAAGGTGACTCGGCCATCGGGACCTCTACTTGCCGTGTCTGATAAGCCTTTCCACCTCTTACTGGGTGCTGCGGGACTGCCATTGTTGGAGTTACTCTACGCAGGCCATTCCCCCAAGCCAGCTGGTTGATCAGCTTGTAAGTTTTTTTTTGTTTGTTTTTTCTTTTTCTTCTCTTTTTTTGAAAATATGGGTGTCAACAAGCCTCTTTAAGCATAACCCTTAAAGTTCAAAGGAAATTGTAACAAAGGTTTTATGCCGTCATTGCCGCATAATGTTCTATAGATTGCAGAGTTCGTTTGACTGGATACATGACACAAATGTATTTTTGTGGTTTCACTACAGAGTATGGTTGGGTGTTCTAAGTAATTTCTTACAATAAAACTTGTTAAAATATTGTCTGGTCATCATCATTAAATTATGTACTCTTAGAGATGTTTCATTGGGAAATAGATTGTGACCTCTTATTTTTCATCTTGTGTCTCCTACTTACTTATGTGCCATGGTCCCTACATTACGCAGAACTTGGAACAATCTCATGTTTCTTGTTATACCACCCTTAATATTAATATATCAGTTTGTCATGAAGGTGTCTAGAAAACTATATCACAGTCAAACATTTCATAAGATTCAAAAGGACACTGTTTGTAAAAAGCTTTGAGTGCAGCCTTTATAAATATCACGCTTCACAGTACTGAGATGGGTTTGACATTTGCATAAACATCCAAATTCTATTAAGGGTGCAGCCTTTATAAATATCACCCTTAATATTAATATATCAGTTTGTCATGAAGGTGTCTAGAAAACTATATCACAGTCAAACATTTCATAAGATTCAAAAGGACACTGTTTGTAAAAAGCTTTGAGTGCAGCCTTTATAAATATCACGCTTCACAGTACTGAGATGGGTTTGACACTTGCATAAACATCCAAATGCTAAGTGCTAAGCCAGATGGTTTGGTCAAATTTAACTAAAAAGCCAAGTTTTCTCTCTCTCGAAAAAGACATAAGTCAGATGCAACTAAGCTATGTTAAATAGTGGGGCCAGATTCTTCTCGCCTTTTCTCAAGGGGACTGCCTCAAGGTGGGTGATATTGGGAGCAAGTATATAGGTATGGCCTTGACATCTTTGATCATTATAATTTTCTCTGTGTAGCATACATATTTTCAACTCGTGTTTTAATCCCAAATTATTTGGGTCAGCCACATGCATTCTCTTTCTCCACACATGTCAATGTTGCGTTATTTTTTTATTATTTCTTATCAATGTCTTAAACACATAAGTACATTAGAAGCAGAACATGTTTAATTCATATCTGCAGTTAAATAATAGGTTGTCATTACTGTTAGTTTTAATATCCTGCTTATTCTTTTTTTGCACTCCATTTGAGTCACAACTCACAGGGCATGGATCAACTATATATGCGTGTGGAGCACAAGATTCGTGAGTTAGAACTATGGCTTTATCAGCCACCAACAGAGCAGCTCTATGCTGCACTTGCAGTAATAGCTCTCACTCTTGCTCTACTCCTCCTAGGTATGACATCCTCTATCATTGATTTTGCTGCACTCTTTATTAGTTTTCCTAACATGGCTATGTTTCTATGTTGTTCAATGTGTTTTCAGATATTTTTCTCTGTTGTTCGACTTGTTTTGAGATTTTACCTACTTGGAAAAACCTATATAGGACATTGATAAATGCTTTTTAAGATCGCGGAGGGAATGAAAGTTTGACAAATGCAAGATATAGTCACATATAGGAACAAGGAATAGGTTGTTAGGTAGTTGTTTATGTTTTTTCTATTTAGCCATGTGGCAAGAGGGATTTTATGTTTTTTTTTAAATCAAGCAGTTAGTAAATATTTACAATACATTTAAGGGAGGTGAAGCACCTTTGGGCAACTGAGAATAGCAACTATGTTATCAAAGGCGCTTACCTCAGTCACCTAGGTGATGAGGTGACCACCTTGTCTAGCCCAATGTTGCCTTATTGGATCCAATCTCGTTATTACCCACATCCGGTAGACTAACCTAAATCTCCCTCACTTGATGCCCACACTCTATGCCAGTTTATTTTCTTCATTCGAAGAACCTCCTCATCCCCTCCTACCCTAGCACTGTTGTGCCATATGTCGCCGTCAGGAGTTCTTCCTATGCTGCCATGTTGGTGCCACCACTGAAGCCGCCTCCTCTAGTTTCAGCTCTGACTGTGAGCTTGTCCTTCTCTTTCCCAATTCTACTGGTCAGGCATCAAATAAAAAACCCGGCAAGTTTAAGATATGAGAGGGATAGCAGACAGTACAGAAACATGGGAGATAATCTGATGGCAGCACGCAAGCTAACTAAGGGGGCCTTAAATGCTTACCCCATGGAAAAAAAATCAAATGCTCCGCCAGGACTGCATGCGGAAATGGCTCTATGCCAGGCCCTTTTGTCCTAAGTTAGAGCTAAGAAAAAAAGGAAATATCAATAATAAATCTAGCTAAGGCTGTGTGCAGCAAGGATCGCCGGATCGGGATCGGATCCTGGATCGGTGGGGTCCGATCCGATCCGGATCGGATCGGATCGGACCGATCCAGGCCGATTCCAATGGAGCCAGACCGATCCAGAATCGGTCTGGATCGGTTTTTTTTTTTTTTGCTTTTCGAAAAAATATGGAAAAATCGCCAAAAAATCAATAAAAATACATAGGACTCAGGAAAAATGTGAAAAAAAAATAGGGAACACTCATTCATATAACAAATTAACAATCAATCATATAGAACACATATCATATCCAATCACACACAGAACACATCATGCATCAAATAAGACATGTTTTTACCCAAACAAACAATCATACCCAACTCCACAAATCGTACAACACATATTCTTCTTACCACTCATATTACGTGAAATAAACAAAGAAATACATTATACATGCATCACCACCAACTATGATAACGTCGGAGTAGGATGGATCTGGATCTGGATCTCTGTCCTGGTCATTCTGATTTTCTGCAAATCTCCATTGATTAGGGTCAGTCATAATTGGCCCGTATCCATAAGAAAATAAAGACTGGGCCATGTCGGTAAACTCATAAACTCCCTGATCAGTCGGAGGTGGAGGTAAAAAAGATGGTGGTGGATAGCCAGGCTCACTGTCTGAGGCAGGCTCTGGATAGGAAGATGCAAACTCGTCAAAAACATTCAACCTCGTCCACCGTCCGCTGCCCCTGCCACTCGAACATGAGTGTCTTTTATCACTCAAATCATCTGGACCTGCTCCACTCGTCCGAGCACTACTAGTAGAGCCACCCTCACCTCCGCCACCCCCACCTCCACCTCCACCTCCACCCCCTGTACGCTGTTGTTGTGTGGGTGGCACAAATTCTTCTTCATCCTCATCTGATGAAGGTGGCTGAGTGGTCTCGGTGTCAAGGAGATGATGTCGGCGTTCGATACTTATCTTCTTCCTCTTCAATGTAGGATCTCCTTGACTTGCTTCCGCGAAGGTAAGCATGCTTTCTTTAAAGCCCCAAATAATCCACCGCCTTCTTGGTGGTGGTGGTGGTAGAAGGACCCGAACCGGAATCCGAGCAGAGGCGCGCGGCCGGCGGAGCCGAATGTCTCTCTCGAGAAGGCCGTAGTCCGGGTGGATCGGGATGTGGGCCGTGCACGGAACTTGACTTTCTTCAACTTCCCCGCATGTCTTCATCCTCACCAACAACGCTTGTCAAGCTCTCCTTCGGCCCCACGGATCCGTTCGTTCGGTCGAACTGCCTGCTCTCCTCGGCATCCTTGTCTTCCACCCATGCCGCAAGTGGATGTTCTTCGGAATAGATATTCCCAAGTCCACATCCGCACAGGACAAGCCCCCGAGTAGCTTGGGCCCTCGCGCTCTTTTGGTACAATCCACTGCAAACCGGTGCAAATCTCGCTCCGATGTCTTCTCGCCTATCTTTGATATTCTTTATCCTCGCCCCCATATTGTAATGGCGGTGAGACAAGTTTCTCCATCTTTCTCGTCTTCAACCTATTTCTCCTCTTCGTATGAATAAGGTTGAAGGTGCTTCAATTTCTCTCGCCAGGGATGACGATGTGCTCTCGACTTAGCACCCGAATTCAACGGCGGCAATAGTGGATTCCATCCCGTGTTTGTCACCATAATCACCACTCAGTAATTGTAAAGAAGACAATTACATGCATCAGTAACGTTATGTAAAAAAAAATCAATTAACCAAAGAGTCATTAATTCGGGTAAGCATATTACTAGGGGGACCCTATCGTACAAGAGTACCGCAAATCTGGATCCCCGTACACCCCAATCTTGTGCTGTATGAAGTCATCTCGAAAACACAAACTAAAACAATTATCTTCTCTTCGAGATAAAGTTAAAAGTTTAATTAATAAAAAACGTATTACTTACTTCAACCTCGCCGCGTTCGTCTTCTTGGGTCTTACATAGTCGTTTAATTACGTATAGTGTGCACGATAATACTTCACCATCATTACATACTTGGCCACCATACCGTATCCTCGGGGTTCGACACCTCGTAACAACATTATTACTCCATTAGTTTAAAGACAGTGGGGGTAATACACAAAATATAACTTGTAATCATTAGCATATTACACTACTAAATTATACCTGCAGCATGAATGTCGTGGTGTAGGGTTTTGTCCCATCTATTGTCAATCACCTTCCACCACTTTTTGTAACCCTTGGGATGCTTCTCTTTAATTTTCAACTTAGCTATGTAAGACTGTTGAACTGTTGAACAATGGAGTAACAATGGAGTAATTTTCAAATTACTGCTTCTCTTTAAAATTTTCAACGGTTGAACACCCCCGATGGGGTGCTAATCACCCCTTCGGGGGTGCAATTCCACCCCCATTGGGGGTGAAATAACCCCCCCCCCCCCAATGGGGGGATTTTATGCTGCAGCCCCCCCCCCCC
This sequence comes from Cryptocoryne crispatula var. balansae, assembly GCA_036172225.1. Lineage (NCBI taxonomy): Eukaryota > Viridiplantae > Streptophyta > Magnoliopsida > Alismatales > Araceae > Cryptocoryne > Cryptocoryne crispatula. The sequence goes on along the minus strand of CM069923.1, from coordinate 44,218,199 downwards.
CCACCTGGGGGGATCGGTAAAAACACCCTTCGGGGTGATCATGAGCACCCCCGAAGGGGTGCAATCACCCTTCGGGGGTGCACCCACCCCGTTGGGGTGAAATAACCCCCCCCCCCCAACGGGGGGATTTTACGCGGCCCCCCCCCCACCTAGGGGGATCGTAAAAATAGTCACCCCTTCGGGGTGATCGTTGAACACCCTCGAAGGTGCTAATCACCCCTTCGGGGGTGCAATTCCACCCCCTTTGGGGGTGAAATAACCCCCCCCCCCCCAATGGGGGGATTTTACGCGTGCCCCCCCCCAGGGGGGGATCAGTAAAAACGTCACTTCCTTCGGGGTGACTGGAACACCCCGAAGGGGTGCTAATCACCCCTTCGGGGTGCAATTCCACCCCCATCGGGGGTGAAATAATCCCCCGTGGGGGGGATTTTATGCCGCAGCCCCCCCCCCACCTGGGGGGGGGGCTAGTCACCCCCGAGGGGGTGATCGTCGAACACCCCGAAGGGGTGCAATTCCACCCCCATTGGGGGTGAAATAATCCCCCGATGGGGGATCCCATCTTGCCGGCCGGCCGGGGGCCGGCCGGGGGGGGGGAGGGGAAAGGAGATCGAAACCCCCCCCCCTTACAAACCTTTGTCTTTGTTTAGGGTGGATCGGACCTCCCCCAAGGTGGATCGCCCTCCCCAAGCCTTGAATAGGCTGGATCGCCCCTCCAAATGCCGGGATCGCCGGATGCGGCCGAAGCCCTAGATCTCCAAGGCGCCTTGGGGGAAGGAGAAGAAGCCGAAGGGCAAGTGGGGGGAGAATCGGTCCGGATCGCCCCCAAATAGGAGGTGATCGGACCTTAAAACAGGACCGGATCGATCCCGGAATCGGTTCGATTCCGGGTCTTCCGGTTTTCCGGCGAATCGGTCCGGATCGACCGATTTTGGGATCGATCCGGGTGGATCGGTCCGGGATCGACCGATCCTATCGATTCCGGCCGATCCAGCCGGGACTCCCGGCTGGATTGCTAATTCCGATAGGAATCGGATCGGTAGGTACCGATCCGATCCAAGGGTCGGTCGATCCCTTGTCATCAAGGGAGTAGCTTGATGCCAGGCCCTTTTGTCTTAGTGAGAAATCAACAATAAACCGCAACTAAGACGGCTTGCGGGAGTAACTTTATGTTAGGCCCTTTAGTTCTAGTTAAAATTAAATAAAAATGCATCAAATATGCAAACATTCAAATTTAATTGGGGGTTGGTCCTACATATTGTGAGTCCTACGCTTTGGCAAAACTTAAAAGAATGGAAAAATTAAACTTGAGGGTGACGTACATAGGCTAATGTGGAAAGGGATAAGACCCCATTGTCATATCTTCTTTACTCCTCGATAGCATTGAATCCATCGATGAGCTGAGGGAGGCCCGAACCCATAATGCCATGGAAAGGCAAATGCATTACAAAATGCTAACAAGCCCAACTGCAGGCCGACAAGGGAATCAATCAATGGGAAGGGTTCCTAATGCATATCAAAGGTTAAGGGAGAACTCTATCCTAATAAAGCAATGGGAAGAATATCCAAAATGCCTATCAAAGGCTAGGGGAATTCTATCCTAAGTCCTAGCTCAATCAAAGCTATGGCATTCATGCCTCCCTCAAAGTACGTGTACATTCAAGTGATGCAATCAATGGAGGAATGCAAAAAAAAGAGGATCTGAAAATCCAGAAGAAATCAAAGATCAACATGATTTGAAAGCCATCAACATTTGGAAGACAACAAACTCTAAAGAATATGAGGGCTTGCTCGAACATGAGAATTCTGGAACCTGAAAAGTCAAATAAAAAGAATATTTGGCACATAGTCAAGAACCTTGAAAGGCCACAACTTTAGATACTGAATCTGAGCTTGAATTTAAGCCATCATGGTCTAAAAGGAGTCCCAAAACTCCTCCAGGTCTCCAATCCAAATCTTAAAGTCACAAGTTTGAATTTACAAATCTGAAACTCAAGATCCTATGTGCTAGGTCTGAAATTTAAAACTGAAACTCAAAGCCCATAAGCTTTCAAATCTGAAACCTAAACCATGAAAAAAATTGTATCCCAATTTAGAATGGCACAAAATCAAAAGCAAAGGTTGAAACTCAAACATTGAAACCTGCAAAATTCCGAAACCAGAAGTTAGGAACCAAATTGAAAACTGAAACAAAAATTCTCAGATTGCAAGAAATCATTAATTTGGAATTCCAAAATTGAAAACATAAATCCAAAACATCAATTTCAAAGGTCTTGCGATCTGAAATCCGGGATCTTAAAAATCAGAACTTTTAAATCTCAAATTGAGAGCAGAAGTGTCAAAGTCAGAAACTGGAACCAAACTAAAAGAAACCAAATTCATGCAATTTGGAGTTCAGGTTCCCAAAATCTGAAAACTATCAAATCTGGGATGTCCAAGCTAAAATTCTCCAAGTCTGAAAGAAAACTCAAATGCAAGAAGCCCCAAATCCTTAAATTTGAAGCTCCATCTTTGAAACCAAAACCTTAAAAGTTTAAAGATGTCAATACCTGAAAGCCTAATCTTAAAACCATTAGATTTAAAACCCAAAATCTAAAATCCCAAATCCAAGAATTACCTAATCTGAAAGTTTAAAGTCTAAGTTCTCAAAACCAAAATCCCTGGTTCCCAAAACTAAAGGAAACAGTCCAGTATGAAACCTCAAAAACTAAAAATGATTTTTTTTTAATTCTTCTATTCCTAAACTTGAAATCTAAAATAGAGGTCAAATGTCAACAATCTGGACATCTGAACCTTTTAAATCCCAGGAACCTCACATCTTAAGTCTGAAAACTTCAAAGCTCAAACCAAGGATCCTGAAAATCCAAAATGTAAATTCTAAATAAATAGTCACATAGCAATAAATTGAGAACTTAAAAGCCAATTCTCAAATTTGAAACACAACGAATAAAAAAAAATCTCTAAATAAGACATCTATAAATCTGAAACTTTGAAGCATAAACCAAAACAATAAATCCTGAACTTTTTAAAATTGGAAGAACTTTCCCAAGCATGAGAAATCTCGAGCTCCAAAATATTCAAATACTAAAGTTCAAGGTTTAAGAAAAAGGTCAAAACTCATGATCCCGAATACTAAAATCTGGAAACAGAGAAGGGGATGGAATTGCAGGATTCTCAAATCTGAAACTTAAAAATTCAAAAATCTGAATCTTTTAAAATATGAAGATTCACTAAGACTCGAACTCAAATTGAAATCTTCTAACACATCAAATCTGAATAAGCTGAGTAAGAAAAAAATCAGGGCACCTCAAATTGAAAAGGCATTAAGAATCAAATTCTAAAACAAAACCCCAAAATCAAAAGTCATCAACTCTTGACCAAAACAGCACAGCTAAACAAAGCCCATTTCAAATAAAAAAATCTCAATCAATTCACACTAAACTCAAAATGTGATAAAAAACCAATCAAATTCAAAACAAGCCCTCAACCCAAAAACAACAAGTCTTAATTAAAAAAATGAACGACTAATTCAAACCAAACTAAATTCCCAAACGAATTTTAATCTAATTAAATTAAATAAAAAAGAATATCAAAAATAAAAGACACTAAGTCTCAACCTAAATTAAATAAACTTTCCAAATAAACCCAAATCAAATTAACCCAAATCAAATCAAACCAAATCAAACTAAATCCAAAAACATGAAGTGTTTGCATTCTATTAAGTTCATGGGGGCTGTTGCTCCCGTTTGTTTATTTTGTGGATCTGTCTTTTGTTCACGAATTTTAATGGTAGTTAATGGCTAATCAAGGTGTTCGAATGGTTGTTCATTAAAATTAATATCGGTACTTCGCAAGTCCGATAGGGAGAGGTCAAAACATAAAATTTCAAAGAATCCGACAGTCTCAATACATATTTTATACATATCATGAATTAGTTGATATTTCTATGGAATATTATCTATTTTTTAGTTGTCAGGGCTAATTCTAAATGCAACTGTCTTTTTTTAGAAAGGTAAAAGATGTTGACATTTTTTAGGTTATATTAAGGTGCCACACTGCCACCTCCTTTGCCGGCTCCTACCCTCTTGCAAGTACAGCTCCTCCACCACCCACTATGACCGTCGCAACCTTCCAAAATTTTAATATTATTGTTTTTATTTGTTTTAAGTTTATATATTTTTTATGTTTTTTATTTCTACATTTGTTTGCATACATAAATAATATATATTATAAAAATTATACTTTGTCTTAAGTGCCTAAGATGGATGGCAACCCTCTCCTCGCTTTGGGCCCCTTGCATCTCAGATAACATAGAATAGAATAGAGATACCCATGCCGTCAAGTAGTCTATAGTCCTTCTGTACATGCAATAAAGCTTCCAGATCTTGAATAAACCTGCCAAAGATGGTTGGTGATTCTACTTAGAAGAGATGATTTGTTCTTCCGCGAAGATGCCACAGAATGAGCATAGTTTTGTGTTCCTTAATTCACTTCATTTTAGCAGCCATAGGAAGTGTCTCTCCCATTGTTTTCCAAAGAGTTTTAGCTTCAGAGGAATATGTTGCTTCTATACCTTGATAACCCAGTCAGCTTGAATCCCTCCTGAACTTAGTTTCTCGGATAATAGAGATTGAGCTGGCCTCGAAGACACCACTGGGGCTTTATCGCCATAATCTTGTATTCTGCTATCGCCTATCAGGTAACGCCTTGAAAGTCTGAATCGAATGAAGAAGTTGCAGCAAATCATCTTCTTCACCTTGCTGAAGTTTACTCCCGAGAAGACAAGTCCAACCATGCTGATTCATAGACTTCGGCCTCTTTAAAATCTGCCACCATACAATCTGGTGTGTCAGAAATGGAGTAGAGCCTAGGAAATTTGTCTTTCTAATCCATGCCTTTCCAAAAGGTTGTTCTAGAAGGGGCAAAATATACTTCCACAACTTTGATTAGGCAGGACAAGGGGCAACATATCCTTCCACAACTTCGATTAGGCAGGACAAGGGGCAAAATTATTCACATTTTACATTGTTTTTGAGTTGTACGTACTATGAACAATTTAAGTCATAAAGAAGAGTCTTTGGTTTCTAATCTCTGTAGCCATTTACCCTTACAATGCAATAAGACCGATACCACCCTTCTCTTTTTCATTTATGTATGGTAGGCGCCAGTAGATTTACTTTACTTTCTTAGCTACTTTTGTTTATATTATCTGTCACAATTTTTCAAGTATTTGAGCTGCTTTTGACGTCTGCCTTAAGCATTCTAATTTATAAATTTCCATTTCTTATCGAACATGCTTTGCCTAGCCCTTTTGTGATATTCTGATTTTCAGATTGCAGTATGCTGTAGGAAATATTTTCATAAATTTCTAACTGTTATTCTATTTGGGTACAGGGCGTTTTGCTAAGGGGAAAAAGTCGAATACGATAGTGTTAGCTGGCTTGAGTGGTAGTGGAAAGACTGTTCTTTTCTATCAGGTATTGTATCCATTAGTGTGCAAACAGAATCTGATATTCTAGTATTCTGATCCAGTTCCGATAAAAATTAATGTCTTGAAATATGTTTTTATATTCTATAAGCTATCCGGATCGGACATTCAGATAGCTTATCCTATTCCGATAGTGATGGGGACCCGGTCCGGTCCATTTTGGGGTTTATTTACGTTTACGTCTTTTTGGACTTCATTGTAAATATTTGAAGTTTGTTTTAGTCTTTTCCTTTAATTTGAGTCCTTACGAGGACATGTATGTAAATAGTCATTTAGGGTGTCTTATTTGTAATAGGCTCCTCTATTTAAGAGGGCACATTGTTGGAATGAAAAGAGAGAGAAGTTTAGTGTCAATTTTTGGAACCCTAGAGGGGCTGCCCCTTGTGCTGGGGCGCTTCCCCTTCCCCTTCACCCCCTCCACGATGGAGGTTGTCCAACTCCACCTCCGGTGAGGACTGGGTTCCTTCGCGACCCTCCGGCGAGAGCGCCTCCTCCTCCTCCTCCGTCCAGCGGCCTCCGAGCCATTCTTGCCCCTTTCCCCTTCACCAGTTTGAGTTCGATCCTTGCCTCCTCCGTTCACCTCCGTCTCCGTCCGTTTCGACATCTCCGACGATGTCCACCGCCTCCGCCCTTCCACCCCCACCTCCGGCGATCCCTGGAGTACCTCCCATCCATCTCTTCTGCTGTTTGCGTAACCCCCCCTATTGGAACTACGCAACCCCCCCCCCCCCACTGATCCCTTCCGGAAGTCGACGCGACGTAGACGGATAAGGAAGGAGGAAGAAGAAGATGAGGGGGAGAAAGAGGGGGTCGGACCACCTCCTAGGGTTCCTCGGCCCCTCCGGTTGACCCCAGGTGCCGGCGAAGGCAGCACCGCATCGGCCCCCGCTAGGGCTCCGGCGGCCTTCCCCATTCTGGCGACCATCGAAGCCCCCCGGCTTCCCTCCTCCCGCAACGGCGTCCGGGGACGACCACGGCCCCTCCAGCCACCCCCTTCCCCTCCGGCGGCGGTGAAGGCAACGCCTGGCACCGCTTCCGGCACCCGCTGCTTCCGCCCGCCGCGGACGAGCCCGCGCAAACCCCTCGCGAGTGCGAGGTCGAAGACGGCGCCTCCCGATAGGGGTACGCGGCGCCAAAAGCGCCAGCTGCATCCCCCGCCCTGCCGCCAACCACGGGCGGCCACGCCCCCCCGTTAAGTCGTGGTTCGGCCGCAAACCGCCACCGGTTCGCCTCTGCCCGGCCGGCCGGGGCGCCGGTTCGCCCTGCTGGTCCGCCCACCCGCCCGGTCGGTTCAACAAGTCCGGGCCAGCCTCCCAGACCCGGTCCAGAGCCGGTTCGGGGCCGGTTCAGCCTGGTTCGACACTCCAGAGGCCGGTTCAGGCCTTAAACCAGCCGGTTCAGGCCATTTTGGGCCGGTTCAGGCCGGTTCAGCAACTTTTGGGGCCGGTTCAGGCCTGTTTTGAGCGGTTCGGGCATGGTTCGACATATGTTGGGCCCGTTTTGACCGTTTTAAGTCCGGTTTTGCTTTATTTCATGCATTTTAGGATGTTTTGAGCTTCCCGATGGTCCGCTGCAGTGCCACGTCGCCGATCCGTCCCTTCCGTCCCGCATCAGATAGCTTATTGGAATTGGAATTATAAATAGTCAATTCCATATCCATTTATCTGATTTTGATAAAAAATCAATATATATAGAAATTAATATTTTAATAAATAAAAATATATATTATTAAAATTGTGATATGTACATATTAAAAAATATAAATAAAATTTTGAATTAAAAATTAATAGTAAAATGAGATTTATTTGCTATTTTTAATAAAAATTGATATATACTATTGAATTCGGAAGTTATCAAATTGTTGTGATTCTGATAACAGAATCAGAATCAGAATCAGAGATAAATCAGAATGTCATGGTTCCGATTAAATTGGAATTGGAAACAAGTAATACTGCTATTGAATCCGACTTGTTTGCGGCCCTGGTATCCATGATCATATTTATTTAGTTGAAGAGATCCTACTATACGGTGCCCTTTACTCACTTTTGAACCTAAATAAAAAATGTAATGTCAGTTGCCTTACTTTTTTGCAGTTGCTTTTTCCAGGTTGATAATACAGAAATGGGCAAAATTTTCTAGTAATATAGTGTGCCAATTATGATATGACAAATCATACTGCAATTATCTTATAGAAACTATAATTATCTGTAGACAATGAAAAAATAGATAGTTTATTTTGCTTCTGGTACCTCCTGTGACATGACTGACATTTGGTCTGTGATATTGAGGAGAATGCTCAAATTAGTGATGATAGAAGCACTATAATATGTCATCCTTGATGGATATGTTTGAAAGATCAAGAGATATCTTTATTGCCTAACTGTCAACATTATCATGATTGTCATCTTCTCATCTTTTCTCAATATTGCTTTCCGCTTCCTATCCATAGGGGTGCAAACAAGTCAAGCCAAATCAGGTAGGATCCTGCCCGAGGTTGGCTTGTTTATTTAGCGCCGTGCTCGAACTTGGCTTGATACTCAGCTAGGAATTTGAATGTGTTCAAGCTCGAGATGTTCAAGCTTGGTTCATCGAGCTACTCATTTACTTGATTGCGCTCGAACTAAAATAAGAGCTCAATTTAAGCTCGAGTTCGAGCTCGATTTGGGCTTGTTTGCGATGTTTGGTCTAAGCTCACTTTGCTTATGCACATAGAACTAGAGCACAGTCTGAGTTCATTTATGAAACTTAAATTAAACTTGTTATAAAGTTCGAACATTAGTTTAAACTCGGATTAGGGTCAATTTCAACTTTTATGATATATTTGATCAAATATTATATAATTTTAAGTAGTTTAATTTATTTTTTAAAAAATTAGTTGAGTTATTAATTGAGTACATAGATGAGTTGCTTACGAGCTTTATCGAAGTAAGCAGGGGTCTTTGAGTTGCGTTTTATTTTTTGTTTAAGCTTGTTTGTTTAACATAAGAAATGGGTTTAGTTGAATTTTTATTGAGTCAAGTCTCAAGCTACTTGTTGAGTGTAATGGCTCATTTGCACCCCTACCTATTCTGCCTAGTTCTATTCTCACTTCTTATCTTAACTCCATGATTTTCCTCTCGAGAACCTGTACAATGGGATAATGATTGTAATCTTGGTAAGTTGTAAAAAATTATGGCAATAGGTGTGATGAATATAATTTAGGTCAAGCATTTAGGTTTTTGGGAAGTAGAGTGATGGGAATCAGTATGGTCCATATCGACTACTTGTTCGGAGACGGCGTCTTCTGGTCTTGAGGATACGCCGTAGTTATTTCTTTTATTTCGTAGTATTAGATTTTTATTTTTGTGCATTTTATTTTAGTATTTAGAGTTCTTTGTCCTTTTTATTTTAGTCTTTTAGCGGACATATGTGTAATTAGGGTTTTTAAAGGTCCATCTTGTAATGTCCAGCTCTATTTAAAGAGCCCAAGTCATTGAAGGGAGATAGAGATGGATATTTTAAGCAAAGGAAAGAAGCTCCTCCTCATTTCCTCCACCTTCGAGTGCTCCCGGTTCTCCCCTCCTCCTCCCGGTGTTCTTCCTCACCTCCGGAGCTAGGTCCGGTACCTCGTTCCCTATCCCGTTCTGTTTCTGATCTGCATTGACATCTCCGTCGACGTTGCTCTAGGCCATCTGGACCTTCCCCACCTCTTCCCCTCACCCCTACAGACCATCTCCTTGTTGGAAGAATCCCTTGCAACCCCCCTTCGCTGGAAGGGTGTGAGGCCCCCCGCTTCTGGTTCGTCTGTGCACCCGTGCGAACACCGCATGGACACTGCGCGAGCCCTAAACCGACCACCCCCCTGGATGCCACCCCTAACCTCAGAAGCCTCTCCCACAGGTCTTTTGGCCTCCGACAGAGCTCCTCGAGCCCATCCGGCGTTGCCGCAGCCCCCCTTCCCCTTGTTTAAAGAATCCCCATCCCGGCGGACCCTCCCGAACCCGATGTCGACGGAGGCAAAGAGAACGTGAGAGGAAGAAGAAGCAGCTGAAGGCACCAACGGAAGGCCCCTTTCTCTCCGGTGACGGCGATGGTGCTGTTCGGCACCCCCTTCAGCACCTCCTTCTCCCGCACGACGAGCCCGCTGTGGACAAGCTCGCGTGGAGCCCCGCCCTCGCGAGTGTCGACCTGCGGTTGACGACAAAGACCCCCCTTTCCGATCGGGGGTATGCGACGGCTGGCGAGCCGGCCGTGTCTTCCTCTCCGCGGCGAACGACGGAGAGCTACCCCCCCTCCCCCCGCGTTAAGTCGCGATTCCGCAAACCGGCACCGGTTCGCCCCACTCGCCTGACCGGCCACCCTGTCGGTTTAAACAGCGTGTGGACCACCCGGATCAGGCCGGTTTAGACATCCAAAAGCGGATTTAAGGACGGTTCACCCTGATTTGAGCCGGTTTAGACCGATTCAAGGCCGGTTCAGGGTCTTTGACCTGGTTCATGCCTATTTGACCCCAGTTCAAGCATTTTAAGGCCGGTTTAGCATCGTTTTGGACTGGTTCAGTAGTTGTGGACCGGTTTAGCGGCCGTGGGGACCGGTTCGGTGGATTTTAGGCCTAGTTGAGCAGTTTTCCACCCGGTTCGATGCGGTTCAGTGCCGTTTGGGCAGTCCTCAGCTTGATATAGCATCCTCTGGCCGCCAACACGCACGGGAATGGCGGCACCTTTTTTTTTTTTGTCCCGCATCATAGAGTGAGCATGCACCTTTTGAGAATCTTCACTTTGGATGAGTTGCATCACATGTTAATACAAAATGTGATGGACCTTTTTGCTTGTGTCCTAAAACATTGGTTGAATTTGAGAGCACTATTCAACTTAAATAAATTTAAGTCTTAATCTCAAATTAAGTGAGATCAGCTATATGGATTCTTTTTCTCCATTAATGTCAATTTTGACTTAATTGTTTATAGATATTTATTTATCTAAATAATATTGAATGATCCTTGTCTAGGTTCACTTGGGTTTACCATGCATTTTTTTTCATTTTAGTTATTTTGATATTTTTGACTTTTCTAACTGGTGCTTCCTTAGATTTTTGTTTAATATGTTCAAACTATTTCAATCTCTCTTTTTTCAAATTGTTTACAATTGTCATTATTCTCACATTTTTTCTAATTTTTTTATCACGTATTCTATCTAATTTAGTATGACCATACATCTATTAACGTTTTTATTTCAACAACACTTATTTTGGAAGCATAATTTTCTTTTATTGTCCAACATTTATTATCATACAACTATAGTTGTCAAGGCGACAAGGCGTCCAAGACGTTGAAGGGTGTCAATTCCGCTTAGGCGACAAAGCGGCCGCTTAAGTGTCACCTAAGCAGTCAAGGCGGTAGTATTGGATATTTATATATACGTATATACATATGCATATACATATACACAATCATTTGAATAATTAGATGTTAGTATTATATATATTAAATTATTAATACATATATACAAATATATTTCTAAATATAATTATATTTGCATGTTATAATTGAATCTGTATGTTTATGTGTTATTATATTTAAATGTGATTTTTTATATAATTATGTATGCATATGTATATATTTATTTTGAGAAATAATTAATCTTGATAAACTTGACGTGTGTGATAGATAGAGAAAAGAGTTAAAATAGTTTTTTATAAAATTAAGTATATGACATGTATTTATAATTATGAATCTTATATATATACGATAGTATATATGATAATGTAATATTGTTATAATATTATTAAACGTGGGGCACAAAGTAGTCACTAATCGACCTGCATGGTTAGGTTGCGGGGGTTAGGGGGCAACGTCCCTTGTGGGGGGTATCAGGGGAGTAAAGCCCTCCGAAAGAATTTTCTTTTATTATGTATACATTTTTAAGGCACTAAGGCAGCGCCTTGAGTGCCTAGGCTCTCAAGGCAGATGCCTTTTGGATTTTCTAAAAGGTGCCCCAACAAAACGGTGCTTGACAACCATGCATACAACATTGCATGTCTTATAGTTGTATTGAAAATATTTTCTTTCTACTTTAGTGAAATCTTATGATCACATAAAAGATCTTTAGTCAATATCCACTTCGTCCATTCCGCGTCCTCCTCACATGCATCATCTTTTTGCATAATTAAATTGAGATACCTGAACTAGGTATTTTGAGATAATATTATTTCATTCAAATTAATATTGTCATCTTTTTTTTCATTTGGTTTTCATTTAATTTATGATATCTATTTTAGTTCTACTTACTTTGAAATTCTTAAAGTCAAGTATTTATCCAAAGTTCTATCTTCCCATTAATACCTTTTTGTGTCTCATCTTTTAATATGATGTCTTATGCAAATATCATACACCATGATATTTCAGTTTGTATATTCTTTGTCATAACTATTGCAAAAAGATAATAATTTATTGTAGACTTTTGATGGATGCCAATTAAAATAAGAAAATGTTTTGTTTCTTTTTTAATTGTGTAGACATCAATGGTTGTTTCATCATATGTAAATTTTGGATCGATTGGATATGAATCCAAATTGGTTGACTGAAATATTTGGACAATCTCATAATCGTTGGTGCATAACTCTTTTCCACAATTTTATAATGACTCATAAGCTATATCTCTCTATAATTCGAGCAATATTGTATATCTTTTTTTCTTAAAAATTGGTATGATAATGTTGTTTTTTCATTCATTTGACATTTTCTTGGATATTAAAATTTTGTTAAAAAATTTAGTTAACCATTTCACTTTTATAATCTCTCAAACATTTTCGTATTTCAATTGAGATGCTAACGGGGCCACATACCTTGCTTATTTTCATCATCCTCAATGTTTCTTTAACTTATATAAAGTTAATTTTCCTAATGTAATTTATATTAAGTTTTGTTGCATTTTTTATATTTTCTAATGTTTTTTGCAAGGTCATCATTGAAAAGAGTATCAGAATAAAATTTTTTATATTTTTTAATGTTAGTGTCTTTGATCAAAAATCTTTTCTTCTTTATTCTTAATACAACTGACTTAGTTAAGTTCTTAAGATCTCTCTTTTATCAAAGCCTCATCTCTTACTCAACTAACATTCTTTGTTGCTCCACTTTTCACTATCTTACATTGTTCTATTTACACTTAGGTAATATTTTATTACCAATACCTATTATTTTTATCATCTTTTGTATTTTCATCATTTCACCATCATGTCTTATTTTTAGTTGGATCATATCGTTTAAACTCTATAAGTACATTTTTAGTTATTTCTCTAATCTTTGTAGTCATATTTATCCACGTAGTGTTGACTTCTATAACTTCTAATCATTTATCTTATAAAATTCATTTTTAAATTTTTTTTGTTTTACTTACCCCTTTTAGTTTTTACCATTTTATTTCCGAGGAATCTTTTTTTAAATGTGTTAGTTTGTTTTTGACCATATATAAAGCCACTAATGTATGTTTGTTTTTGGATGCACCGGGATGACCGGTGGAGATGTAAACGTTTTTATGATGTTTGTTTATTAATAGTATCTTTTCCTTGCTCAAAAAAAAAGTTAATGGGGTGTTTACTTGCATGATAATAGATGTTTTTATTTTAAAATTTAAAAATTATAAGAAAACTTGTTAAAAGAGGTGTTTGACAACCATGACAATTTTATATTTTGAAAGTGATTTTCTTCTTAAACAAAAAAAGAGGGTCTCACATCTTTTTTTTTCTTGTGGTCCCCCACTTTGTTTGGTCATGTATGGTGGTTACTCTTTTTTGTTATCACATCCCTCCAAACATGATAATTTTATATCATGAGTTGGTTCACTTTTTATTTTAATACAATTTTTTATCATAAAAATGTACAAAAAATTATCATGCAACCAAACACCCCATAAAGCTTCACTATAAATGACTTGATAGTATGTTCAAAAAGTCCGATTTGTCTTTAGTCTTCTTTGTAAGAACATAATTGATTTGACTTTTATTATATCTATTTTTAAATGTTATTACATTAGATTTTATTCTAATTAAATGAGTATTTGTTAATATTAGCTTATGTGCCATAACAAAATCAAATATGCTTTTTATTTTTCATTTAAATTCTCATATCCAAAATCTCTATAGACATTCTCATATTCTTGACATTCATTTCAACATGTTATCTGAGGTACCAACATCATGATGCCTTGCAAGTCTTAGAAGTGAGATTTTTTGTTTTTTATATTCTTGTTCAAAAGTTTTATACTTTATGAGTATATATTATTTAATATATTAAAATATATATCTTGCCTCAAGGACATGAGACGAGGCAACCCTTCTCTCGTCTCAAGTGCCTCATATCTCAGACAACATATTCATTGTGTTTATTGAGATCTTCTTCAATAAATATATTCTCTTCTTTTGATATACCTTGTTCAAGGTCATTTATATCTTCCCAAAATTTTTATTTAATTTCACTTAATCTTATTTGTGGAACATATGCACTAATTATATTGATTGCCTCTTTTTATGTAATAATTTTTAATAGAATAAATTTTTTTTATTGACCTCAATTTTTCAATATTTTATCAACAATGATACCTACCCTATTTTTATTTCTTTTCTTTCTGGTGTACCAAAGTTTATAGATTTCCCACTTCTTTACATTTCTCCCATTTGGTTTTTTGAATACATGCAATATTGAATTTTCCTTTTTATGTATCATCATCGAGTTCCATGAGTATTTCTACAGGAGACCCCATATTCTAAGTAGCTATTTGGTTGTGTTTTTAATATTGATACAACTTTATTTTTGAAATCAAGATCACCTTTTGTCACATTTTTAATTTTAAAATTTTAGAAACACAACTTTTGTGTGCTTGGCAAAACTGTTGCAATTTTCAAAATTTATAAAGTGGTATTTGACAACAATTTTAAAATCAAAATTGATATCCAACGCGGACTCCGTCCATGCATGTCTCAACCACCAGCTTGACTACAAGCAAGAGCTCAAGCGTGCCCTTTTTTGAGCCCTCAAGGGCGACCTCATTCCAAGAGATGGCCTTTGCAAAATAAAATAAAAATAATAACTGGGCTATGGAGAAGATGGCAGGAGCCATGGCGAGCTCCGGAGTGGATTAGAGAACTTGTAATGTAGGCACACAAATGAAGGTAACTTTGTCAATACTATCAACTCCTTGCTTCAGACCAAGACCGGCCTTGTTTTCTGTTGTTGTAAATTCAAATGAAAAATCAGTGTTATTGACAATGTCCCACCAAATCCTCTTTCCCAGAAAATGAAAAACTGAAATTGGACAAGGAAGATAGCACAAGTTTCTTTATTTATGAGAGAGAGATTCAAGGTGTCAATGGGGGTGAACTGTTGCTGCCCAACCACCCATACGTCCAGTCCCAAGTTCAAGTCAAGGCAAACGAGGTGCACATTTATTCACATCTGATGAGGAATGAAGGCCCCATGTACCAAGTACCCACTCTAGAGGAGTTTAACCCTGCCTCTTTTCATCAGGTTGATCTGGATGAGCATCATGCAGTAACTATTGCTACTCTGTAAAGAATTCCAGAACCATGCTGAGATTACTGCCTGTGTTTTATTTGTTTTCCTGCATACATACAGCTTTCAAGTAGCAGTGGAGGAGCAACGGGCAGATTGGGGCTATCAGCGGCGTTGGACCATGAACTGCAGCAGCAGCAGCAACAGTCGCAGCAACCACAAAATAGGCAGCCCATCTGGGGCAACGGCGGTGGGGGCAGATGGCCATTAATGGCTAGGGCCGGTGGTGCTTCACCCAGCTCTTTGCCATCTCCGCAGCATCATCAGGATTCCCTCAGCAGATAATGAAAGTGAAACCACCTCACACTTTGCTGCGGAAGAATGGGTGCCACCGCCCGAGACCCACCTGAGCTCTAGACCAACTGACATCCTTCTCCAGTTATATATATCCATGCTTGCCTGCCCTTCCTTGCATTCTCCCCATCCATCAGAGCCTGTGTAGCCCAGTTCTTGTTTTTGGGACATATTTCAGAGGCTATTGAGGCATATACAACCAAGAAGATGTCCACCCAAAAGTTACAACTGCAACTACTCCAGGTGGCAGAAAGAAGATCGAGGGAAGGCAAAGGGATATGAGAGCCGGGGGGGGAGTGGAGAGAGAGATTTAGTCGACGCTTTCTTTCACAAAAAGAATAGATTTTTGTTGGCAAGTCCGCTGGCGGCGGCATCCAGCCTCACAGGTCCGACTTCAAGGTGGTTTTCGCACTCAGCCTGCTGGTTTACTCCCTGCTATTTGGCGCCATCTCTCCTGTATGATTGGGCTAGGAAGAATAGAAGGGTGAAGGCAGGTTTTGTGATGGCAGGTCTGACAAGGAGAGGGCGATGGCAGGTCGGCCGCCACACGTGAGAACAGGGTGACAGGAGGTCCGATGAGGAGAGATGGCGCCAGGAGAAATGGTTGTCGCAAACTCTCTTGGCCGTGCGAGAGAATGGTCCAGTTGCCGGGAGAGATGGTTCGCTCATGTGTCCCCACGTTGCTTCCCCCGCCCGCCCAATCTGCCTCCGCGTCTGTCTTAAAAATAAAACAAGTCTTCTTTTATTTTTATTTTGGAAGAGATTAGTGGGGTGTTTGGTTGCATGATAATTTTTTGTACACTTTCACGATAAAAAATTGTATTAAAATAAAAAGTAAACTAACTCATGACATAAAATTATCATGTTTGGAGGGATGTGATTACAAAAAAGAGTAACCACCGCACATGACTAAATAAAGTGGGGGACCACAAGAAAAAAGAAAGAGGTGAGACCCTCTTTTTTTTGTTTAAGAAGAAAATCACTTTCAAAACATAAAATTGTCATGGTTGTCAAACACCTCTTTTAACAAGTTTTCTTACAATTTTTAAAAATTAAAATAAAAACCTCAATTATCATGCAACCAAACACCCCATAGATGTACATAACATCTCACTTTTAAAAAAGAAAGAGTAGTTAAAGAGAGCAACCAAACACCCTAACTCTTTCATTTTTGAAATTTATGTTCAAAAGAAGGGAAAAAAACGTAACCAAACACCCTATTATGTCTTGCTCCATTGACTAGCTTCTTTACCCACATCTATCTTTGCTTTGCACTATGTATGTAAATTCACCTAGATTCCTTCTCGTCTTACCTTAAATTTTCGAAAAAACGATGCCTTGCTTTCTTGGTAATATTTATTATTTACTAGTTATCAAGTGAACGTTTCACTGCTGATCCTGCTGCCTGCTCCATTCATCTACAGCTTCGTGATGGCTCTTCACACCAAGGCACAGTAACTTCAATGGAACCAAATGATGAATCTTTCATGCTGCATTCTGAATCTGAAAAGGTAAACCATGAAAGGATTTTCTCTAACGTGATGCTTAAGAAAATATTGAACTCACACATGCATTCTGTGCAGAAGAACAAAAAAAAGCTTGTTCGAGTTGTTGATGTTCCAGGCCATTCCCGTCTTAGAGCAAAGCTTGACGATTTCTTGCCACAAGCTGCTGGCATTGTCTTTGTTGTAGATGCTTTGGATTTCCTACCCAACTGCAGGGCAGTTGCAGAGTAATTCATTGACTAAACTTTGTGTTTCTTATGTACTTGTGCAATCTATTTTTCATCAATTGCAGATTTAACTGTTGTGTGCATGAATGATTATATAGTCTTCTTGTTGAGCTGTCGTTTCACATTTTGTCTCTATGCAATATGGATATTGAACCATTTTCTAGCAGTGCATATCGATCTCCCATGTTTTCACCACTTATCTATCTTCATTTTGTTGTTTCTTCTGAAGATACCTATACGATATATTGACAAAGGCTAGTGTTGTGAAGAAGAAAATTCCAACGCTGATCCTGTGCAACAAGACTGACAAGGTGACTGCACATTCCAAGGAATTTATCAGGAAACAACTGGAGAAGGAAATGTAAGTTATCTTTGTCACATTTCTGAAGAAAATATTTGCAAACTTAATATATAATAAATTTTTGAAAATCATTGAAATGTTTCGACCATGGTTCCAATTTAATTGGAATCAAATTTGAAAAAGCTTGAATCAAAATCAGGTTAATGCACTACTTATTCTGACCTGTTTGCAACCCTAGTTTGAAATCTCAACATATACTACTTACACAAACTATGTGAATAAATTGATTTTTGCAAATGACAAAAGACATACATGATGGAACCGCCAGTGGTGTTTGCATAATGGAAGAGGAAATAAGAGATTTTCTTATTTTTATTGACTTTCATTGAGGATTGTAATAAACCTTATTATTTTTCAATAACTATGGATGAATTAATAAATAATATACAAGATAATATACTATGGTGTGTGATATTTGCAAACCATATTTGTATTGATAGATGAGACTGAGTTAACAAGAAACTAAAACTTTACATGAACATTTTAGGGTGTAGTGGCTTCAAGATAAACGAGGCCATATGTATTGTAAATTTAATGAAAATCAAAAATAAAAAATATGGTGAAGTTGGTTTGGATAGAATAATATTGCAGTTTAAGAATCTTAATGCACTTCAAAAATATGGAGAATGTGACGAAGACACTAATCATATAATTAAAAACAAGATGGATAAAGTGAAGATTGGTTACATGGATTGTATCTAATTATATGACTCCAATAAAAAGTAAATATAAAAATTTATCGTGCAACTATGAAACTTACATTATTGTATGGTAGTGGATGTTGGAAACTTGGAATAACAAAGAAAACATGTTTTCTAAATAAGTTATACTAAAATGAGAATGTTTAGATGGGTATTTGGTGATACTAGATTATATAAAATATGTAATGAATATTCTTTCTCCTTGCATTCTGACAATAGGCTTGGGGATGAAGGGTTGGACTAGGAGATTGGAAATTAGGCCAGCGTAAAAATCATTCTCTGACTCAGTTCCGCTACTGCAACAGTGCCATAAAGAGCCATGGCTAGTATCCTTCCTCTCTCTCTCTCAATCCCCCCTCCTCCCAACTTGGAGGACTGTATCTGTTTCATTTCCTTTCCTACGGAAAGTTGAGACCAGGAATAGAGAGATCATGGAACAAGAAGAAGGCGTAGGCAGGTGATTTTTTTGCCATGGCGTGACGGCCGGGACGCAAGGAACATTAGTGGTGTAGTAGAGCCAGGAGACGGAGGCATCTTCCCTGCCGGGAAGCCTGACATCTCAATAGAAGGATAGAGCCAAAAGGAGTAACAGCGTCCTGTGTTACTAATGTTGGTGCTGGATATGCCTCGTGCAGGATTAACGTTTGCTGCCAAACGCCTTTTTGTCACCTCCTATTTAAGTTTTGAAGTTCGCCGAGATTAAGGTACAACATGTCAACAAGTAAACAAAAAGGTGTACGATCATACACCGTTTTGTCTTAATTGGTTTTTTTTTTGGTGAAAGGAGCAGCAGAATTGGATTGTTCGTGAGCTACCCAGCTCGTATGATCTTAAGACATTACACTTAGGCTAATTTGTTCTTTCACGCGGTGAACCCATGAACCACCTGTTGCGATCGCATCGTAGGTGCAAAATGATTTGTTATGACTTAACACGCTTTTGAAGGAAGCGTTTCTTGAACGTAATTTTCAGAGAAAAGTTGCGGACAACCAGGACTGCCGTATCCACTGCCGACATCGCCAATGAATATACGCTCGGTGTTGCTGGCGAGGCGTTTGCTTTCTCCCAGTGCCATAACAATGTCTCCGTCGCCGAAGCTTCCGGCTTGACGGGCGACGTTGTTCAAGTCGAGCAGTTCATCAGGGAGCAGGTAAGGCCCTAGTGAGTGAGTGAGAGAGTGAGTGCCGCTGCTACTTTCTAGCTGTGGGAGACGTTTATTGATTTCCCGAGGAAGAGAGAAAAGCACTATGCTCTCTTCTTTTTGTTATCTTTCGATAAAGCCCTGTTGTTAACATCTATTTCGATTTGTTGGAGGCGCATCTCGTGGTGTTTTTTTTCTTTTTTAAATTTTGCGTTGGTGAGCTCATTTAAGGGCTGTTTGGTACATTGTAAACAACCGTCTGGTCGGGTTTTAATTTAACATGTTTCTCAAGTTTAGGATGTCTTGTAAAATTTATAATAGAGTTGTTTCTCAAGCTTTTTTTCCCACCCTCTTGCACCACCCAAAATCTGAAGGGTTTTTAACGACGGAAAACTACAGTTGCTGTGCCGTGCCATCTTCTCGGTGGGAGAAGAATATCGAAGAATCTCTATTCTCCGGACGGGGTCTGTGAGTGAGGCTTCGTCTCGTGGTAACTAACACTCGATGTGATGCGTTCGTTTTATATGTATATAAATACATCCGTCCGCGTATCTCCGTCGTAAACATCAGAAGCAACACCAACTTGTCTCTGCATTTTCCCGCTCGATTCAGACAAGGGAGGGACTACGGAAATAGAAAGGCCGGGGGTCGTGCCGCACACGTGACCCTCTCGAGTCTCAAAGTAGAGATGATACATACGGTACACAGAAGGATAGATAGATGCGTCATCTGGCGCCTCACCAACGGGTGCAATCCGAACAGGACGACGCTCTTAAATTCTGATAACAAGTTAACCGATCCATAATTTCTTAAGAATTTCGATCTAGTCGGAATCAAAATAAAAACATCTCAACATTTATCGAGAAGGGAAGCAGACAATTCCACTACAAATTCATTCAACCTCTTTGCATCAATCCCGGGGGATGCCGCGTGTGAAGGCATCAAGCCAATTCAGGATACCGACACCACATTTCGTGATCATCGATCCTTCACAACATTATTAATATCCGGAAGCACGCACCCGTTCTTTAGGTGGTGAAGATGATTTTATCCTTGACTAAATAAGCGCACACAATAAGTTGGGATCTGCGGGGCTGACTTGACACCTGCTTGGAGTGGGTTAGGCCAAGTCAAGTGACGGCCCTTGGAGTGGTAGGTAGTCTAGTGGGTGCAATTTATTCGAACTAAAAGTCGAGTAGTACAATATTGTTGAAGTTTTACTCGCTGGTTTTACACGAGGAGTTGGAGCTCGGGCTCTCACGGATATGTAACACCAATTCAAACTTGACTCGTCGTTACCTGATCATAGAGTCGAGCTTGAGTTGTTCGACTCATGCTCAGTCAACACTCAAGGCGAAATTTGATATCAACCCATTTATAGAACTTTAAGATCGATACATGCAAACTCATCGCAAAGTTCTAATTCTACGTCATTAATTTATAGCACTAAATCTCATTTTAAACTTCAAATCAAACTTTATTTCGACTTATTCATGATTAAATTTTAATTCAATCAAATATCTAATCGATTAAGGAGTCGAACAACCGGTTGAGTTTATCCATTCTCTTTGCAGTCTGCACTTCCACCCAACGATGGAACTTGATTTAGAAAGTCGTCCACCGGTCCGGTTTCGATAAAAATAAATAAACGAAAATAAAATTAAATAAATTATAAAACATAATTTATAAATCGATAAAATATTTTAAAAATATAATATCAAATTTTAGTAATTATACGTGAATTATTAACTTATTTTTAAATAAAAAATATTTAATATATATTTCGAAAATTATCGGATTCGAATCCGATTCCGATAACAAAATCGCAATCGGATAAAAATCGAAACATAATGATTTTGAAATTATCAAAATCAGAATCAGAATCTTTTAATCTTTATTAGAATCGGAATCAAATTATAATGATTCCGCTATCAAATCTGACCCGTTTACAACCCTAGGAGCAGACGTGTCTGGCTTGAGCAGGGACTCAAATGTTCTTTGGGCACCAAGTGACGGTGACCCAAAAAAAAAGATAATTGATAGTATTTTCAAATCTGATATTATCGTACCTAACGTTAAGGGGGTGTTTGGTTGCATGATAATAAATATTTTTATTTTAATTTTTAAAAATTGTAAAAAGACTTGTTAAAAGAGGTGTTTGATAACCTCGACAATTTTATATTTTGAAAGTGATTTTCTTTTTAAACAAAAAAAGAGAGTTTCACCTCTTTATTTTTTCTTGTGGTCTCCTACTTTATTTGATTATGAATGATAGTTACTTTTTTTTGTTATCACATCCCATCAAACATGATAATTTTATGTCATGAGTTAGTTCACTTTTTATTTTAGTATAATTTTTTATCATAAAAATATACAAAAAATTATCATGCAACCAAACACCCTACCTCTTTCTTTTTTTGTGGTTTCCCACTTTATTTGATCATGAATGATAGTTACTTTTTTTTTTGTTATCACATCCCTCCAAACATGATAATTTTATATCCTGAGTTAGTTCACTTTTTATTTTAATATAATTTTTTTCATAAAAATTTATAACAAATTATCATGCAACCAAACACATAATATCAACATTGATATTATGTTAATTTTAATACTTTGTAATCAAAACCCTCAATTATTAATAATAATAAACGGAAGCGACAGGCCGGGTGGGAAGGAAACCGAAGATGTCCGAAGGAAGGAGTAGGACATTAAAAATCTGCCCTTTGCTTTTGGTTTCCCTTGCCGATCTCACGAGAGATCTTTTCCTTTTCCTCACTCCGTCTCTCCGCTCACCCCCCGTTCTGCCCCTTCTCTTCCTTCCGGATTTTGATCTTGGGTTTGGTGCGGAAGCCTCCACCAGATCGGCCGGAGAGCAGCGACCTGAGGTAGGGATACGCACTTACCTGGATTTGTCCATCCGTTCTAGTGGTCTGGTGCGTCACATGAGCAATCTCTTCTCTTTCTTTGTCCTGTTTAATATGCGTTTTTTTTTCTTTGTTCTGGTTCTGCACCGCCCAGTTCTGAGATTCTGGAAGTTGGATGGTGTCTTTAACATTCAGGACTGGTAGTACATCTTTTCTGTGGTTATGATTGAAGCGCCAACGCTGTAGGTTCTTGTTCTTCTTGTTATTTTTTAATTTTGTTGGCTTTAAGATGGTTTCCTTTTATCTATCCCGCTGCCATACGGTGATGGTTGTTCCGCAATCCGACGATTCTCGGGGCGTTTTGGCTGCTTGTGGAATGCCGCTGACAGGAATAGTGGTGAATTACTCGGAAACAGTATGCGGATCTTTCGTAAATTTGCTATCCTAGTTCTATCAGTAAAAAGAACGAGTGAGATAAATCTCTGTTTTTTCGGGGCTTGTAGAGGACCGATTATCGCTTGCACCTTGTCTTTTGTTGCATTTGATGATTTACAAACCCGTGATGTCCAGCACCTTTATCTGAAGGACTTTGCTTTGTGCTAGATTATGGCATGAGACCAGGTTATAACAGACATGTTTGCCTCTCTCAACATGCACTGGGAACTTTTCTTTGAAATTGTGCAACAGCTCTTTCATACTATTTAATGGCTGCAGGCGTATTTCAGCTCTAATTATACTGTTCTGCGGCAAATGCTTTCGCTTATTTTTGGTTCTTCACTTTTGTTTCCAGCAGAATGTTTGGCGGTGACAATGACAATCCCATCTTCCCTGTTTTCTTGGGGGGAAATCAATTCCACTACGACTCCAATGCATCAACCCAGCTTCAGTTGTTTGGAAACTGTGAGTGAAAATCTTGTTAGGTCCCGTGGCAATTCATATCTGGTTATAGATGCTTTTTCCGTTGTGAATTATGCTTACGGTTAAGACTGCCTCCTTGATGTTAAATCAGGATTGTCATCCATGCAATGCATCTGTTTCATACTTCAGATTTTTTATAGCATATTTGAGGCAAGTGGGAATAGTCAAGGGCTTGCCAAGTAAGCATGACTATATCACTGTATAGAACTGTACCTAGGATTTCAGGGCAGTTTTTCTGTCATAAATAGCATGGGAAAAGGGATAGCAGTAAGAGAAAGACAAAGAACACATTCATGACCATAATATATTACCTTTTTAAAGCACAGGCTGTTCATCATTTTAACATTGATCTGTAGTTAGTAATCTTAACGATCACAAGTTTATGAAAACAATGTCACAGTGCGATAAAAAAAGGTGCTGGAAGTCGCTTACACCATAACTTGCTAACCTGCCCCAAGTCAGATTGTGAAGAAGAATGATGTAGGTGAAGCAAGGTATTTTGGCTCAACATTGTGCATCAACTATTTTAACGAGTTGTTACCCTTGTTTACTGTTTACACCTCTATATTTAGTAGTTATTGCCTATGAAAATACGTCAGGCTTTTGCCAGTTAGGGGACTTCTCAATCTGTGCTTTGGTTAGATTTCCCCTAGTGTTGTTGAACTAGAGAAATTTCTAAGTATCATCATCCTTGAAGTGTTGGGTACCCATTACTTGGATGTTTTTGGTTCAAGGAATCAATGTAGACTGAAGGCAATGTGTCTTGGGATGGGTTACTTAAGAAAACACGTGCTAGCACTCATGATAGTTATTCTATAAAATTTTGACTCATGGTTGAGGTTTTTTTTCGTACGCGTTCGTGATAAAATTTTACGTTAAAATAAACTATAAGATAGTTAAAAACTTCAAATTATCATGTTTGGTGAGAAGTTACATGTTATTAGGTGGGGACCTTAGATAACTAAAAAAGGTGGGGGAGAAGAAAACAAAGGAGTTGTCTCACGTCATCTTTTTTATCCAAGAAGACATTTTCCTTTCATGTTCGTTTGACACCATTTTTCGAGTTTCATTACAAAAACGTTCTTTCATAGTGAAAGTTTATTTATCATGCAATCAAACACTAATATGTTGAAATTTGCATGGAAAAGGTTGTCAAGATGTGATGGATTTAGATGGATAAGGGATCTTTTTTAAACATTGGATAAAAGGATCCAGCTCCATATGCATGTGCTTTGTGCAATAATGTAACATTTGGCAAAAACACAGCCCTATGATAAATTTTTTTGGTGAGCAGTTTGTCATCGACCTGCGATGCAACTCTTGTATATTGTTGCCACTTCAGGCTAAAGCCCCAATTTTTATTCCTGACTTGCACCTCACAGACTGTATATAGATCCTTGACAACTTGATGTATATAGCTCAATAACTTTACCTACATATTTTTTCACATGTTGATGACAAGTTAGACTGGCACACATTACATGCATTATGTCACTTGTGGCCTATACTAATGTTTTTATCGTCTTGTGCAGCTCCTGGCGGGCTGAATGTTAATTCAGTAAAATATGTAGGGAATGAAGAAATTCTTGCTCCGAGTCTTCCAAGTAAAAGAAGAAGAGAGCCAGAAGATATTCTAGAGCAGCAAAAGCTTCACATTTCTTTGAGTAACTTCCGTCAAGAGGAATCTGGAAGGCCTGCGAGCATCCTAAATGTGAATGATGTCTCTACGGGACTTAGGCTATCATATGATGATGAGGAACACAACTCTTCTGTTTCCTCTGCAAGTGGCAGTATGCTGTCGTTGCCTTTAATTTCTTCTCTTGGTGACAGCCTTATGCGTGAAATTGATCTTCAGAAGGAAGAATTAGAACATTACATTAAAGTACAGGTCAGATTCATGATTTTGCATTATTGCATGAAATTTGTGGCATGTTCACATATTCTTATAATCCATCTCTTTTTCAATTGTTCGATTGACAACTTGACAAGTAATTCAGTGCATGGATAAATGCACACATGAGTCTAATTATGTGTTAGTTAATTAATTCGATGCAGTATCAGAAAGTTCAATATTTGTTTTCTTCCCTGTGAGTCTATTTCAGGGAGTTATCGTCAGGTCACAATCATTTTATAAAACTGAAAACAAACTAGGCAACAAATCCTGTTCTTATAGTTGCTTGAGCAGTTGTTCATCTCGTTTGGTATCTAGTGGTTGTTTGCACAAGTATATGGTGGATCCAGGCACAGTTATTATAAGGGGGGAAAAAGATGAAGGGAAGAGGCAGTGCACAAGTATAGTATGTTTTAGGTTTCGTATTTCCAATTTTTACTATAGATGAGTAGAGCCGTATCTTAATTGGTTTTATTACTGTCCTGCATTAGTTTATTTCTATCATTCCATACCCTGCCGTGCGGACAACATTAAGAATTTGACATGTTTTTAACAGACACGTATGTCGATTAGATTGGGGCAAAATGTAAAACAAATCTTATCTCATGAATTACTGGATATGAAATTATATTCTGTTCGATCTGAGGCATCTGCAACTTCGCATAATTTAAATGTGCCTTCTTGCATTATTCTCCGTATGTTTCTTCTATGCACAGGAAGAGCAAATCTTCAAGGGCATGAGAGAAATGAAAGAGAGGCACATGTCTTCTTTCCTGAACTTTGTTGAGAAAGGCATCGGAAGAAGGCTGCGGGAGAAGGAGGTGGAGATGGAGAACATGAACAGGAGAAACAAGGAGCTGACTGAGAGGTTAAAGCAGGTTGCCATGGAAGCTAAGTCCTGGCATCACAGGGCTCGTTACAACGAGTCGGTGGTAAATGTGCTGAAGAGCAACCTGAAGCAAGCCATCATAGCCCAGGGTGCTGCTTGTGCCAAAGAAGGATGCGGCGACAGCGAAGTGGATGATGCAGCCTCTTCTTTCAGCCCCAACAATATTGGCAATGTGAAGGAGCCCGGTCTTGGGCAAATTGCATGCAAGGCATGCGGGAGCAAGGAGATGCCCGTGCTGCTCTTGCCTTGCAGGCATCTCTGTCTATGCAAGGACTGTGATGGGTTCGTTGACGTCTGCCCTGTTTGTCAATGTGTCAAGACTGCCAGTGTGCAGGTTTACATGTCTTGAATATGCACCGTTGGAGTGGAATTGGGGAAAGCACAGCACTGCACACCGCAGCAGCCGGGGGAGGACGTTTATCCGAGGAAAAGAACCAAACAATCGCTGTATAATAGAATCGTGTCTGTGCTCCTGGTTTTCATTTCGCCGAATTGTAGTTGGAGGTGCTTCTCGTAGAATGAAATTCCTATGCGTTGCCGCTTGCTTTCTGCTTTCCATCCGAAATGGCTACACGTCGTCTCTTTGTTTTGGGGTTGTCTATGCTAATGCTTGGCAGAAGTACCGTACCGATGTTAAGGTCTCATAGCCTGCGATGCTTTGATTAAGATACTGGTCTTAATAATAAGATGCGCGGTGCCAGTTATGCGTTTGGAAGTCTTTCTGAATGTGTGATACCCCCCACCTTGTGTTTTTTTTCGCAATTGCAAGTGAAACAAATAGCGTTGTTCTAATCAAGGACCAGAAGGGAGACGGTATTCAATTATCAGCCGTCCAGCTGATCCATGCGTTAAACCTTTTGTTGGAGTTGAAAGCAGACAACTTTGCTATGAGTTCAACCTGTTGACTGTTTTTTGGTACACGCTGCGGAACACTCACCCCACCGCATTGCAATAATAACAACAACAACAACAACAACAACAACAGATTAGATGCTCAAAGATGCAGGCTTACAGTTCTAAACCGTACTTAATGACCCGTTTGGTAACACTATTTGACACCTCTATCACTATCAATTTTAAAATTAATATTCTTAGTAATCACTAAGAAGTGTTTAGTTAATAATATCAATTTTGAAATTGGTAATGAAAACAAAGCACATTATGTAATATAAGTGTCCACTTGTATCAATTTTGATATTGATACTTCAACTTTTAAAATTATCAATATCAATATTGATAGTATCAAATTTGAAACTCTAACCAAACGGGCCATAAATAAAATGGTTCAACGTCCAAGACTGACTGCCCCTGTATTCCGGTATGTATCTTGACAAAGAATGGATCCACCCGCGAGTTCAGGTGAGAGGTGAACTCTGTGATGGCTTAATACATCAGGGGACAAGAACCAAAACATCGAAGAAGATGAGATTCAAAAATATCTGCAAACGTAATTAATTCCCAAAATCCAAATGACAAGATAATTGGTTGTCTGCTTCCCAGTTGCGGAGATATCTGTCTCTGAATTCGGACCTCTTGCCCTTTGCTGGTGCCCACGAACCCGCCGTTGGATATCCAGGCGTGAGAATCTGGAGTTCAACTGTTCAAGTGAAAAACTTGGCAGGTTGGCTTATACAACTTCTTACTTGCAGCCTGCTCGAACTTTTTTGCGGCAGCCTCATTTTCTTCTAAACCCATTTGAACGAAGTACCTAATCCACCATGATGAACTTCGCAGTTTTGCCTGTAGGCAAGCATGTTAAAAGCATATACATCCTACTACCTTCCAGAGAGACATGCTGATGCACTAAGGCACATGAAGAAAAGATGGAGACGACATGCCATTTGAAGAACAAAGTGGAAAAATTCATTCACTTGTATCCAACCATATGCCATGCCACAACCGATCTTCCCGAAAACAACTGGACTAGACACCCTGATTGTACATCACAAGGACCTTCTTGGAAGATCCATAGACTCCCTTTAAGAGGTACCTAAAGGTAGGCTCTTCTGCTCTGCCTAAATATGCATCTAATGAGAAGGTTTCACGTAACAATGTGGAAGCTCTATCATGAAACGAGGACTCATGGACTGAAACAGGTGAAAAATCGGTAAAAGAACTTAAGGAGAGAGAATAATGGACGGTTTGCAGTGTCCATACTCCATAATGTGGAATGGCACACACAAATAAACTGCAATATTGCAGATACGCTACCTAGATCCTAGACATCCTTATATCTTGGAATAAACAAAAAGACACCAACCATTGATTCCTTGACAATCCAATAAGAGCCAAAGAAAATCCCCCTCCTCCACCCCCCTTCCCAGAAAGGTGGAAGCAAAGGTAAATTTCATCTTCTTGTACATCTCATCTGATCCTCAGGGAAATCATTAGGACATCTGCTAAGGCTATGCCACTCTTTAAATTTAACAAGCCAAGAATCTT
Source organism: Cryptocoryne crispatula var. balansae (assembly GCA_036172225.1). Classification (NCBI taxonomy): domain Eukaryota; kingdom Viridiplantae; phylum Streptophyta; class Magnoliopsida; order Alismatales; family Araceae; genus Cryptocoryne; species Cryptocoryne crispatula. Next base: position 44,189,934 of record CM069923.1, on the reverse strand, counting down.
TACCACATACATGAAACTACACAGCAAAATTTACAAGAGAGATGACAGCTACATGACATCTTCAGCTTACAGAAGTAATTCCGAGTAGGATAGAGAGTTAATAACTATCTATTCAATTTAGACATCACATCTAACATGATACAGTTACAACTCGAGCATGCAAGTCACCACTAGAGCATGTACAACTCGAGACCCAGGCTTTTAGGCATGTTTAAAGGCCTTGAAGTTAAGAACTCACTGGCTTTCCGAATTTAGATAGATCTGGAACCTTAAGCCTCTGCTGACCTGGATAACCTGGATAGAAACAATATTTTCCAATGAGAATATTCCTATAAAAGGTGACTTTATTGCACATGGATGCTATCAAGCAGAAAGATATTTCTACCAGCAGATGCTTTTGGAGACACTATCAATGGGAGGTATATAGATTGTCCCTTATTACATAACCTTCCTTTAAGGAAATATGTATAACGATGAGAAACTAACAGATAAGGGGTAAACGTTGAATACTATATGCAGGTGACAGGATGTCCCACGTGATGGTTGAAACTTGAAACATTCTTCCACAAAGACTGAAAATTGGTTGACTACTTGTATTCCTTTAAAGTTTAAACAATATAATTCTATTAACATACCCAGAGGCATGTTTGGTTAGAGTTTCAAAAAGGATACTATATCAATATTGATATTGTTATTTTTAGAGGTTGGAGTATTAGTATCAAGATTGATACAGGCACTTGAAATACATATCATGATTAGTTTGCACTACAAAGTTAAAAATTGATAATATTAGTCAAACACCTCTTATTGATTGTTCTCAATATTAATTTTAAAACTGATAATGATAGAGGTGTATAATAGAGTTACCAAACGAGGCATAAGAAAACTGTGTGCATATTTATCATTAGAAGTTCATTTGTTGGTTCAGACACGGGAAACTAAGCCCTGAATCACCTATTTAAAGCATGCCCATAGTGGTAAGAAAAGTGAGTATCATAAAATAATATTTCACATATTACCATAATACCCGAATCTCCTGGTATTGCTGCATAACCAAAGGAAGAGAGAATAATTTTCACGGCACTAACTGTGCTGGCCACCAAGAACTGGAATGGTCTTAGTGCCATTCCTTGCCAGTCAATTCATCTCCTGGATTTGGGAGACAGACAACATGTAATCTGAAAAAATATGGTGATCGAGTTTTGGCCCTGCGATGGTGCTAGCCAGAAGATAGCCAGAGGCAAGAGGCTCTGGGGATTAAATGAATTAGAGCCGACATATGATGTGTTGGTGGAATAATGAGAAAGGGCATTAATGAATATAACATATAACGGATAACGAAGAAGTTCAAGATTACCGGCAAATACTACAACTCCATCCGTAGATACTCTTGCCATCTCAGGAAGACTCTTATTAAGATATCTTGGAGACAAGTAATCCAATGCATCCGAAACAATGACAAGAGAGAATGATCCCGGTCTGTAGGGTAGAGGAAACTTGATATCGGCTACACGCACAATGCCCTTGCGTATGAGGCTCTTGCAGGTGCTGTCAGCATCTTCCAAGTCATAAGGTTCCACTCCCCAAGCTTCAGTATCCTCTTCTTTCAACAACTTAGAAACCACTGAACAAGTTTCAGGACCTACATGCAAAACTTTGTGCATGCTGTCACCATACGCCTTTTGCAGAAAAGGTATAGCTCTTAAGACTTCTGAAGTGCAGGAAGCACCTGATAATATCCAAAGGACAACGTCCGTTAAATAACTAAAGGAGGATAAAAAAGGTTGCTTCTTTCGTGGACACTGAAAGTGACGAAGGAAATAAAATTTAATGGAACGCAAAAATCCTAGTACGAAAAACCACCTAAAAAGAAGAGAGCAAAATAGGGCTACTGACCTTCATTCTTGATAATTTCTTTATCACCGCCAAAACCACCTACAATTACGGTATGCAAAATGAGAACGCTTCACCGACAAGATACAACTCGGACATCTTGCGCAACCACCAAGACAACAATAAATGTCGCAATACTATTATTCCCAACTCCGATACTTTTCCGGGAATTCGGATGCATCGCAGTATAAGCCAAAACTAACATAATCTCCATGGGGACAACCGATAAGCAAGGTAACAGTAACACAAACCTGATCCGCTGTATGAATATCCAATAAGTAGCAAAGCACCCTGAAAAGCCGAACGTAACCGATGAAGACATAGACTCTACCAATTCGAACGAAACAACCCTATCCAAGCATACCACGATAACCAGGCCAACGGACAACACCGGTGAAGTTCGTGTCTTGTGGTGAAAAGAACCTGCAAGCGGAACGCTCGCGCTATCCGGGAACCGCCTGCCAGGATTCACAGGCCTTCTCGACATTGTCTAGACTCCTCGGTGCTGTCAAACAAAAAAAAGAAGAAGGAAGGAACTTGATTAATCGGCCAGCGGAACCTCAAATCCGACACGTAAATGAAGAGCCGGATGCCGAAAAATGCACAGAAGCAAACGAGAAGAAACACCACCATTTCCCACCTCGAACGCCGACGCTAATCCGTGAAATGGGGTTAGTTTTGGGAAGGAGAAGTGAGCCATTTGGAGAGGGAGTGTGGAATGGGTACTGAGAGAACAGAAGAAAAGTTGATTTTGCTCGGATCACACAAGAAAAGGCTGTCTACATCCACGCTATTCGCAGAACAAAGAAAGAAAGAAAAAACAGGCAGTTTGGACAATTCGGGATCATCGAACTGATCTCGCAGCGAGGGAGGGACGTCTCGGGCGGAGCTGAGATCCGAGTAAAAAAACAAAAACAAAGAGGAGACGGGGAAAAGCTTACCTCAGATCAAAATTCGGTGATTCGCCCGGCGGACGGGAGATCCAGACGACGACGGCGAGATCCGGGAAGCGTCGGAGGAGTAGATCCGGGAGGGGCGCCACGGACGGTGGGCGAATGCGGAGCTTCTGGGCCGGAGGAGATGTGAAGAAATTACCCCGTTGATGCCGACGCCACCATCGCGGGCCGTCCGTCTGATGTGGCGCCTTGTCTTGTCGGCGGAAGATCCCCGGTGTTACGTCCGGCAGAGCCGACGACCGTCCGATAAATTTTGTCTTGGCCCGTGAATTAACCCAAGAAGAAAAAAAAGTATTGACGTCGATGCTGTCCACCAGCCTAAATAAAAAAATAATAATAGTCCGCGATGTTAATCAAAAATCGAGATGTAGCATTGCCTGGTCTGGAAGATCACACGTTGTTTTGGTTTTAACACGGAGTCACCTACGATTAAAGGAGGAGATTTTCCGCTTATATATCCAACATAAAAACAAGTCATCCCGGTCCTCGTCGTCTTGTTAAAGAAGAGGAACACACTACTTCTCACTAATTAACACAAAAGAAGCACATGATTGAAGTTCCTTTTCTACTTTATACCCTGTACGGTTAAAGTTTCATATTTGGTATTATATCAATATTAATTTTAAAATTGATATTAATGAGAACTATTAAGAAATGTTTGATTAACTCTATCAATTTTAAAATTTATAGTGCAGACAAAATATATCATATAATATAAGTGTCAACTTGTATTAATTTTGATATTGATACTTCAACATTTGAAAATATGAATATCAATATTGATATAGTACTAAAAATAAAACTCTAACTAAAGAGGGCATTACGCACGTGTTCTTTCCGACATAAAAACACACACAAACCGGTACGTGTTTCTCTTCGGCCTTACGTACGGTGTAAATTTACAAGAGACCGGATCCCCTCAGGAGGTCTCCTGAGGGGATCCGGTCAGGCCACACCCATATGGGTGATGTGACCGGCGATATGATGGGGCATTAAATGGGATGTGATGGCGGTCACATCACCCATATGGGTGTGCACCTGACCGGACCCCTCAGGAGGCCTCCTGAGGGGATCCGGTCTCAATTTACAAAAGCGCATAAGAAAAGATTCGTCGCCCACTTTTTCTCGACTTTCAAAGGCAGTAAAAGTGATGATCGATGATTAATATTAAATGTTACTTAATCTGTAAATTTAAACAATATAGAGGCATAAAATTAGTTAATTCGCAACTTCTTTCTCCTTACCGTCGCAGCCAAACACACCTAGTTTCCTATTTCATCCCACGTTTAATTTGTTGTTATTATTGTTTTACTTTGTTCTCTCTTTTCTGACTCCGAGAAGATGCACGGCTGGGCCATTCACAGACAATTCGAAATTCATTGATTCGTCAACTTCACTTCACCAAACCGGTTATATATATATATAAATATATCAGGAAAACAACATCTTGTGTAGAAAGCAAGACATGAGATAAAATATAAAATCATGTGCCATGAAAAAAAGCAGATGTGACAAAACAAATATGGGTATTTTAGATGAAAAACATTGATAGCTGTTGGGTTAAACCTCAAGTATAGTGATAAATTTTCGAGACTTTTACAAGAAATTTGAGAATATAAAGACATCTGACAAAGAAAAACCCCTTCTTCGCACATATCGTGGGATTTTCCCCGTATGAGCTGGGGAGGTTTGTCTCGATTTCAAAACGCATTCTTGTATCTTAAAGGATTCTTAAATCTTGTGTATATAGATGAACGGTGGCGATGGGATCATCATCTGATGCCGACGAGTCAGACGGCACAAACGGCAACAGACGTTGCTTTATTTATTAGGAGGGGGGGGGTGGTAAGAAGAATGAATGAACCTGGCTGCGAAAGGAGTCCAGGTGTGGAGGCCGAAAGGGATTTGTTCATGGTTTCATTCGTTCATTAATTATTTATTTTCTTTCAATTGACTCTTTTTTTTTTGGGGGGGTTCCCTCCCTCTTCGTCCCTGCCATCGCCGCCGGAGACCCCACGTTCCCGCCACCCGACGAAGATGGAGGGCGCAGCTTCCCGACTCTCGCTCGCCGGCCATGTCCGCCTCCCACTCGGCACCGCCTCCGGGCGGGCTGAAACTAGCTGCGCCATTCCCGCTTTCCCCCCCGGTAGGAGCCCGCCGCACTCGGCCCCATTCCGCGGTCTCTCCACCATTGCTCGCCCGAGATCGCCCGTTCCGCTGCTTGCCTCCTCTCCCTCCGGCTCCGAGTGCTCGGCGCTCTTCAGGCCGCTTCCATCCGGCGGTAAGAACGAGCAGTTGAGGGTCCGGGCGAGCTCGATTCCAGAGAGCGCGGGAGAGAGCACTTTCGTCTCTGCGGAGGCGAAAACATCGCCCGAACGTGGAGATATCTTGCATACGTTCTATCTCGGGGTGCTTTTTGCTCTTTGGTATTTGTTGAACGTCTATTTTTATATCTACAACAAGCAGGTACTTTGTTCCTCTTCCTCATCGATTTTTCATCGTCTTCTTCTTCTTCCTCCCATCCCATGGTTTCGCCAGTATTGCCTTCCTTTGTGTTACTTTTCTGGATAGACATTCAAGCCTCTCGTTCCTCCGAGCCACTATCTAGCTGAAGTTCAGCGTGTGTGTTCTTAACGAAATCTACGATTAGTGACGAGGAAGTCTCCGAGTGACGGGATATATATGTGCCAACTCCTCCTTTTTGCCCCTTCAGAGTACAGGATCTTTTCTGGACGTTAATTCTTAATTCCTTAGACGGAGATCTCACAGAGGTTGGCCATATAAATCTTTATGTCCACGATCATCTTAGTTTGGTTTTTCATGAGTTTTTTTTTCAAACAAATCAAATATACCTCCCGAATCAAACCAGATTAAACATAATTAATTCAGTTTGGTTTACTTCTGTTCGGCTCAAATCATTTTTGTATCAAAATACAGCATAGATCTTTGTACGTGATTCCGTCTGGTTCAATTCAGATCATATTCTACTAAAATACAGGACATGTTTATTTGCATGTATGATTGTTTTCTTAATAATTCCTAAATTATTTATTTTTACATGAAAACCATGCGCAAATTATGTTAACATACTGAAGTTAACATAAATGTTCAATCTGATTCTGGTTATTTGGTTTATTAGTTTGCTTCGTTCCGAAGATATTTGAAATCAAACAAAACCAAACTGATGGTTAGTGCAACTCAAACCAAACTATACCAAATTACTAGTTAGATTTGGTTTTCATGTTGACCCGAACTGTGATCAGCCTTAGAAATAGCCATTCTATGTTACTTCTGATGCTGATGCGAGAGATGTTCTTTCTCCATTATCTTTCTTGGTTTGGAGCTGCTGAGTCTTGTCATGATTCATGTTTCTCAAAGACTTCAACTTTATCATTTTCAGGTTCAATTTGTTGGAAAGTTCATTTCATTCTCTAAATATATGTACTGCAAACATGGAGTATCCCTGCTGGTTCCCAAAGCGTAGGCCCTTTATTACTGTTCTGGTCATCTCGGGATCACACACTCAGTTCTTTTTTATTTTTATTTTTATTTTTATAATACACTTAGTACTGCCAATTTCCAAAGAAACGAAACATAAAATATATTTAAGGGGATTACGTAAATATAGGAGCCTTTTCATGCCAACAGGAGCATAAAAGGCTAGTAATGGGTGAGAAAGATGTGTACATGTAATCTGAATGGAACAGCATGAGAGGGAAGTGTTAAAATGACCTTATCAAGGTTCAAGTATCTTAATTTTGTCATCAGAGGAACAACAATCACATACGTTCCCACTAATTCTGGTGCAGATGATTGTTTTCTGGTAGATCTACAGATTCACATGTGATATACCTCCAAGAATGTTTATGCATGCAAACAACTATCTAAGGTGTGGATATTGAGGTGAAGAGCTACGATTGTGGTATTCATACAGTTTTGAAGTAAAAGTGGAAGCAATGAAACAGTTTTACAGCAGTGAAGAGCCCAACTAGATTCATAATACTAAACAACAAAAAACTTTTGCATGTTGTCATTTTCTATTTAGAATTTATATGGTCCTTAGTTCTTATCAAAATCTGACTGTTAGGCAAGGCAAGCAACACTCTCAGATTGTAATTTATGGCTATTTTAAAGTTGAAACTACTGCTTGCTTTATGATCTAAACTTCTTAGAAATGAAGGGAAGAAGTCAATGTGCAAAAGCAGCTAGGGAAAACCCTGAGGCGGTCCTTCTAATTAAAACTTACGTAAAGTGCCTAGATGTGATGCCTTAATATTTAGTCTACCAAAGACGTACTTAAGCAGCTAACTCATGAAAAATGTGCCATAGTTGGGATGCCATGCCTTGGCAGACAAAGATGTGAATTTGCTCATAAGAAATAGCCATCTGGCATACCTAAGTGTCCAGGCTGCCAAAAGTTGTGCACAGACTAACTCCAAAAGCCTGCCCCATCATCTGAAAAACTGTTGTCTATTTAGAACACATGCAAAAAAGTTGATCATCTAGGAAGTTTCTCTGTCCATGCATTTACTTAGGTGGCTCTCATAGCTCTTCCAGTTGTAAGTTGCAAACCTTCTTTTAAAAAAAAATACTTATAGCATTGATTCCTTTGTAAGTGTACCAAAACTAATGTGTAAGAACTTGGCCATAAAATGAGCTTCATTTATATGCCACTTTCTTTTGGCAGGTTTTGAAGGTTTATCCATTTCCGATGACAATAACTGCTGCACATCTGGCCATGGGAACGTCCTTCATTCTTTTTGGATGGATGTCTAATTTAATGAAGAGACCAAAGATCTCCTCCTCACAGGTTCTTTTGCTCTTCAGTTGTTCTTGTTGTTTGCAAGATAGTAAGAAGTTCTGTTTCATGTCCCTTGAAATTTTCACTACTGAATCTTAACGTACACTTTCAGCTTTTGGCAATTGTCCCATTGGCTACTGTTCATACTCTGGGCAATCTTTTCACTAATATGAGCCTTGGGAAAGTATCTGTGTCCTTCACACACACCATCAAAGCTATGGAACCGTTCTTCACAGTTGTCCTTTCAGCAGTGTTCCTTGGAGAGGTTAGTTTCATGAATCATATTCATATCAATCAAAAGCTTCTAATCAGTGTATGTGATTGTCTTTTCTTTTTCTCCTCCGTTTGAGGATGCACTATGTACTGTTGCACCACTCAATCAAAAAGATCACATGGTCACATCTAAAGAAGTTATACTCACAAGAAAGGCCATTGAAACTGCTGATTAATATTTGACCTTTGGCACTCATATTGAATCAGACGTCTTCAAGTACATCTTGGATCATGCTTACCAGATAGTGGGACTTGCTGAGTGATTAACTGTTTCTGAAATAACATGTGGTTCAGCTTGGAATAATATTTTTGAGATGGTTCTGAGCAACTAAGCAAAGTTACCATCATGGAGAAGCATTTATTAATATGTGATCGAGGATCACAATTTAAACTAGGGAAAGTACAACGTAAAGTCGTAAAGTGGAAACTCTATCAAGGTGATAGAAGCAAAATCTTTATGCACTTCTGCACTCTGAGTAATCTCCAAAGCTTTTTAGCTTGTGGTTCAGCAGTGCACATGCATCTTATACCCTGTCATGCCTGATTAGGATATGCTGGTGACTTTTTCTTGTTCAACAATGGTTATACAAGTAGATGACCTTTTGAGGAAAAATTTGTTGTACTACTTTGTAAATTCATACTTGAGCTTTCATTATGACATCAGAAAGCAGTGCCATTGCAAGAGACTAAAGAATTATTCTATTCCTTATGTGTCAGAAATATTGTGCCGCTTCTTTCCAATGATGTCCAATCTAATCATGAACTGAATGACATGATAATTTCTCCAGTAGAATTTTCAGTATGGAGTTGAAATTATCTAACTACCGATCTTGACTAAATGTTGTACAGATGCCATCCCTCTTGGTTTTGCTGTCTCTTGTGCCGATTGCCGGTGGCGTGGCATTAGCCTCTCTAACTGAAGTTTCATTCAACTGGTAGCTTGTTCAGTATGAGTTTTATTTTATGTGTTGATAGTCCTTTTCATCTGAGTGGTTGCAAACTTCTTCCTATGAGTGTGAGTGCGATAGAAAATGACATTGCCAATTGCCTGCAACATGAAACAGGATAGGTTTCTGGAGTGCAATGGCCTCAAATCTGGCTAACCAGTCCCGTAATGTTTTGAGCAAAAAGTTTATGGCGAATAAAGAGGTTAGCATTCTTTTCCTTATGTTGCTACAAAAGTACAATCTTGTTTCCCATCGATCCAATTTTGCTGTGCCTTTTTATTAAGCAGATGGCATCGTTTAATTCACTAAACAAATCTGAAAACTTGCAGCATCACAAACAAAGAATTCCATAAAAAATATATATCAAATCTGAACCAAAACATTAAAATCTAAAAAACTTGAACCAAATTCAAACTTAAGCCAGACCCTCAAGACATCTAGTCTTAATAAATTAAACAACCAACTTAAAATAAACCAAATTCCAAAATGAACACTTATCAAATTCAAAGCAATTTCTAAGATAAAAGAACATCAAATCTTAACCAAAACAAAACATATCTAAAATGAAACCCAAATCAACCCAAAACAATTTAAACTAAACTCCAAACACTAAGTTTGCATTTCATTGATGGAGCCGTTACTCCTGGTTGTTTATTTTGTGGATGCATGTCTTTTATTCACGAATTTTTCTGACGGTTAATCAAGGCTGTTCAAATGGTTGTTTGATGTAATTATCATCTATACTTTGCAAGTCCGATTGGGAGAAGTAAAAAAAATAAAATTTTAAAGAATTTCACAATCACAATACATATTTTATAAATATCATGAATTATATATACTTCTATGAAATACCACATATTTTCTTAGTTGTCAAAGCTTGTTATCAAGCTTTTTCCAGAAAGGTAGAAGATTGCTTGAGGAATTTTGAGGTTACATCAAAGGCAATTTAATAAAAATTATGAAAGAGAAAGAATAAATTATGAAACGTTTATGCATGCAAAGGGAGAGTATTTCCTCTTCTCGTCATGCAAGTTTTTGTACTACTTTTTTCTCCTTTGAACACATGCATGCTTTATTTTTTCTGAGCACTTTTTGTTGAATCTATAGAATTTATTTCAATGTAATATGTTTGTATCAATAAAAAATGTCAAGTATATAAATTACAAGTACTAAATACATTATTTAGACTTCACTATTATTTAAACAATGTTTACTTTTTTTATTCTTTTAAAATATTAATTTAACTTTAAAAATTCATACAATATAAAAGTTTTAACAATTAATAATTGATTATATATTTTTATACTAGTCATTTTGATATTTCATGGATTGCATGATCAAATTTTTTATATATTTTTATTTTATTTATTTTGAATATTTATAATTATTTTTATATTATATATTATTTATTTATTTATAATTATTTATTTATTATATATAATTTATATATTATATATTATATATTTCATATTTCAATTTATATATTTTTATATATTATATTTATATTGTATTTTTATATTTTTATATATAATTATAATTTAATATATAAATATAATTCATAATTCTAATTTTATTTAAATTGAGGTTTATGCCTTGGTAAGTTTTGAGACTTATGTCTCATCTAGGGGTGCTCACTCATCGGGTTGACCCGATGACCCAAACCGAATCAACCCAAAGTTGTCGGGTTGGTTTGGGTCAAGCTCTAGCATCGGGTTATTCGGGCTTAAAAAAATAAACCGAACAAACCCAACCATCAGCATTAGTCAAACCCTAGCCAACAAATCCAACGTGACTCTTGATGGGTTCAGCTTGAGAAAAATATAAGTAATGTAGAGCCTCTAATCTGAACGATATGGGACTAAACAAAGTGCTTGTCTGCCTATGCTCTCCAGCTATCCTTGTTCACACGTCAGGTGTCCACAGGGCCTTACCCTATTCATACTCCAGCTGCTCTTTAGTCCCACATTGCCAATCTCAAGAAGAAGAGGGCTGAGAAATGTTGTAAGTAAAGACTAAAGCCTATTAACATCGCTTCGTTGTTGAATGGGATCCTATGGTAATCTGATGACGATTATTTGGGGTCCTACCTTGGATCAGGATCCTACCTTAATCTATAGGTTATCTAGGATTATTTATTTGTAGGGACATCTTATCCCTAAATTAATAAAGTTAAATTTTCGGTTCAACCTGAACCAACCCAATCTATTTTGGTTCAGTTTGAGTGTTCTCATTGAGTTGGTTTGGGTTGGTGAAAATTCTCTATAAACCAAACCGAACTGACCTGTGAACACCCCTACCAGTCATCAGACTTCAGCAAAACACTTCAAGACCACCTCAAGACCTTAAAAACATTGCTTGAAAGACAATATTCTGAACTAAGGTCGATATAATTCTTGATATTTATAAGCATGCTTGAAATTTATATTCTGAATAAATTATCATTTGATACTACACAAACTAATAGCTGCTAATAGCTTTGTGCAAACGTTATTGCTTTTGATGTATGGGAAGTTGGACGGCTCTGTTAGTCACGGAGAAGTGGGCACTGGTGCGTGTAGACAGCTATTTATCTACCTTCCTCAGTAGTTAGCAAGAAACCGACATGCCACAGTGTAGTTGACCAGAAAAAATGTCATCTCTTCTTTTGTGTTCTTGTCCCTCTTGTTCCTTGTCCATATGATCTATATTGTTGATATGCCATCTCTCAGCAACTCAAGAAGCAAAGGGAGGATGCTATTACCAGGAGGTTGAGGGAGGTGAGACTGGAAATGCACTTGGTTTATTGCAAACACCCATTGCAGATATATAAAGAGAGTAGGCCAACTTGTTCTTGTGTTGTATGTACAAAAAAGAATGCTATATATGGTTGTCGTTTGAGGGAAGTCTTCAATGGGAGAGCTGTTTTTGTTAATATATTTTAAGTTTTGTTTTTCTCAAAAAAAGATGAAGAAAATAAATGTAAACGAGGTTGAACACCCTGAGAATCTTTATACTTGAAAAAGGTTGTTGAGTGGGTTCTCTTCATTGCATCTGGACTAGAAAGTTTACTTTTTGGTACAATTTGCACTCAAATCTGCAACACAACATGACAAAGGCTTCATCTCAAGTTGTTTTGGGTTGGCTATGTGGTTCTGTTGTCCTCACATTGAATAATTTTGGACAGGAATCTTTGGACAACATAACTCTTTTTTCAATAATAACGATAATGTCATTTTTCCTGACGGTCCCTATAGCAATACTTACGGAAGGTGTCAACCTTATTCCAAATCTGCAGCCCACTGTAAGCAAAGCTTTTATTTTTGTTGTTATAGTGCTTTTTATGTATTTGGAGAAACATTTGACGCTTGTTCTCTCTCTCTCTCTCTCTCTCTCTCTCTCTCTCTCTCTCTCTCTCTCTCTGCTTTTGAAGGGTTTGAATCTCAACGATATATACGTGAGATCTCTGCTAGCTGGTGTCTGTTTTCATGCTTATCAACAGGTAAGTTTTTGAGAGTTGAGTTCTACTTTCATCTTAAATTTGTTTTGTTTTTAATGTTTTAACCTCAATAATGGTGCATAATTTTTGAAAAAAAAGTCCACTTTATCGATAAATATAGTCAGCTAATGCCTAAATTGTGCATTCTAAGTGGGAGGCTGAACATGTTCTTCTCCTTAATGTTACGCTTTAATCACTTCATACTGATGCTGCTTCATTCTGTAAAATTCCTTCTCACCCAAAAGACAAATTTCTCAACGGCAAGGCTCAAGAGACAAGACAGTCTAAGAAAATATATTTTCTATTTTTATTCGAGTAATATTTCCCCCAAACTTTCAGGGAACCATTTTGACACTAGTTAGATGCGCCTAGTAATCATTTACGTAGGTCGCTGACATGACTGTAAGATTAGATTTCGTCTGAAGATGTTTCTTTCTCGAATGGTTCATTGCTTTTGGTGTGCCGATGATGCAGGTCTCTTACATGATCCTGGAGTACGTATCACCCGTCACCCACTCTGTGGGAAACTGTGTAAAACGCGTAGTGGTCATTGTGGCTTCTGTTCTCTTCTTCAGAACCCCCGTCTTACCTATTAACGCGCTTGGTAATGTTTCATCCTCCATGTTCCTCGTAGCATCATTTATCATAATTTTTTTCCCATGTAGACGCGGATTCTGAACAGAAATCACTTGTTTGTAGGAACTGGCGTCGCGCTAGCCGGAGTCTTTTCATACTCCGGAGTGAAGAGGTTGAGACAAAAGCCGAAGCTAGCTTGAACTTTGAGGTATGTATCGATCGCCCCTTAAGAATAGATGTACGTGGTGTGGTGGAGAGGGTTGTTCCGTAACCTCTATTTTGCTGAAGTTGCAGGAGGTATATACTACAGTTGCATTTATTTTGAGAAGCAAATTGATCTACTTCTACTTGTCTCGTTCTCCCATTCTTTCCAATTTTTTTTAAAATTGGTAACATTGTCAGGGAGAGAATTGAATATTCATGCTGCCCACAACGAGGCTGTTGATGAATTATTTATACTACGGGACTTAATTGTATCCTCTCTGTTATCTTTTACTAGAGGTGTACGTACGTGGTGATCTAAAAGAGCAATGAAAATCGGGCGAAGAGCATCAACCCCCCACCCCTCTCTCTTGCGGCTATCGATACTTGGTTGCGGGGGAGTACACGCTGTGTTCCGGAGGAGGAATCAAAACTCAATAATGATTTCAATACGGGTAATTATGAAGTGTATTAAAAAACTAATCGTGCAACCAAAAAAAGCACCCTTATAGAAAATCCTAAATCTATATCCGATTCTATTCGGGGTGGTGCCGAAATATTAAATCTATATTAGATACATATACGGGAGCAGGGAAGGTCCCCTCTTCTTGCTAAGTACTAGTGAGTGTAGGGTGCGTTTGGCAATTCAGCCCGAGGATTTCTTGTAGAAGGATCTTCTTTTAGATGGTACTTTGTTGTGAAGAATTTCTTGTTTATAGAAGTAAAAAATGTTTGGACATTTTTTTGGCAAATGAAGAAGTTATTTCCGTTGGTGGCGCGGGGGTAGGGGGCTCGTTGACATGGGAGGGGGCTAGCCGTGGATAGTGGTTGTAGAGGGGACTCACCAACAGGGGTGTGTTCGTGAGAGGACTCGCCGGTGGGGGAGGGGCTCACGGAGGGGGATCGCCGGTAGGGGAGGGGGCTCCTGGACAAGTCTCGTTGGCAGGGAGTGATCGTCGGCAAGGGGCGGGTTTACGGAGGGGAGGGGGCTCGCCAATGCGGAGGGGAGGGGGGGTCACGAAGGGGACTTGTCTGGTGGGGGGATCACGGAGGGAGGGGGCTCGCCGGTGGGAGAGGGCTCATGGATGAGGCTTGCCGGCCGGGGGAGCGGACAAGGCTCGCGAATGAGACTTGCCGGTAGGGGGTGTGCTCACAAAGGGGAGGGGGCTCGCCGGTGGGAGAGGGCTCATGGATGAGGCTTGCCGGCCGGGGGAGCGGACAAGGCTCGCGAATGAGACTTGCGGGTAGGGGGTGTGCTCACAAAGGGGAGGGGGCTCGCCGGTGGGGGAGGGGGCTCGCTGACATAGTAGGGGGGTTGTGAAGGGGTGTGTGCTGTCGGGGGCGCTCGCGGAGGGGAGGGGGCCCTCCGGTGGAGGAGGGGGCTCGCTGACACAGTAGGGGGTCGCGAAGGAGAGTGTGCTGTCGGTGGGCACTCGCGGAGGGGAGGGTCTTGCCGGTGGGGGTGGGGGCTTGTGGACAAGGCGTTGGCAAGGGGTGCTCGTTGGCGGGGGAGGGGGCTTGCCAACCGGGGAGGTTCGCAGAGGGTTCGCCGGTGGGGGAGGGGGCTCGCGGAGGAGAGTTCGTTGGTGGGGGAGGGGGCTCGCCGACACGGTGGGGGTCGTGAAGGAGAGTCCACTAACGGGGGTGATCGAGGAAGAATGGGGTCGGAGGGGGGGGACTGGCATGGGAGCGCTTGAAGCAGTTTTCAAAAGGAGAGAATTTCTCCTCTGAGTTTCTGTCTTCGACGACGAGGAGAAGTGAAAATAGGAGTATAACCAAACGGTATCAGAAACACTTTGGAGAGAAGGAGAAATGAAAAAAAAAGTTCCGACTGATTCCTAAACACACCCGCAGTACACTGGCCGGGCGTCTCCACTTTTTCGTCGTTTCCATTTATTCCTCGTAAACACATCTGTTCCGCGACATAATTAACCGACGAAGCTTGCCGTTGGACAGCACGAAGGGGGTGGTCGTGCCGTCGTCTCCCCGAGCGCCGCCGGACAACGGCTTGGCAAGCCCCAGCTGCCGCACCAACTCCGCCGTCTCCTCCTCCCTGCACAGGACCCTGTCGAAGCAGAGGTACCTCCCCCCGGCGCCGTCCCCCCGAGACAATGCCTCGTACACGCACACATGCGCCTCCGCTGCCTTGCTCACTTCCACGGTCGCCAGCAACGCAGCCGCGTACATCTCCGCGCCTCCTTCAGTGTCAGGAGGCCGAAGATCCACACGTTCGAGCGTGAAGACATGCATGAATGTTAAAACAGAGGGATCGTAAGGGGTGTGGAAATCAGGCGTCGGTCTCGGCCGGATTACGTACCCTTGAGGTAGGCGACGGACGACGAGGCGTTCCGGGAGGAGAATCCCGGTCCCGTGAGGAGGCCCGGGCAGAGAGCCGCCAGCTTCACGTCCCCGTCTCTCGCTGCTCTCCACGCCGCCCTCTCCGCCATGGTTTTGCCCAGCGCAAGCCACAACTACAGAAGAAAGGGTGGGTTTTTTTTTTTTTAAAAAAAAAAACTAAATGACGGATGGAAATCCCTAATTGCGCCGTGGGCCATTTCTTCCCCCAACGTCGTCGGACGCAGGGGGTGAAAGTGGAACCCCGCCCGAGTGCGAGTGCGTGCGCGCACCTTCTTGTCCCTGCAAAGAGTCTCGTCGCTCCAGCAGCCATCGTCGAGGATGACCGGCGTCTGAAGGTGACCGAGGTGGTGGTGGTGGCGGCGCCGCCAGACGCAGGCCAGGAGGGAGGAAGTGAACACGCACCGCCGGGCGGATGGGGTCCGCGCGCAGGCCTCCACAACCTTCGCCGCCGCCGCGACTTCCATCTCCGCCATGTGCCTCTGTGAGATTGTAAACTTGTCATAGATAAGAAAGAATTCCTTTGTTTTTAAACCAATCATTTAAAAATGGTTTTTAGAATTTAAACACACGAGTTTTTATTTGAAAATTAGCATTGTAAGAAAACGCGAAAAAAGCCAAATGATTAAGATATATATGGTCATACGGCCATTACATATTTTCGTTTCCGCCCGTTCAATTTTAAACTAAAATATTTCACATTAACTCGAACAATTAAAAATACTACGTACAAAAAGTGCACCATTTTGCAAATTTTTCAGTCAAGCGTGTCAGCTGGTACAAGTCTAATTATCCAGGCAAGTTTATCTCCCAACTTAAACCCGTACTAAACAGCCCCCTCGCTACTGTTATTGGGATTAAAATGGTTGGGCAGATTGCAGCGGATCCACGCTCTCGCACCTAAACCACGATGGGCCGGCCGGGAAGTTTAAACTAAGACATTTAAAAAAAATATTATATTGCGCAGCAGCGTCGGAGACTCATCAGTCGAGGGGGGCGGGTAGGGTAGTTCTAGTTCCTTTTTTCCTTGCTAGGTCGACGGCAAGTGCACACCCTTGTTATGTGTCCGAAATATTTCCGAACGCGGTCATCGATATTGACCAGATATATCGTGAAGAGATCGGACCCCCTCAGAAGGTCTCCTGATGGGTCCGATAAGGTGCACACACATATGAGTGATGTGACCGTTATCACATCACATTTAATGTTCCATCACATCACCGGTCACATCACCCGTATGTGTGGCCTGACCGGATCCCCTCAGGAGATCTCCTGAGGAGATCCGGTCTCTACCGTGAAGGGGTGAGTCCAGTTCTACGCCTATACCGAGTTCGACTCACCGTGTAGCCGGAGATGCCTGCCGTGTCCAGGAAGGCGGAAGTGTGGAACACGCCCGCACAGCCGTCGAACATCCGACGAAGACCGTCGGCGTCGGTTAGATCGGCCGTCGCCACGCTGATCTTGCCTTCTTCCACCCCCTCCAGAGCCTCCATTTCTCTCATCTTCTCCAGATCGTCTGAAAATCAACATTCACGACGACAGTCGTCAGAGGGCGAAGAGCCATCGCGATGATCCATGGAGAAGGAGCAGAGCAGAGAGCCACAGATCCAACTGCGTGGGAAATTTTCCGAGTAGACGGTGTGACATCTGGGGATCGCCCCGCCCGCCCGCTCGCAGAGTATTTAATTATCCTCTCTATTCACTAGGCATGCAGCAATCAAAATTAATCTAGGACGAAAGCGACGCCGAGGATAAGCTTGCGGTGCTAGGCGAACGGTAAACCTTGGGAGTCGACGGCGAGCCGGACGGCGTATCCACGCTTGAGCAGGCACTCCACGATGGCGCGGCCGATGTAAGAGGCGGCGCTCGTCACGCACACCGGCAGCATACCTCCTCCCGCCGTGCCGCCGTTTATCCCCTTGCGAGTGAGGCCGTCTCTGCTTGCTCCCTCCCATTCCCATCTGCAGCCGCCGCAGCAGAAGCCAAGCGTGCTGCTCTCCTCCGCAGGAGACGACGGCATCGTCACGAAGGGCTCGAGCACCTCCATCTTCCAGCTCTGCGCTTTCCCCATCACCCCCATCTCGCGCGCTCGCTCTCTCTCTCTCTCTCTCTCCCCCCTCTGTCAGCGGCCGGTCACAGCGGCGTGTTCGCGTAGGAAGTAGCGGAATATTTATATTTCTATTTCTACGTGGAGAGTGGATCCTCGATCCTCCCAGCCCCCTCACAATGAATTTACACGACCAGGATAAGGACAGGTGATCGACACCGGCCGATTCATCACCTCGGCCCTTTAGAGGCCGAGGAGATCCCCCACGCGCACTGGCGGATTCGCCCTTTTCTATGTGAGGATGAATATTTGTCGGCATACGACGACGCCGTCGAGAAGAGCTGTAACGGAGATGAAATAATCCCAAATTGGGCACAAGTTTTTTTTTCTTTTGTCTTTTGTAACGGAGAATATTTGTCTCCTTAATTATCAGCTGCCTTCAATGCACGAAGATAAAATTACGAGAATTAGCATTTAAAATTGGCGTAAAGTTTTCCCGAGATGGACGTATATTCTATAATATAATCGGCTTTCTGAAATTTTGACGTCAGCGGTTCCCGTGGGCCGTGGCGGAGGTGGCTGGCAGCAGTTAGACCGCACGATGCACCTACCCACCACCTGGATGCGTCGCCGTACGTACACATACACGTACACGCAAACACCCAACACGCGGCCCAATAGAGCCCACAATCCAACAACGACAACGACCACCCATTACCATGCATGCCGCATCACCACCAACGTAGCTAACCAGCCTGTTTAAAATATTTAGTATTATTTCGAGAAAATTTACAGGAATCCCGGGAGACGTACTTCTTGTTCAAATAGATCCGGTTATTTCAGCCATACCCATGGTTCATGCTAATTATGTACTTTTAGTATGTATATATATACATGAGAAAGAGTTATGAACATTATGAAATTTAAATACGCACTTAATGTATGATTAATTAATAGCTACTAATTAAGCTGCTAATCAACCGGATAGTTGAAAAACATTAATTTCTTTCCGCTGAGGGAAATAGTCTAGCTACACAACAAACGAGATTTTCAAATGTGGATTTCAAATATTAGTTGGGGAATCGAGATTGCTCCGATTGATTAATTGACTTAGTTTTTTTTAACATGCGGGAATGGTTGGTGCACCGGCCGCCTGGTGGGAGGTTGGACTCGCTTTGGATTACATATTTATATGGATATGAGGAGTACGTGGATGTACAGATATATATATATATATATACATATATTAGGATATGTGTACGTGTGTACGAGGAAGCCACCGGCAGGATCAGCGACCTTGACAATAAATATTAAAATAAATAAAAATAATAAATTATTATTATTTTTACATATATATACTGATTTTTATGTTAAAAATAATGAAAATAAATATTATTTATTATAAAATTTATAAAAATATCATTTTTATTAATACTATAATAGTTTTTTTATATTTTTTTGAATAAATCAGTTTAAACAGTTTGGTTTGGTTTAAATCGGTTTGAAGATTTTCCAAACCGAACCAAACCGAAAGGGGGTCCAAACCGAACCAAACCGAACCGAATGGGCTAGTTCGGTTTGGTTTCTCGGTTTGAACCGTTTTGTGCCCACCCCTACCACCAAGCCAGAAGTGGATGCCTCTATATCATACATACACACAATCTTGGTACATAGAATTTTAGTCTTCTCTCTTTGGCTATAGTATTAAAAATAATAGTACTTTATTAATTTTGATATCAATAATTTCTACAAGATACAATATCGATTGATAACAACATTGGCACACGTTATCATTAATATTATAATCTACGCTTTACGTACGGCTTTATACCATACTTTTTAAAAGGTAGATATTACTGGTGTCAAATAATTTGTATCATCGTCAATTTCAAAATTAATAATGATACAAGATGTGAAAAGTGATCGATGCCAACAATTAATAATAGATAGCTAGCACTTCAAATAGACATACACAGATAGATGTACAGGAATATATTCGTGCTGTTTTGATATTTACAATTTATCAGTGAAAATTGATTCCTGAGACATCAATCTCAATGACCTTACAGCAACGACTTGCGCTGTAAAGTATCCGATCAGTTCCTCGAGGAATTTCATGGTCATGTTTCGTCAGGCTTCGGTTCAAGGACCACGGGAATTTTCTCTTTGTGATCGCCACGCAGAACCTCCACCATCACCTGATTCGACAAAATCACACGATGCCTCGTCAAAACAGAAACAATTCTTCTTCTTCTTTGCGGAAAAAAGTGTAGAACCCTCGAAGCGCATTGGTTGGCATGAGATGCATGGCTTTCGGGTGGAGCATGGTTCGTCACGCCACATTTATCTAAGTAAACTATATATCTATAGCCTGCCCTAAAATGATAAGTAACCTGACGGTAAATAGTCAGATAGTCCAAAATCGGACAGTTGAGGGGAGATTTCTGTGTTCAAAAGTGTGGGTCTCTCTGACTCAACGTCGCGATTTTGAGTTGGTTAACATCGTATCATAACCAAGGGTCAGTGGACCCTCCTCAGTCGACTGTCATTGTAACAATGTACACTGTGTCAAAGCGGAGAGATTCCTATGTTCAAAGATCTGCGCCTTTTTAACCCAACGCCGCAATTTTGGATGGGTTAACATAAATTTCAGATCTCATTGAATCCCCATCAAATTTCAAGCTTGCCGTTAGGTTAGATTTAGGCCGTCCTTGTTGCAAGTGCCAAATTAACAAAACAGGAATCAGAGTTTTACCGAGTGGAATGCATAAAATATGTAACAAAATCACAGAAAATAAATGGAAAAAATACCAGCATAAAAAAGAGTAAACGTACCGTATCCCCGACTTTACACTGGTCCAGGACTCTGTACAAGTCGCTTCCGTTAGTGACCTTCTTACCATTTACTGACATTATGATATCACCCAGAATAAGGCG
Source organism: Cryptocoryne crispatula var. balansae (assembly GCA_036172225.1). NCBI lineage: Eukaryota > Viridiplantae > Streptophyta > Magnoliopsida > Alismatales > Araceae > Cryptocoryne > Cryptocoryne crispatula. The sequence goes on along the minus strand of CM069923.1, from coordinate 44,169,473 downwards.
ACCATAGGCATCCCTCTTAGTTGGTAGCAAACCCTGTAACATATTAAGGCCTACGCTTAGACATTGCCGACTGTTAAATTTTGCCACATTAGACGATGATATTTGTGACGATAACGGCAATGCATAATACACTAGGCGTGACCAGTGGCTTTTCATAGTTTCCAAGTCCACAACAAAATAAGGGCAAAGAAGCAAATGAAAGATGCCTCTTACATTTAGGACCACAAAGCAGCAGCACAAATTGTCATGTAGGGGCAAGCACGGATCTGTTGGCTTTTGGGTCCCAGAAAGCAAATCGAACAGGATATAACTTCTAAGGAAAAGTTCGGTGTGAACCACAGAATGGCTCAGACCATCCGTTCCTCGGTTAAAACCCAAAAATGAACATCACTTCCTAGATGAAGACTGGTGGCGGCTCCGATGCAGTAAAACAACATTCTCAACTAATGACATATCAAACCATTTACGTTGGCGGACCATGAACATGGTAATGATGCTCAGATAGGTAGCACAGAGAATAATCACACAAAAATCTTAAAACACCTCAAGTGTATCATGTAGGTTTCATTCACAGATAATAGCTATCTATGCATTAATTAATGAATATAAACACCAAATATTACTTGTCAGAAAAGGTCTAGTTCTCAAGATGCAATGTTGCCACCAGTTCACAACCAAAATGTGTCCATAATCCGCACCAACCTCATCATAATTCAGGTAGCCAATTTCAGTGGTTTGATAAAGTAGCAGAGAACCAGTTATCATCCTTGTTTAGAAATCTACACTTTTTTTTTCTCCCACATACCCTTGATCCAGGCAGAGTAAGCACTCAGATTAAACCATCTTTCTGTGTACTGACCAGTCTTTTCGAGATCATGATAAAACATTGAAGTTGAGATACTATTCTTTGAACGAAGCCTACAAGGCTACTACTCTAACAAAAAGACATTTTCCTAATAACTGGGATTAAATTAAAGAAAGCTACACTACATTGTCATTTATGTTGAAAGCTGACGGTCATAGAAAACTGGACTGACAGCTGTGGTTGATGAATGATTAAAACTATGCCCTTTCTAATGACCCTATAGCTTAGGGTGCAAAGCATTTACTGTGCAGCAGGCTTCTGAACACAACCCTTCTTTCTTATTAGTGAAATGCGGCTAATGGTTGAAAAGATTGTTTTCTTATTTTCATAAATATTATAAAAATTAATGTTAGAAATCAAATAATCGCCAGAGTCAAAAGTCACTCATTAACTAAACCACGAAGCTTCAGACATACCAGAGCACAATAGATCATATAATTTGGTACTTATGTTGCACTTACTGCTTTGCCAGCTGGTCCGTTTGCAGGTGCATCTAGGACAAGTACCCCGCTAACACCAAGCTGTTCTACGGACTGATCTGGTGCAAATTTAATTCCCAAGATAGGCCTTGTTACCTTCCCAAATTTGACCAGCTGTTCAACAATTCCATTGACCTAAAGAGATAAACCACAAATTCCATCAGCAGCTACTTGATGAAACTAAAATAAAAACAAAAACAAAAACTTGATAATAATAAAATAGCAACGATGATGTTATTGAAGAAGATATTCTAAATGGAGGCAACGCACGGTATCAACTGGAATAGCAAATCCAACACCAGAGGAAGCTCCTGATGGGGAGTAGATAGCCGTATTTATTCCAATTAAACTTCCAGAACTATCAAGAAGTGGACCTCCACTGTTTCCAGGATTTATGGCTGCATCAGTCTGGATAACATCTTGGATTGGTCGTCCCGTAGCAGCAGAACTGATTTCCCTCCTCAGTCCACTGAAAATCACCAATAAACATCAATTACTTCATATCCACCAGACATCTAAAAAATGAATGTTGCCTAGCACAAAAACAGCAATTTAGAAAAGTTATTTTGGTGTGGTAGCTGAGAAACTAAAATAAAATTGGTTAAAATAGCATATCTTGAGTATACATTGTGGACTAGTTTTTAAAAACAAAAGGGCACAGTTGATATAAACTTGACCTTGATTTCTACCTGATAACACCTGTAGTAAGAGTATGATCAAGGCCGAACTGCAAATTCCACAAAATGCAACTAAATTAGTTTATACAATAAGATTTATCAGAAATTCATCAAGCAAGAAGCATAAAGCTAAATGTTACAAATGAAAGGGGCCGTACCACCAGAAAACAAATCAAACACAACTAAAGAAAGAGGCACCACACTCACTGGATTTCCAATGGCAAAGACTTTCTGACCAACAAGCAGGTCTCCAGAAATACCAACAGGTATGGGTCTCAATTTATCATTGGGAGCATCAATCCGAAGTACAGCAACATCCTTGTCTTGATCAAAACCAACCACCTTAGCTTCATATGTTGATTGGTCAGCAAGAGTGACCCTGTATAAAACTAGCAATTCTGCATTAATTTGATTGTGAACAGTTACACCATAAGATTAAAATACTTGTTTTTAATGGCAGTTACATAATAGGTAAACAGAAATCATCCTAAGGAAAGCTATTTTTTCAGTTAAAATCAAGCAAACAAGTTATAAATGAACATATAGTTGAAAACAAAAAGTATTCTGCACTGTATACAAATGTGTGTTTAAAACATACAAAAACTGTTATAATTGGGTGAGGCACATCAAGAAATGCACAGATTATACATATCAGCTTTCAAATGAACTTCTGAAATGACATTCTTTGGTTAAAGAAATTTCTTTTTGGATAATTTTACACTTTTTTTTTCTAAGGATACTGCAAATTTAGAAGCTAGCTTCCCAGGAGCCAAAAAAGAAAAAAAAAGGATCCCAGTAATTGAGCATCACATGCTATAAGATGGGTAGAATACAACAACCAACATGGACATAAATGATTGTGTTAAAAAGCATTCAACTTTTCTGTTGTTCTCTTTCAATAATAAATAAATCACTTCTTTTCACCTAGTCAGTTAACATATGCATCTCACTTGCAATAGAGGTTCCATCTCCACTTTTGATTGCAATGAATGTGTTGAGGGAGGGAACACAAATTAAGCAACATCTTCAAGACAGCATATAGATTGTACTCAAGTAAGTTACATAATCCATGGTTATAGTTTAGAAGCTCTCTTTTTCCATCCATGGCTTCTACATTACACAAGTGGCAACGTCAGATAATTAACACAAAGAATTTCTTTCCAACATCCATCCAATCTTTCAAGGATGAGAAAATCATAGGCTGATTCAGCAGATTCTTGCATCATCCTTGCAGAAAACAATAAGAAGAAAGATCTTGGGAATATATATGCATACATATAGTTTCTGTTTTCTTCTCAGCCTGCTATGCTTGACTCGATTTATGTTAATGCAAAGGAGATGAACAATTCATGCAAGGTAAGAAGGTAAACATGGAATGGTGCTTTAAGAAAGTCCTCATCTATAGTGCATAAAGAAGAAAGCACTGGATGTTTATTCGTTCAAAATCATAGCATAGATGTTAAAGAATCTTGAAACAAAAGTAAGGTAATTAAAATTTAACAGCCCTGCAGACAGCCGTAACTTGTATGGATTTCCTTTTCCATCCTTACAATACACATTTCAATTGAGCCATTGTATTTTCAAGGACATTTGTCGACTTTATCAAATTTCACATGGATTGGAAGTCAAGAGAGAAAGCAGGACGCATGGTGACTAAATTAACAAATGGATAGAAAAATATATATATATCTGACCTTAAAAGACACAAATGTAATCGTCGAAATTACATTCATAGATGCTCAAAAAATCAATCCACCGTTTTCAAGCAAAACATGAACAAGGATCAAAATTATGGACACGAAGATCATACAGTCATCTATGCACTTCACATTTTAGCACCTTAGAGCATGTTAGAGGCAGGATCAGCTAAACGGGAGGTCTTTTTGCAAGGCAATAGAAAAAAAAACAACCATCAATTCAATTGATAAGGAACTGCAGACGCAAATTAAAACACAGTAATGAGAAGGTGAGGCAAACTTCTCAACATCCGCAGCATCACCGGAGAAGAAGATCATCGACCAACCTGAGATCAGATGCTCCACGGATGACATGGTAATTGGTGACTATGTGCCCATTCTTGTCCCAGACGAAACCCGACCCCGATCCCTGAGGCACCTCCAGTACGTCCAACGTGAATGCATCCTGTCTGCACATAGTCCACTTATCCATTCAATCGAGCTAGAGCTGGATTCTACTCACATATCAGCACAAGCGGCAAACCTGACGGCGAGATTGGTGATATAGACAACGGACGGGGTGTTCGCCTCGAAGAGGCGCACGGTCGCCAGTTCATCGGTCTGGAGCTTCCGCGGCGGGTTGACCACGAACGCCGATGCGGCCCCAACGTCCACGGCGAGGACGGAAAGGGATATGGCGAGGGATGCCGCCACGACCAAGAGGGAGTCCAGTGTAGACAGCAGCGAGCTCTTGCCGGAAGTTTCCCACGGTTTCTGGGGAGGGGAGGAAGCGTCCTTGCAAAAGCATCGGCCGCGGACAACGCCGCGGAGCACAAGTACGGGGTAGACCCTGCATCGGAGGAGCCTGCTGAAGGGTACCGCGGTGCCCGATGTGGGGAAGGAGAGGCTCCTGACGGGAAAGATGTGGAGAGAGCACGGAGGGCGATAGCGGAGGTGGAGGGTGGAGAGGGCGTTGGTCGACATGGCAGCTGCGGAAGCCATAGTTGCCCCCGACAGCTGCCGGGAAAGAAATGGCGAAAAGAGCGCCGGGGGCTTCCTGGTTTTCTGCGGCGGGGTTTGCGTCCTCTGGTGGCCGGTGCGGTCAGGCCCAGAAGTGCTCAGCGCCACACGCCGGCGTCGACCGCGACGTCGGCGTCACCAAGCTCCCTCCGGAGACGGAACTTCGGTGTGCCAGAGTGAGACCGGGGGGAGAATGATAGGGGGAGACGGGCGCGAGCGAGTGGACGAGAGTATGTGCTGAATCTTCTCTTTTATCTTGGTTGGGGAGTTCTTCCCTGGTCTCTGCTCTTGTGGCGTCAACGAATCCCCAAGTAGCTCTAGAACCTTGCAGGCTCTTGGTGGACCGCCTGTTTGATTTCTCTGTTGGCAGTACCTCTCAGTGTTGGAAGAAGTATCCAATTTCGTATTGATCTTTTCCAGCTGAGAATATTACCAGTTTACTCTTGTAAATCGGAAGCCGTTCTGTTGGTTTGTTCTGTCTGTTCGGCTGAATGGAGGAGGTGCAAGCTCTTCCAAATCCTGAAGAAGACGCTATAGTCAGTAGATTTCGGGAACTATTATCTCCTACTAGACAAATTAATCCTGTTTCCCTTCAATCCATCTCTCCGGAGGACAACCCGAAATGGAAGAGAACATTAATAGTGTCCGTCCTCTCGAGGGGTAAAGTTAGACCAGCTGGCTTTAAAGAATGGGTTAGTAAAATGTGGACTCCTATTGGTCATTGGTCACTCTTGGACTTCCCAAACGGTGCATTCATGCTGATTCTGCAAGAAGAAGAGGATATAAATAAGATCTGTCGACGAGCACCATGGTTTTTCAACAAAGATATTGTCCTTCTTGAAAGGGGTAGGCCAAATACCCCCCCTTCAGCATATTCATTGTCCACAGTAGAGTTATGGATGCGTATATACGATTTACCCCAGGAATTATTAAATAGAGATACAGTCATGAAAATGGCTGCCCAGGTTGGAAATCCCATTCTCCCTAAGCAGGAACTGGCTGATGCCTGGAGTTTTTTTGCTAGAGTCAAAATTTCGCTGAATATAAATGACCCATTACCGACGGAGATTTCTGTCATTTTACCAAATGGAGAAATTGGTGTTTTTGAGCTGGCATTTGAAAGAATAGTCAGATTCTGTTATTTTTGTGGATTATTGGGTCATGAACATACATATTGTGATAAATTAGAGCATATGAATTCCCTAATAAAGCCATCATTTCCCATTACTTTACAGCAGCAACTGCAAGCACAACTGAAATTCAAGTATGGTGAATGGTTAACGGTTGATGGTAGATCTGCTAATGGAGGACTCAGGCCAAATGATTATAGAGTTCGCCCCTTTGGAGGACATACCAATCTGAAGGTTCCATCCAACAATTGTGCAGAAATTGGTTTTTTAAAGCCGATGCCAATCTATAATGATCCAACTACAGCTTTAATGGCAGTTAACATTCCTATTAGTGAGAATCAGTCTTCACTGAAAAAATGTCAATCATCAACAGAGGCACCTATGGATACCCCGGACACCTTTGCTTCTGCCTAAACAAACACTTTTTCCACATATCCCATCGGTGCAAATGTTCCAAATCGAAACTCAAGGAAAGTTATCGAAATTTGTGAAACCAATACTTTTGTGACTACCTTGGACAAATTACCACATCTATGGGAGATCAAATACACATCTCCGGAGGTACAAAACAAAAATAGTTTTTCATTTCCGGTTGGTTATAAAGAGCTTACGTCTGTTTGCAAGTCGGCCAATATTAATCTCCACAGTAAAATTTTAAAAGCCCCAATGGACAGAAAAACCTCACCACATCTGGCAGTCAAGAAGTCAAGTCCAATTGATAAATCAAAGCACAAGGCTAAGAGGAAAGTTTGTATTCATGAATTAGCAGAGGAAATGGAGCTTGCATCCTCTTCAAAGTCTGGATCTTCATATGAGCTGAATAAATGGGCTTTGGTAGCTAGCCCCTCAAGGCTGCCAATTCACAAATGAAGATAATATCTTGGAACTGTCGGGGTGGGAATGGGTACCCGACAGTCCAATATTTAGATAGGCTCACCCATTCCATAAACCCGGACATATTTTTCATTTCTAAAACTAAACGTAGTCTGAGTTCTTCCTCAAGCTTCTTCAAAATCAGGAACATCACCAATTTTATTGTGGTACCAGCTTCTGGAAAAGCTGGAGGCCTGTGGCTCTGGTGGAATGAAAATATAACAGTCAAAGAATTGTTCAAATGTGATACTTGGATTGCAGTGTTGGTTACAGATAGTGCTTCCTTGGGATCTTTTAATTTAATCACTACCTATGCTCCAACTAATCATCGAGATAGAGTTATTATGTGGCACCAAATGACATCCTTTATGAAAAAATCAGCACAACCAGTTTGCTTAGTGGGTGATTGGGCTGTATTCGGTATAGTCATGAAAAATGGGGAGGAGCGGCTCCAATTCAATCCCACTTAGCCAAATTTGAATATTTCATCCGGAGTAATGGTTTAGTGGATATTAGAACTCATGGTCCGACCTTCACTGGACTAATAGAAGAAGCTTCCATTACAATGTTCGAGAAAAAGTTAGACCGCTCGTATGGCATCTATGAGTTGGGTGAACAAATTTCCAAATGCCAAGGTATGCTCCCTTCCGGCTTATTGTAGTGATCATAGTCCTATTCTTTTAATTACTAATCCAAAGCCCGGACCGGTAAGAAAAGTTTTTTCAAGATGGAATCAGCCTGGTTCACTCATCCTACTTTTAGACATAGAGTCACCAACGCTTGGAGTTCAAGCCCCGAGCTTGTGTCAAATTATAGTAGGAAGATGGTGTATATCAGAAATGATATCCTGAAATGGAAAAAAACTGATTTTGGGAATATTAGTAAACGGTGCTGAAATTAGAAATAAGTTACTTTCTCTTCAAGATATTCCAGTCGATCAACATCATATAGATTTGGAATTGGAGCTACAGAACAAGCTTTGCCGGCTTGAAAACTTGGAAAATTTATATTGGAGGCAAAGAGCAAAGGCCGATTGGTTAAATCTAGGGGACAAATGCACGAAATTCTTTCATATGAAGGTTATAAACAGAAGGAGATGGAACCGAATTCCGGGGGTGGTCAAGGCAGATGGTAGCTGGTCCTGTAGCTGGTCGGATATTCATTCTGTATTTATTTCTCATTTCTCGCAGATTTTTAACTGCCGGAATTTTTCTCCTCAATGGCTTAATTTCCCTTTTCATATGTTAAAAAAGCTTTCGGAGGATCAGGGTATGAGTTTAATGCAAAATCCAGGAGTTGATGAAATTAAAGAAGCTCTCTTTTCTATGAAACCAGATAAGTCACCTGGACCAGATGGTATCACTCCGGGTTTTCTTCAACAATTTTGGGATATCACTTAAAATAAGATCATTAACCTTGTGCAGTACATGTTTAATTCACATGAGATCCCCCCAGGTCTAAATCATACTATCATATCCTTGATCCCTAAAAGGGAGAATCCGATGACTCCAGAGTTTTATCGACCCATCAGTCTTTGCAATGTAATTTTTAAAATTTTTACTAAGTTGCTGGCTGGTAGGCTTAAAAAAATTATGTCTACCATTATTTCTGAGTATCAGGCTGCATTTGTTCCGGGCCGGATGGGGATTGATAATATTATCCTGGTTCAAGAGACTTTCTCATCTTTCAGATTTAAAACAGGTAAACAGGGGCATTTCATGGTCAAGTTGGACATTAGTAAGGCTTTTGATAGCATCCAGTGGAGTTTTATAAAAGGTATGTTACATGGTTTTAACTTTCCTGCAAAAATTATTAGTATCATCATGAGCTGTATATCTACTGTCACATATTGTATTAATCTCAACGGGCAAAGATCTGATGTCATTATTCCGGAGAGGGGTATCCGTCAAGGATGCCCTTTATCTCCGTATATTTATATCATGGGAGCTGAAGCTTTGACTGCTATCATTAAGTCTTTTGCTGAGCAAGGTAAGTTTAAAGGCATTACTTTAAGTAGAGGGGGACCGAAGATTACACATTTTATGTATGCAGATGATATAGTGATGTGTGGTCAGGTTAACATGGATGATGTTGCAAATATGATGAAAATTCTGGATCTATATCAATCTCTATCGGGCCAGTCGGTTAATCTTGAGAAATCTAGTATTCTATTTAGCAGAAATGTGCCAACTGATCTACAGGATCAGATTTGTCAGTTTACTGGTTTTGGCCGAGCTTCTCCGCATGACAAATATTTGGGCATTCCCCTTGGGCTTTCGGACCATAGAATAAATCACTACACATGGATGGCTGAGAATTTCTATAAGAGGCTGGCCGGGTGGAAAACTGGGATGTTGTCTACAGCGGGCAGAACAATGCTTATAAAATCCACTATGAACCAACTTCCTATTCATGTTATGAGCTTGAGGAAAATTCCATTGGGCCTTATTAATCAATTAGACAGATATCAAAACAATTTCTGGTGGGCGCATAAGGAAGGGGAAAAGAAAAAGTTACATTTAAAGAACTGGAACTCTATTAAAAGACCCAAAACTAAAGGCGGGCTTGGAATTAGAGATCTTGCTACCCTCAATGAAGCTCTTCTTCTTAGATTGGCGTGGTGTTTTGTCCATGAAAATCACAAAATGTGGGTGAAGGTTTTAACGGCTAAGTATTTAAAATATCACAGTTTTTGGGAGGTCAAGCCAAAGAAGGGTAGCTCGGATGTTTGGAGGAATATACTTCAAGCCAGAAAACACCTATCTAAGGTTTGTGTTTGGAAAGTTAAAGATGGGTCTCACATAAACATATGGAATCATCATTGGATCCAGGATAACAGAGGGCCCCCGGAGTGCAAAACTTCTAATTCTGATACATGTCTCATCAAGGTTCAGGAGTTGATTTCAAATGGGCAGTGGAATAGGGAACTTCTGGAAAATCACTTTACTTCTGCCTCTATTGAGAGAATTATCAGAACCCCGATATATGAGGATGAGCAACAAGATAAGTTGGTGTGGCCTCTTGCTTTAAATGGTATTCTAAATACTAAATCAGCTTATAGGTACCTCCATGACCTGAAAGATTTTCCAGGTACCTCGAATCAATTAATTTGGAAAAAATTGTGGCATCCCAAATTAAGTCAGATATTTCCCCAAAAAATTATAATTTTTCTTTGGAAAGGCTTGGGAAACTCTCTTCCAACAAATGTGGTTGTATCCAAAAAATGTCCTCAGGTGGAGAGCATTTGTACGATTTGTCTTGAGGAACCAGAAGACCTGGAACATATTTTATTTAGATGTAACCGAAGCAGGGCAGTCTGATTCGGATCTTCTCTAGGCCTTAACCATAATTGGCTTAATCGAGATGCTCATACTATTATAGCTACCTTTATGGATTGGATTTTGAAAAACACAAACTGGGAGTGTTACCAAGGGGTTTTAGGGATCATCACCATTTGGCATCTATGGAAAAGTAGATGTAAAGCTGTTATGGAAAACCTTCATCAACATCCGATTCAAATCATTGAATCAATCAAGCGGGAAACAAAATTTTTATGTTCGCAGTATCAATCTATTCATATTCATATCAGATGGCAATGGATTCCCCCGCCTCGATCTCACCTGAAATTCAATGTTGATGCAGCCACTGACGGTCGGAAAGGGGCTATCGGCGTGCTTATAAGAGATTTCCGTGGAAGCATTTTGGAGTGGAAAGCTGTGATTTCCACCTCAGTCGATCCCTTGTTGCTGGAGGCAGAAGCTATCGAACAGGCCTGCTCGTCATCTTTTGGGAAAGTTGTTCTATCATTATTGAGAGTGATGCGCTTTTGGTGGTTAATGCTATAAATTGCAAGGAGCAGGTTCCTTGGAAGATTACCAATCGTATTCTCCGATGCCGGCGTCGCCTTGAGGCTGTCTCTGCTGCCGTCGACTTTTGCCCTAGGGAGAGAAATGAAGCCGCACATCGCTTGGCGCGGTGGACACTTCGGCAATCTCAGAATTTCAACTGGACGACGTCTTTAATTTTTCTCCCTTCTAATGTTTTGGATCAGGTGCGGCTGGACGCACCGGTGGATATTCCGCCTACTGGGCGTGGATGACTTTGTAAATTTTGGTGTTTCTTTTTTATATATACATATTTTGCTTGTTGACCAAAAAAAAAAAAGAGTGGACGAGAGTAGGCCAAGAGATTAACCGGCGGTAGACTGCTAATAATATCTTCGTTCAACTATTTTTCGAAGATTACATCACATGATCTTGGAATGGATTCTATAACAGATGACCTTATCTTCTTAGCAAAGGTGTTGGATCGGTAAAATAATTCCTTAGACAAACTAACAAAGGTGTTAGATCGGTAAAATAATTTATCATTTATTAACAGTAGCATTTTAAAACTTTGTGAATGAGAATAGTTTGGGTGGGGGGTGACTTCCTTCGGCCCATTGGACAAGCCCAGTAGCCCACGGCGCGCGCGCAGCCCGAGCGTGCCTGCGGGGCCCAGAGTCCATCTGTACAACCTACGAGAGGGAGCCACGTGGCAACTCCCCCCGCTGTCCAGCTCGAGCGAGCGGGGGAAGGGAAAACTCTTAAAGGAGGGGGAGCAGCAGCAGCAGCAGCAGTAGTCGGGGCCCGCCCGAGCCAACGCGCGCGCTGGCCGTCTGTCGCTCACCAGCCAGCGCAGCAGGTGGCTTTCCCTCGTCCCCTCCCCCGCCATGGCGTGAACGGGGGCGAAGTGGAGGGAGGCGCACAGACAGCGGGGAAGGGACGCTCGCATCTCACGTGCGGGACACCATGGCGAAGACCAAGGGCCGCCATCACTATCCGTTGCCGAGGTTTCCCCCGGTTGACTTCCCGGGCTCATTCCGCGACAACATCCAGATGTTCGTCTCGGGCTACGGCGACCTACTCGAGGACAACCCCCGCGGAATGCCAACCTGGTTCACGGTGCTTGCCGATCAGAAGTCCGGCGCCGGGGTGCCCCTCTTCACAGTGGAGGAGTACGTACGCAGTCCGACTGATCAATCCTGTGCTCACTGCAGCCGCACCGGTACAACCCGCCCCCTAGGTTTTCCTTTGTGGTCATCTTCTCATTGGGTTGATTCCGGCGAACGCTGTTGCGATGCTCCGGTGTTGCTTCGGGCCTTCCGTGTGTCTAGGGTTTTTGCCTTTGAATTCTCTGTTTTGCGGGGAAACCCATGGCTTCGTGCGTTGTAACGGAGATTCTTGCAGGGTGGAGCAGACACTTTATGTGCAAGTACCGGTATCACTTCATCATCCCCGCCGAGGATGGGTGGGGTGAGCATCTGGATCCTGATGACATTAACCGCACCACCCACCTCCTTCACGGGATGATCCACGGCAGCGGGTTTGGTCACCTCATCCAGATGAAATGGCCTGACGGGGAGGTCAAGTGTATCCCCGGTGGTGTCCTTATGGATCTTTGGGACCGTATCTGCACTTCCCTGCGCACCAGGTCAATCAGAGACATTTTTTATGGAGGAATGAAGAGGGATACTAGGATTAAATGGTCACCCACCTAATTTCACTTGCTAAAATTTAACATTTGTTTGCCTATTTTGTTTCCCATGTTTGTGACGTACAGAGAAGTGTCGGTGGTGGATACCGCTTGCTGGAAGGCTATGGAGCTTAGGTTACTTTTAGGAGTGGCAAGGAGGACGCCCTGGTATGGCATCTGGGACTATACCAAGTTTCATATTGAGGCTTTGGGTGCAACAGAGGTGAAATACAAGAAGTCGGCCAAGCTCCTTAGCTCCATCGACTTGGATGGTCTGATACAGAGCGAGGTTGATGGGCGCATAGAGGAAGGGCAGGAGCTTAAACGAATTGTAAACACCTATCGCCAAAAAAGTGAGATGAGCAGGAAGCTTAGGGTGATCGAGACTCTTGGAGACTTGTTGAGGTACATGCTGGATCTCCTTGAACTGGAGAAAAAGATGAAGCCAATCTCTCCTCCAACGCCACAGCCATCACCATCCTTGTCATCAAATGCCATGGTAGAATGCTCTAACAAGAAGTTCATAGCTGAGGCCAGGGACTTCAGCGAAGTTGCGGCCAAGCTGGATAACCGTTTCCCCTTGAGCAGTCTGCTTAATGCTGCCGAGGCAATTGCAGAGGTCCTACGGGTTGGAACAAGGGGTCAGCACCCCAGTACTGGTGCTGGAGCATTATTGAAAATGACAATGACAAGGAAGGAGCTGCGAGATGCAGCTATCACCAGGGTCCGCAATACCGGTCTTCTTGATACTGTGCTCAAGAATATTGTTGATTGCATTGTTAGTAACCATGTTGTCCGTCGTCTTTATAACCAGTCCTCAGGTGTCCTAGAATACACCCTTGAGGATCGCCAACCTCCAGAAAATGCAACTGAAGTAGTTGCTGCTATTGGCTTTGCGCCGTGCAGCACAGGATCGACTATGAGCCTGGTACATGTCCAAGTAAAGAGTGACCTGGCATGGGTATATGAGCATGTGCTTCTAAAGGGTCCTTATCAAGAGGCTGTTTCTACTGTTTTGATGAGCAAGCGGTGGCTGAAGGTGTGGCCTCTGGGGACTGAAAAGAATTGTAGACTGAGGTTTTTGTGTCAATGGACGCCAAGTGATGGGCTTCTCCACCTTCTGAAACCTCCAGAAGTGGAAGTGGTTTTGGAGCCTGATGTGGTAGTAGGATCACTAATGAGGGAAGCGGAGAAGTCATTGAGGGAGACCTACTGTGTGATGGAGGGTTTTCGTGCCACAAGACTGGAGCAAGTAAATGGAAAGGTACTTGTGACAGGTGTTGGAGTAGACTTGGAGAAGGAAAAGTTGATTTTTGAATGCAATGAAGATGGGGAAGAGGGTGCCTCTTCCTCTTTGGGAGATAGCAATGAGGAAGGCATGGTGGGTTATGCAGCAACATTGTTGCAAAGAAGTTGCAATGGTAATGATGTATCAAGATGATACTTCGTCTTACTGAAGGGTATCCTGGGGTACAGGAAGGTGAAAACTTTGGACGGTGATAACTCCCAACATCTTAGCAGATTAACCTTCATGTGATAATAGTATCCGAGCAATTAGCTATGGAGAAGATCCATTTTTTTGTCTCATCAAATGTATGACCCTACCTATGTGACAATAGCATAGAAGGACCATCCGTTGTGTTCTATTTATCAGATGCATGATGACCCTGGTTTTTGCTCTCTGTATTTTGGGGTAGGAATCTTGTTGGTATGGGGTATACTTGAATTGTCAGTGCTTTATACTCACCATGTACTTTTGCTCAATGTTACATGAAAAAGGGTTCCTTAGTTTAATCGTAGTTCTTTCATTTCTAAAGCAAAGAACAGCATACATGAATTAACAGGTGAATATATTTGAAAAGTATGTTGCTTCTGTAGTACATGCACTATTGCTTTCAAAGGGAAGGAACGAAAGAGAAGAGTAAAACATCTTATGGGCATTGCAGTTCCTTGTGTATCATCTTGGTGTCTGTGCAAGCAATAGTTGCCTTCTTCTATGCATTGGTGGTGCAATCATCACGTAATGTTAAGGTCAAAGAGGTAAAATGTTTCTTATTGTATTTCTTGATTTTTTTCATGTTTCTGACATTTCCTTACATCGTAGAGAAAGTATTTCAATTCAATAGTATTATGTTATCTATTTGTTTCATAGTTGAAGAAAAATATTCTTGATGATCTTACATCTAGGTATTTCGTAGTTTACATTCTTGTCAGTTTGGAATCTGAAAACCAGTCGTTCTCGATTTTCCCTATAGCTAACAATTGTATGTTTTTTTTTTCAAAACAGCAGAAACAGAATACAGCCACTTTAGAAAATTGTGAATATAATGTAATATATCTATGTGATTATTGGTCCTACCTAATTCCCTGTAGTCTACATTAGCAGAAGGGCTTTGCAATTCTTGCTTGGGGATTTCTGATTTATTTCCAGACTTACTGACTTTTCTTTTATTCGTGATCTGCTAAATATTTATTTTTCTCATTCGACCTTTTGGAAGCAGCGATTACTAGATATGTTCGGGAGTGTATGAAAAATACAACAAGGAGGGATTGATGATGTTGGGAGTCTTTTCTCTCGTCTTATCATCATCCAAATGCGAGAACCAGCAATAAGGAGGCCCTTTTCTTGGCACGCTCGGTATAGTTCTTCGTTGTTTTCCCCATATGCCTTGTCACTCAAGTCACCCTTTTTAAGAAACATGTTACAAAGGGTGAAATAAAGAAGAGTAAAAGTGGGAAAAGAACACATCTAAACTTTTTAACAAGTGCATTTTAATTTATCTAAAATGTATACTACTTGATAGGAAAATAAAATATTATTAAAAAAATTCAAGTTACACTCGAGTGTCTTAATGTAGATTTACATCTTGTAGTCTTGAAGTGGACCAGAATCGAAATCAACATCAAACTAACTTGGGAACCGGTTCAATGCGCCATGGTGGGCAGAATTGACCTGGCCTCGTTTAGACGGATGCTACATAGAATGAGAATGACCAAGGAACGCTTACTTCATCAAGCCTTGGGAAAGAAACACTTACTTGAACGTGCATTTTCGGTGATCTTACACACTGTCTGTGTGAACTGGGAGGGAGCAAGCTACGGCAATCCGCATGCCATGTTCTAATCTGGGGCCTAAGTTTTTGAGATTCATGAATATCCTATTCTCCCCCCTCCTCTTGCCAATCAGAAATTAGAAGCTCGCCGTTCAGCTGGGGCACACGCGCTCTTGATCGCGGATGGTGGGGGGTGGATCAACAGGGAGCAAGCATGTTCTTCAGGGGATGATGGGGTATATCACTACCTTCCCTGTCGCCCTCCCCGTCTCGAGATAAGCAAAGGCCTCTGCTACTCGGGCAAAGGGGAAGGGCCCCTTGGGATCCACCACCGGCCTCACCTGTCCGCTCTCCAGGTACCGGTTCATCCTGGCCAAGACCTCGCCGTCGGAAGTCACAACGAACCTGAACCCCGGGGGGACGACGGGGCCTGTCAGAAACACCACCACGCCGCCGCCTTCTTTCACTGCCTTGGCAGCCTTCTCTCCCTGCCCTGTCAAGTAGCAGTAGCAGCAGCAGCATATTATCGTATCATCAGGTCATTAATATTATATGTGATAGCTCGACCACCTGCACCTTTTGATCAGAGGAGATGTATAAGCAACAGTCCAGCGCAAACGTACGTACCGACAGCATCAAAGACTACATCAAACTTCTCCGGCAGTTGTTCAATGCTTTCCTTGGTGTAGTCGATCGCCGAGTCGGCTCCCAAACTCTTGAGCAAGTCCAATTTGTCGGTACTGGCGGTGGCGGCAACCTTGGATGCGCCGTAAACGTGCTTTGCCAGCTGGGAATTAATTAATCAAAAGAAACAGAAATAAATAACAGGAGGATGTGGTTGTGCATGTGCCGTCGTATCGTCTTCTCTTCACTTTCGATCATTAATTTGCCACCAGCGCAGCGGACGAAGAAAATAAATAAAATGCGGGAGAATATTATGTATGTAGACCTGAATAACAAGGGACCCGACACCGCCGGCACCACCGAGAACGAGGATCGACTTGCCGGCGGAGAAGCCAGCCTTCTCAAGGCCTTCGTTGGCTGTTTCGATGGCAAGAGGAAGCCCGGCAGCCTGGGCGAAGTTTATGTTCCTCGGTTTCAAAGCCAGGAGCTTCTCCTCCACCGCCGTGAACTCCGCCAGGGACCCAAACTGTTTGGGATTCTCGAGAGCTTTCTCGTTGATGTTCCCGTACACTTCGTCTCCTTCCTTAAAGCTCTTCACTCCGCCACCGACCTTGACCACTATGCCGGCAACGTCATATCCCGGAACAGTCTGCGTTTTGTTCAATATAATTAATATAAGAACAAACAAGCTGTACGTTTATATACGAAGATATACGCAGTATGGGCCCGTGCGCCGGGGTACAAGATCATATATATATAACTCACCGGGAGGGGCGAATCCGTGGCCTTGAATTTGCCCTGCCGCCGCTTGGAATCGACGGGGTTGAGGGCGGCGGCCACCACCTTGACGAGGACCTGATCCTCGCCGACGTCGGGCACCGTGACTCCCTCGTCAAGACCCAGCACCCCCACGTCGCCGTACTCGCCGTAGACCCAGGCCTTCATATTATTCTTGGCGGGGGGGAACGCCGCAACGTCCGCAGTCGCCGAGGGAGCTGCTGCGGGGGAAGCCGAGTACTGGGACCCGGCGCCGGCGGAGGCCATCGTCGCCGGGGGGAGGCGCAGGCGCCGACCGCTCCTCCTGTTGCTTCTCCACGGAGCCGGTGGTAGTACGCCCCTGGGGCCGGAGCTCCTTCGCGGAGATGGGAGGGTGATCGGGGAGGTCGAACTAGTCTTGGGGGAGGCCAAGGAACGGAGGATGGGGAGGGCGGTGGCGGCACGGAGGGTGACCTCCATGAGTACTGGCGGCGGCCTGCCGCGCTCGTCGCTCGCTCGATGCCGAACGAAGAAGGTCTCTTCTTTTCCGTCCCTGCGGTGGCCGCCGGTTCGCGACGTTGTCACTCGATGAGGATAAGGGAGGAGTGAGTGCTCACGAGATTTTGGAACAGTACTGCTCCGGAGAGAAGAGAAGTGGGACGACAAATATATATATATATATTCATTGTGATTCCTAAATTAGATGGCATCGAGCCGAGATGTGTGCGCCCGGCCCAAGGAGAAAAACAAGATAGGATCGCATGGTACTAGGTGCGTCTAAAAATCCGATAAACTTGGACTATAAAAAGTAGTAAGTTGTTAGTAATTAAGTTGTCGATGGTGAACTTGTTCAGTTAACGAATACAAAAAATATAAGAAAGAAGGATTTATCGATTTGACAATTAGATTTTAAATTCACGGGCTTTTTGACGGAGACGAAAACCGAGACGATCGATCCACTGATGTTCTGAGTGGTTTGGAGCCGTCATCTTCGTGACGACGATTCTACATCTTTTGTAGTTGCGGCACCTATTGGGCCCCCCTATTGGGCTCCGATAAGGGCCCAATCTCTGGATCAATCCTCGGGGAAGCCTTCTAGAAAGTAGGTAAGGCAGGTCATCGGAGCCACCAACGGAAGCCGCTGCACCGCAGCTTTTATAGGAGGCTTTTTAAGTTTTGCGAACGTTGCTATGGCGTAAGGCTGCGCAGTTGCTCTCCGATCGAGATCTTCCACTTCCTGGGAGCCGGCGACGACGGCTGCGCGGCGGAGACTCGAACCAACCGGTCGCGGACTGCTTCTTGATGAGAGCTTCGTCGACCAGCCCGGTAATCCATCGTAACGACCGATGCCGACATGCTTGCCTCTGTACCGATCGGAAGGTCGGAAGGAGAAGATGACGACGATCGGATGCTGCGCTGCCGCCGCGGCTTTGATTAATTTGATGTGGAGGATGGATGGCGTTCCGGGCGGGCGGGTGCTGCTGTTCACGGACGGTGGACACCGACACCGCCCTCCTTTCCTTCTTTCTCTCCGTGTGGCTGACGGCGCCGGAGGAGGGGACGACGACGGCTGGTTTCTGTATCATAACCGCAGGAGAGCGAATTGTCTCAGTTCCTTCCTCGGTAGAGAGAGTACTCCCAGTTCTTAATGTATTGTACCCCATATATATCCAGTTTCATACTTTTGATGAACATGAACAATTGAACATATCTATAAAGTCAAAATCTGTTTTACACGTGTGCACATTCTGCATGGAAATTTTCCCAAACTGTATTTTGCTATGTTTGCTACAGACTTATCAGACAGGAAGGGTAGATGAAAGAATAAAAATGAGCACATACCAGAGGTCAAAGCAAATATAGAGTGGAATTTAGAGGAAAAGAAAGAAGCAGAGGCACAATTTGCGGAAGAATTGGAACCAGCAACTGAAGATAGCACAACAGATAATATGGATCAACTGTATGTCCCTCCATTCACTGTTAAAGCGCAGGATATCCTAAATTCACAAACAGAAAAATTGGACAATGAGATGACACCCAATAAGGATAACCTAAAGATTGAGGAATGCAAGGTTCTTGATACAAACAAAGAAGCTTCAAGTGCAGACACTTATTCAGCAAGTGAAAGGTTACAAAATGAGATAGCATCTAGTGGGGATAACACAGAGACCAAGGAATGCAGGATCCTTGATATAGATAAAGAAGCTAAAAGTGTAGATGTTGACTCAACAAGTGATGACTTAGAATCAAGAACTGAACAGCTAGAAGAAAAAAAAGCAGAAGAGGTTAAATTTCAAGAGGGTGTACAACAGCAAGTAAAGGGCGTCCGTGAGAATAATTTCCCAGCTTTTCGATGTCCAGAGCTGAAACAACGCAAAAACACTGGTCTTTCTCAATTACAACTTCAATATGATAGTACAGAATCAATACATTCAATAAGAGAGATTGGAGTAAATGACTCAAGGGTAACTGTCAGAGAGAGCAACTTAACAGCAGACAAGAACAACAATAGTAACAGTGACGAAGGAGGATACCTGAAGGGAGAGGAAAATGATGAGGTGTCCGAGGAAATTAGGGATTCTTGTACAATGCATGATGTCAAAAGTGATCCAATAACAGTAAAAGAAATTGCAGAATGGACTTCAAATTTTGTGCCAATTAAGGATACTGATTTTCCTGGATCACATCTTGAAGAAGCTGAAAATGAATCCGTTGCAAATGAAAGCAAAGAGAGAGTACATACAAATGAAATGACTGATGTGTGCAACATGTCTGAAATGTATTCACCTAATGTGACCGACAAAATGTCACACAAAAAAGAAGAAAATAAGCTTGAAGATTATGTTTCTGTAGCACCAGAGAGATCAGAATATAAAGTACACAACACGGCCAAGGAACAAGAGAACCCAGAACAGGCTAAGGTTTGTAAATCTGTGTGTGACGCTGCTTTGGAAAAAGTAAAGAAAGACATTTTATGTTCTTATGAAAGTAATAAAGCATCTGGTTTGGACCAAAAAAATAAGATAGACATGGAAAGAAATATGATTGTAGAAGTGATAGTGGACTTCCACAGGGAAGAGACAAACAAGGTCCCTCCTGAACTTGAAATATCGTTAAAACGGGAAAATGGTTCTTGTGGTCTTCCAGATGATGAGACAGATAATGAAACAAAGGACACATGCACGGGCATGAACAATGAGGAGTTACCAAAACACCATCACAATAGACATCAAGATACCATTGCCCCAGAGGGATATCTTCAAAATGTGGAAAACAAAACAGAAGATGTAATAGAGAAAAACACTCAACCAGATGATGCAAATCAAACCATTGAAGAAATCAAGGAAGAAACAAATGAAATTGAGGAACACTTTAACTTTGTTCCCGAAGAGAAAAAAAATAAATCAACAGGCATAAGCAATAATAAAGATGAAAAAGATACACATGAGACATTGGTTATAGCCTGCTCAACAATGGAAGCTGAAATACATGAACTGCTGGCCTGTGAACCTCAGGCAACAGTTACAAAGACAGAAGAAAATCTGTGTGCACCGATAGCCAATACAACCAAAGATGTTGAACATGAGATCTCATCTATTCGCATGCTTGCAACAGAAGTTGAACATGAATGTTCTGCTCCTGTCCTTACTTGTCCAATAGAAGAAAATGAAAACAAAAAGGTCACCACTACTATGGCATCCAAGGATGAGGATGAGAGTATAGAAGTTGGCCAGAAGAAAAACGATTCACAAATTGTTAAAATTAACCTGTATGCAGAGGATATTTCAAAACGAGAAAGTGAGCTTGACAAAGAGAAAGAAAAGCCACAAGGACATGAACTTACCAAGAGATGTGAAGGAGATGATGATAGTCAGAAGCTAGAAACTGATCCTGAACCCATGAGTTCAGGAGATCAACTGGCTGAAGGGCATATGTCTGATGAAGGAAAAGATACGCCTAAGAAGACAAATTGCTCTAGAAGAGTAGAAATGATAACCCAGGAAGAGGAAATGGAACGTGAGGATCCTGGAGACCACACAATTGAACAGACACCTGATGACGAGGTGGTAACAAATTACTGATCTTTCTTTCTTTCTTTCTTTCTTTTTACTTAATTTTATGACATCGGTACTTAATGGATTTGGATGCATTGCAGAGCACCAACCTTGAGAAGTTGAATAGAGAGATTAAAAATGAGCACATACCTATAATGAAGGAGGTATGAGATTGAAGCCAAAATTTGATGTTCTTTGCCAATATATTCATTCTTAACAGATCTTTCACAGCTTTAGGTTTATTTCATAGATATAGGATTTAAAGCTTTTGACATTAGCTGTTACGGGCATAGAAAAAGACAAATAAATATCTGAACCAAGAAAATGTGATGCAGGATGAGCGGCATGGTAAAAGCAATGCCCTTTTGCCTGCCAATCATAAACCAGGAGTACAAATCCTAGAAGTCAGTTATGAGCAGCAGCAAGATCCCAAGTTCCACAGAGAGGAAATCATTAATGAAGCGACGAACATCCCATGTCCAATAGAGAACATATGCGACAAGCATGAAGAATATACAAGTGAACCTGAAAAAGCATTTGGGAGAACTGAAAAAACTGATTCCACCATTGATATCTATAAAAAAGAAGAAGGTGAATGCAAAAGAGACTTCCTGGTCCCTCCAACAGTAAACACAGATGTAGATGGAAGAATAGACAACGATGGTCAAAGCATGGGCTGTTCCACTGTCAAGCTTTGCAAGCAAGATATTTCAAAGTATGATAAAGAGCTCCATCTACAGAACGTTGATATCATAGTACATGATGACCACTTATCCTTTCGAAAGGACCAGGAAAAGACATGTAAAGAGCATAATTTCTACCAAATACAGGAAGAGGAAAACAACGGAAGCAAGTGTGACAAAGCAGATAAACTACCAATGGGAAATAAAGAGGTGATGACAGCAAACTTCTACTTATGTTTTATTTATTGTATCTGACTCTAATTTATGCCAAATACTACATGTTTGATCTCTGTGGAAACCTCAGATTTTATAATCTTAAAGAAGCATCATATTTTTTTAAACTAGATATCTTATGGGCTCAATATATATAGGAATTCACAATGTAGGCTCCAAGAAATCTTGCAAATTTTGATGTAGGGAGAACCCTATAACTGAGAAGACTTTAAAGTGTGAACCACATTTTAATCTTTTGAGATTCATTTGAGTTAAATGAAAATATGACCTCTTCCCACCAAACTTTCAATATTTTGTTATATCAAACAACCACACGCCCTTGATTAACCACCACAACCACTCATACACAAAAGTCATTCATCACAAAACACTTGAAGACATATCCCAATGGCCTTATAAGAATTTGCTTTTTTGTAATTTTTGAGTTTTGTTTATTTGTGTTTTTTAGTTGCTTTGGGTTTTGGGACTACTTTGTTATATATTTCTTATTTGTCTGCTTGTTATTGCTGACTTTTCGGTCCTTTGGTTTTTCTTTGTGCGTGTTGACTTTAGAAATGTCATTTGGGAATACCTTGGGTATAGTCCCTTTAGCTTAGTGTGGGATTGGCTTTGGGTTCCAAATTAGTAAGTTTCAATCTTAACTTCAGTTTAGGATTTTGGAGTGTTTAACTTTCGGATTTGGAGAACTTGGGGTATTTTGAACTGGGAATTGGGATTCCACAATTGTATGCTTTCTAGACCCCTGAACTTCTTATTTCAGTTCAGATTTTTTGGATTCTAGTTTTCAGGTTTAAGTTTCTGGACATTGAAGATTTCAATTTTAGTTTTTCCCACCTGTTTTCAATTTTTCTTTGTTTTTGTGCTATTTTATTTCTGTCTACTTTTTTAGGTCATTTCTGATCTGTTTTTTCTATTTTCTGTTTTCATTTATTTTACCTTTCACCCTTCACCTTTTTGTTTTCTGTTTTCCTTTCATTTTTAGTTTTCTTTTCTTTTCTGTTTTCATCTAGTTTTTGTTTTGTTTTCTTTCACCTTATAGTCCATCAATATATATACATGATGTAACCTCAGATTCAAAGATTTGATATCTTTTGTTTTTGGAAATTCGTTTTCCTTTTGAATTTGGATTTGATTTGGTTAGACCTTAGCATTGACTTCTTAGGAAAATAGATGGTATTCCATAAAAGTACTAACTATGGTCAAAATTATATGTTGAGGTTGTTAGGTTCTTTGAAAATTTGTTTTGACCTCTCCCCGTCGGATGGTGCGAAGATCCGACGTTAATTACATCGAGATTACTCGAAAACCCTTGATTAAGCGTCATAGCAATCCATGAAAGTAGAAGACATACATCCACAAAAGTAAAGAACTCAAAAGGGCATCGGCCTTCTGGGTCCGATGAGATGCAAACCGATTTGAAGACTTGAGTTGAATCAATTTGTTTGATTGATTTGGTTTGTTGTTTTGGTTTAGTTTTGATTTGTTTGATTTTGGACTTGATTGGTTCAAGTTTTGTTTTGATTTCAGTTTTGATGTGCTTAAAGTTTTAAGCAGGTTTGGATTTTTTTATTTGGTTGATTTTGATTTTTCTGATTTTTGAATTTTCTGGTCTTTGAGTTGATTTTGATCCACGTTTGAGTGTGTGGAATGTTGTTTATTTGATTCCTTTTGGGAAGAAGTTAGTGACTTTTAAGTGGATTTTCAGATTACTAAAATCAGATTTTTGAAGTTGATTAGAATCTGTGTTGGGAGATCGCTTAAATCCGATTTTTTGTTGCAGATTGAAATCTGGTTTTTTTTTTGTTGACAGATTTAATTTGAATCTGAATTTTCTGTTTTGGATTCGGTCCAAATCTGATTTTTTTGGCAGGTTTTATGTTGACAGATTTAGTTGAAATCTGATTTTGCTTTAGCAGATTTTTTGTTTGAAATCTAATTTCGGTTTGGTTTGTTTCAAAACCGGTTCAATTTTGTTAAAGATCGATTGTTTATTGAACCGGAATGAGTTGAACTTCAGATTTGGTTTAGTTCTGATTTTTTATTGTTTCGGTTTTCAGATTTAATTTAATTCTGTTTTTTATTTTCTGTTTGAATTTGAATTGGTTTTAATTTCGTTTTGGCGGTTTGCATCGCCTCCGACCTATCGGGCCTCTTTGAATGCCCGGTTTCGTGCATCGATATGAACATCAAAGTTTCATTCATTGAAAGATAGGATGAAGTACATCGGTGTACAATATGATTAATCCTTCCCCCAATATAGGTTTATCTCCACTACTTTGAAAAAAAAAATTGGCATTACAACGGCATGCCGACTATTTTCCCAACTTAGTGAAAATTTACCCATCCAAAATAGCCAGCCTTAGCTTAGCCATATTGGGGGAAGGATCGACGGCTACGGGATTCATGCCCGCGCCCCCGTCCGGGTCGTAAGCTACGGGATGCATGCCCGCGCCTCCGCCCAAGGTGGAGTTCCCCCGCTAGGGGTGAAGTCCTTAATTTAATGTAGCTTTCGCATTTCTGATTTTTTTATTTGTTAATTTTCTGAAGGCCAGTTTGGGCCGGTCCCTTCCTTCGGCGTTCAAAGCCGGGCTTCAATCTTTATAGGCTCAACGGGCCTGTTTTGAACTGCTTCGGGCCGGAAGGGCCTGCTGGAAATTCTGCTGCCTTGCTGGAACTTCTTGATGGAACCGGCTTGGAAGGCCACCCGGCTATGCCCTTGGCCCGTCGTGCGGTTTCCAAGGGGTGCCGGGTCGTCACCTTCGAGCCGGTCTGCTGCCTTGCTGGAGTACTTTTGTTAAACCTTATTCGATACATCTTAGTGACTCACCTGCCTTGACATTTATGTAGATGTCAGATGTAGAGAAGGCCGCTGAAGAGACTATAAAAGAACACATGGAGAAAAAAGAGACCGAAGAAGATATTGTAACAGCGCAGGTAATTCGAGTTTTCTTCTTGGACATCTCTTTTCATTTGTTGTTATTTATTTTATTTATGTATAAAGCTAACTTCTATAAACGAAGGAACTTGGTCAGAACGATAAAGCAAATGGTGTCACAGAAGAGAACAAAACTAGTGCAGAGGGTTTAGATGAAAGCAGCAGTCTCTTATCCATAACTAACGAACAAAACAAAGAAAACCTAGAAGAAGAATTGGGTAAAATGGAAACCCATGACAGAAAATCCAAAACGAGGTTCTTAGCAGAGTCGAAGGGCGAGGAAAACATAGTGGACATAGATCGCAACTACAACCCATTGCAGATTGAAACACAAGAAGATGATGATGCCATCAGTGAAGACACTTCCCTGAGGGGAAAAAAGAAGCAAGAACCTGAAAAATCAAGTACAGCAAAATGTGAAGAGACAGAAACTATCATACAAAGCTATCAAAATGATGGTCAAAAGCTTGATAGTAACCAGGAATTTGATCCCTCTGAAGACTGTTTCAGTAGAGAAGGCATACACAGTGAACATGGAAAGCGAAACAAAAGCCAGGAACCATCCAACCAAAGCATCCAGGCATCAAGGGAAGAAGGCAACCTTGAAGAGACAACTGAGCGGACACCCAGTAACCAGCAGGTGATGCAGAAGGCAACTTGTGTCATTCTTGAGTACTTTTGTTTGACCTTATTTAATACAATATCTTGTTGACTCGTCTGTATTAACATTTATGCAGAGGTCTTATGTAGAGAAGGCCACTGAAGAGACTAGAAAAGAACACACGGAAAAAAACGAGATCAAAGAAGATAGTGTAACTGAGCAGGTAATATCAGTTTTCTTCTTGGACATCTCTTTTCCTTTGTTACTATTTATTTTATTTATATATAAAGCTAACTTCTATAAAAAATCAACTTGGTCAGAACGAGGTAGCAAATGGTGTCACAGAAGAGAACAAAACTAGCACAGAAGGTATAGATAAAAGCAGCAGTCTCTTATCCATTACTAATGAACCAAACGAAGAAAACCTAGAAGAAGAATTGGGTAAAATGGATACCCATGACAGAAAATCCAAAACTAGGTTATTATCAGAGTCAAAGGCCGAGGAAAACATAGTGGACATAGATCGTAACTACAAGCCATTGCAGATTGAAACACAAGAAGATGATGATGCCATCAGTGAAGACACTTCCCTGAGGGGAAAAAAGAAGCAAGAACCTGAAAAATCAAGTACAGCAAAATGTGAAGAGATAGAAACTATCATACAAAGCTATCAAAATGATGGTCAAAAGCTTGATAGTAACCAAGAATTTGATCCCTCTGAAGACTGTTTCAGTAGAGAAGGCATACACAGTGAACATGGAAAGAGAAACAAAAGCCAGGAACTATCCAACCAAAGCATCCAGGCATCAAGGGAAGAAGGCAACCTTGAAGAGACAAGTGAGCGGACACCCAGTAACGAGCAGGTGACGCAGAAGACAACTTGTGTCATTCTTGAGTACTTTTGTTTGACCTTATTTAATACAACATCTTATTGACTCGTCTGCATTGACATTTATGTAGATGTCTGACGTAGAGAATGCCACTGAAAAGACTAGAAAAGAACACATGGAGAAAAAAGAGATCGAAGAAGATATTGTAACTGAGCAGGTAATTAGATTTTTCTTCTTGGACATCTCTTTTCCTTTGTCACTATTTATTTTATTTATATATAAAGCTAACTTCTATAAAAAACCAACTTGGTCAGAACGAGGAAGCAAATGGTGTCACAGAAGAGAACAAAACTAGCACAGAAGGTATAGATAAAAGCAGCAGTCTCTTATCCATTACTAATGAACCAAACGAAGAAAACCTAGAAGAAGAATTGGGTAAAATGGATACCCATGACAGAAAATCCAAAACTAGGTTATTATCAGAGTCAAAGGACGAGGAAAACATAGTGGAAATAGATGGTAACTACAAGTCATTGCAGATTGAAACACAAGAAGATGATGATGCCATCACTGAAGACACCTCCCTGAGAGGAAAAAAGAACCAAGAACCTGACAACTCAAGTACAGCAAAATGTGAAGAGACAGAAACTATCATACAAAGCTATCAAAATGATGGTCAAAAGCTTGATAGTAACCAGGAATTTGATCTCTCTGAAGACGGTTTCAGTAGAGAAGGCACACACAGTGAACATGGAAAGCGAAACAAAAGCCAGGAACTATCCAACCAAAGCATCCAGGCGGCAAGGGAAGAAGACAACCATGAAGAGACAAGTGAGCGGACACCCAGTAACCAGCAGGTGACGCAGAAGACAACTTGTGTCATTCTTGAGTACTTTTGTTTGACTTTATTTAATTCAACATCTTATTGACTCGTCTGCATTGACATTTATGTAGATGTCTGACGTAGAGAATGCCACTGAAAAGACTAGAAAAGAACACATGGAGAAAAAAGAGATCGAAGAAGATATTGTAACTGAGCAGGTAATTAGAATTTTCTTCTTGGACATCTTTTTTCCTTTGTTACTATTAATTTTATTTATATATAAAACTAACTTCTATAAAAAACCAACTTGGTCAGAACGAGGAAGCAAATGGTGTCACAGAAGAGAACAAAACTAGCACAGAGGGCAGTAACCAGCAGGTGATGCAGAAGACAACTTGTGTCATTCTTGAGTACTTTTGTTTGACCTTATTTAATACAGCATCTTATTGACTCGTCAGCCTTGACATTTATGTAGATTTCTGATGTAGAGAAGGCCACTGAAGAGACTAGAAAAGAACACATGGAGAAAAAAGAGATCAAAGAAGATACTGTAACTGAGCAGGTATAAAGAGATTTCATGTAGGACAGTTATTTTCCTTTCCTATTATTCTTACCAATCTTCTATTATTTTATTTATGCATAAAGCTAACTTCTATTCACAAACCAACTTGATACAGAACGGGGAAGCAAATGGTGTCACCAAAGAGAACATAACTGAGTGTACAGATAAGAGAAACAGTCTCTTATCCATTACTAATGAACCAATTGAAGAAACCCTAGAAGAAGTGGGAACAATGGAGACCCATGATAGAAAATCCAAAATCAAGTGCTTATCAGAGTCCAAGGCAGAGGAAAACTTGGCAGAAATGGATGGTGACTACAAACCATCCCAGATAGAAACACAAGAAAATGATGATGCAACCACTGAAGACATTTTCCCAAGGGAAAAAAAGAACCAAGAACCTGAAAAGTCAAGTACAGAAAAATATGAACAGAGAGAAACTGTCATACAAAGGTGTGAAAGAGAGGTTCAAAAGCTTGATAATAAACAGGAATTCGTTCCCTTTGAATATGGTATCAGTATAGAATGCATACACAGTGAACATGAAAAGATAAACAAAAAACAGGAACTACCCAAGCCAAGCATCCTGCCAGAAAGGGAACACAGAAACCTTGAAGAGGGAAGTGAACAGACAGACAGTAACCTGCAGGTGATGCAGAAGACAACTTGTGTCATCCTTGAATACTTCTGTCTGACCTTATTTGTACAGCATCTAATTGACTGACTGCATTGACATTTATGTAGAGGTCTGATGTAGAGAAGGCCGCTGAAGAGACCAGAAAAGAACACATGAAGAAAAAAGTAATTGAAGATGATATCATAACTGACCAGGTAATAAGAGATTTATTGTTGGACATTTACTTTCCTTTCCTATTACTGTTACAAATCTTTATTATTTTCTTTATGTATAAAGCTAACTTCTATTCACAAACCAACTTGGTACAGAATGAAGAAGCAAATGGTGTCACCGAAGAGAACATAACAAACACAGAGTGTACAGTTAAGAGCAACAGTCTCTTGTCCATTACTAATGAACCAAATGAAGAAACCCTAGAAGAAGAAGTGGGTACCATGGATACCCACAGAAAATCCAAAACCAGGTGCTTATCAGAGTCAAAGGCTGAGGAAAAATTAGTGGAAATAGATGGTGACTACAAGCCATTCCAGATTGAAACACAAGAAGATGATGATGCAATCACAGAAGACTCTTCCCCAAGGGAAAAAAAGAATCAAGAACCTAAAAACTCAAGTACTGAAAAATGTGAACAAATAGAAACTGTCATACAAAGCTACAAAAGAGATGGTCAAAAGTCTGATAACGACCAGGAATTTGTTCCCTTTGAAGATGGTGTCAGTAGAGAAGGCAACAATGAACATGGAAAGATACACAAAAGGCAAGAACTATGCAAGCCTAGCATCCAGGTAGAAAGGGAAGACGACTACTTTGAAGAGACAAGTGAACAGACACCCATTAACCAGCAGGTGATGCAGAAGATAACTTGTGACATCCTTAAGTACTTTTCTTTGACCTCATTTATATGACATCTTACTGATTTGAGCCAATATATATACATAATGTAGATGTCTGATCCAGAGAAGGTCGCCGAGGAGACAAGTAAAGAACATATGGTGAAAGAAACAATAAAAGATGATCTTGTAACTGAGCAGGTGATATGAGATTTCTTGTTGCACATTCCTTCTTTCCTATTATTCTTACTAATTTTTTATTTATTATCTTCATATGTAAAGCTAATTTCTAGTCACAAACTACCTTGGTACAGAATGAGGAAGCAAACAGTGTCATCAAAGAGAACATAACAAACAGAGTGTACAGATAAGAGCAACACTCTTATCCATAAGTAATAAATCAACTGAAGATACCCTAGAAGAAGTGGGTATCTATGTTATCTGAGGCAAGTCACCCGAGGGGAGGGGAGGGTTGCCTCTCCTCAGGCACATGAGACATCTCAGGGGCTTGCGGCGAGATATATTTTTTAATATATTTAAAAATATATAATTATATATAATATTAAAACTTTTGAAGAAAACATAAAAAAACAAAAAACTCACTTCTAGCCTAGGGCCTGCAGGACATCAAGATGCCAGGGCCTCAAGGTGAAAAATTGGGCATTGGGGGTTTCAAGGTGAGGAGAAGAATATTTTAAGTTACCGGATTTGGCCCTTACTGGGTCCGGATCTGGGCGAGGCTAGAACTGCCAAGGTGAGGCTAGGTGCCTAAGGTGAGTGCCTCTTATATCATAGGTGGGTATAATGAAAAAGGAAGGTCACAAATCTGAAACCAATGTTGATATCACTAAACAAACAAATATTCACAAAGCACCAGAAACCAAGTGTGAGAATCATGAAAAATCAGACATTGGACCTCAGACTATATATGAGAGAACAGAAGAAAGTGTACCTTCTGTGCCAGTTCCCTAACAAAAGAAGATGAACATAGAAGAGATCAAGAAGCATCTTCAACAGCTTCCAAAGAAGAATGTAGACTAGGCATGAATTTTCTATGAACATAAATGCTTCAGTACTTGAACTCTGCACATGGAGTATCTTAATGCATGAGATAGAGCCTGATGCAAAAAGATTAGAGTCAGAAGGTAGATTTCTATATGAAGCTCATGAGCAAGACCATGGCAAGAAGGTTATGAAAGCAATAGATGACACAAAATCAGGTAAGACAAAAGAACTGGAATTGATGAAGGATGATGATTATGTGAAACCTCAAAAATTCCCATATGTTAACAATAACCCAAAAAAAATAACTCAATTTGATGACAATGTAGGTGAGAAAACAACTGATACCATAAAATCTGAGACTTTATCTGCTGCAGAGTCTATGATAAAGGCATGCCTCCAGTATGAACATCAAAAGAGTGGAAACCATAAAGAAACCACTCAGCTGATAACAGAGGAAAGCAACTCTATTGAAGATATGGATCTAGATGAGATTAACAGTCAGATAAACAAGTGCAATGATCAACAAGAATCAAAATTTCATGTTCAAGAAAACCCAAAAGAAATAGCTTCCGATTATGAACCATCTGGCACCCTGATCCCTTGGGACACAGACCTGTATGGAAGTAAAAAAAGGATGCAGTAAACATAGTTTGTACTTTGTACTACAATTGAGCTTTGCAAGCACGATACGTCAAAGAATGATGGAGAGTTCAATAAACAGAATGAACAGATCATGGTACCAGACTCCCACATATCCTTTCAAAATAATTAGGAAAACACATGTAAAGGACTGAATTTCTATGAAATACAGGAAGATGAAAACAAAAGAAACAAACATGAAGAAGCAGGCAAACAACCCATAGATGATAAAGTGGTGATTACAAAAAATATATGGTGTTTTTTTTACTGCAACTGACTTTCATTTATGCCTTTACTATCAGTTTGATCGCATTGGCACATCTATACATTACAGGATTTCTATCCAGATAACATTAGTCAAAAAACAATAAAAAAGTGTGTATGAACCGAGAAAAGAGAAAGGATGGAATTTGTCCAGATCAGGAGGAAGCATATTCAATGCAAAAAACATGTTATTTATATTTTTATGTTTCTCGTCATCTGAAGCATATCTTCTTCTACATCCAGGCTTAAAATGTGGCTGCTACCATTAGCCTTGTATTATAACCAGGCAATAAATTGTTTTGCAGGAGGAAACTATTATGCAGGAGAAGCAACCAGAAAAGAGCAATGCAATCTTAACTGATACTCAGGAATCTTTGGAGGAAACCATGAAAGAGCCGGGCATCATGCGGCGGGGAGTTCCTAGCCCTGATGTTGGGTCAGAGATCCCTAAAATGAAAAATGTTAGTTTGCCAACAAAGATTAATAGTGAAAATCATGAAGCATCTTCTCTGCAACCTCATACAACAATCAGCAAAACAGAAGAAAGTGAAGTATCATCACTTGATCTAAAGCGACAAGATGAGCCTAACAAAGACCAGGAAGCCTCTTCAACAGTGTCTACAGAAGAAGGTAGCAAAATGAATTCACGTGAAGATAATGATAATGTCCAGGGGATCACAAGGATAGCGGATGATGATGCCACCAAAGAAGGAATAAGTGATGCAATTAACCCTGAGATAGCCTCTTCTGTGCAGTCAACAGTAGGGAAGCACCTATTACTAGCAGATCAAGAAACAGAGGAGCTTGCTATAGAAGCTAAGAAGGTACAAGGTGAAAATCTCCCCCACAGAGACAGGGATCTGCATGAATTGCATACCCATGACAAAAAATTCAAAACGGACTGTCCGTCAAAGTCACAGTCTGAGGAAAACTTAGAGGAAATAAATCATGACTACAAACCACCCCATATTGAAACACAAGAAGATGACGATGCAATCACTTTAAACTCTTTCATAAGAGGAAAAATAAGCCAAGCATCTCACAAGTCGAGTACTGAAAGATGTGAAGTGATAGAAACTGTAACACACGATTATGAAAGAGATGGTCAAAAGCATTATATTAACCAGGAATTAAATCCTTTTGAAGATGGTGTCAGTAAAGAAGGCATATATGGTGAACATGGAAAGGCATGTAAAAAGCAAGAACTATCCAAAGCAAGCATCCAGATAGAAAGGGAAGATGAGAAGCTTGAA
Organism: Cryptocoryne crispatula var. balansae; assembly: GCA_036172225.1. Taxonomy (NCBI): domain Eukaryota; kingdom Viridiplantae; phylum Streptophyta; class Magnoliopsida; order Alismatales; family Araceae; genus Cryptocoryne; species Cryptocoryne crispatula. The sequence goes on along the minus strand of CM069923.1, from coordinate 44,137,455 downwards.
GAGACAAGTGAACGGACACCCAGTAACCAGCAGGTCATACAGAATACAACTTTTGTCATTCTTGACTACTTTCATTTAACCTTATTTATATCACATATTATTGATTTGACCCTGTCAACATATATGTAGAGGTCTGATCTAGAGAAAGCCCCTGATGGGACTATGAAAGAGCATGTGGAGAAAGAATTAATCAAATATGATACTGCAACTGAGCAGGTGATAAGAGCTTTTTTGCTTGACATTTTTTCCATTCCTATTGTTTTTACTAATTTTCATTTATTATCTTCAAGTTGTAAAAGTAACTTCTATTCATAAACCAACTTGTACAGAATGAGGAAGCAAATGATGTCATCAAAGAGAACATAACAAACATAGAGTTTACAAATGAGAGAAATCTTCTCTTATCCATAACTAATGAAACAACCGAAGAAACCCTAGAGGAAGTGGGTGCAATGGAAACGGAATCTCCCAAATCCAAAACCAATGATGACATCAGTAAACCAACAAACAAGCAGATGGCACCAGAAACCAAGTATAAGAAACATGTAAAATCAGACTCAGAACCTCAGGCCACATTTGAGGGAACAGAAGAGAAGGAAGCTGTCTATACCACAGCCATAGCAAAACAAGATGAACATAGGAGAGATCAAGAATCGCCATTAAGAAGATGTGATTTAGGAGGTAATGTGGGACACGGCAAAGATGGGGTTCAACAGCAGACTGCATTTGTCAAAGAGATTCTTGAGACTGCAGATGCTGAGGTAAGGGAGCATAATAATCAAAGAGAATTTGTGGTATATGACCAGCAGGTAGAGATAGACAAGGTCCCAGAAAAAGAAAGAAAGGTGGTAAAGGAACTGGAAGAAATATCTGAGCCTACCAAACCTGAAACATCACAAGTAGGTGAAGATGAGCAGTATAACATCACCTACTTGCCAGTCTCACAATTATTGGCAGCCAGAATAATGAGAGAAGAGGATAAATCACAGACAAAGATTCAAGAACACAACGGTAGAGATGGGAGTGAAGCAGTAGACAACATGAAACAACAGGGATTGGACATTTCATCAGAGAGATTAGTAAAGACAGAAGAATTCACATCAGAATCCACAACAAACTTAAGCAAGTGCTCTGATGCACAAGAATTTGCACATAACATTGACAGAGAACTTGAAAGAAGTAAGAAAAGTTTGCTTGTGCTGGAGATAGATAAGGAATTCACATTACAGACAACCAATGAAGTCCCTGAAAGCTCTGATACACATGAATTTCCACACAGAATTGACAAAGAAGAGCCACAAAGAAATACCAACTTGCCTGAAATGAATAAACTAGTTGAAGTTGCCAAGGAGGAAATCTCTGTATCTGAAATTCCAACTAATATTGCCCCAAAAGGTGACCAGAAACATGCAACTGCTAACAAAAATGAAAGAGGAACTGAATGGAAAATTAGAGACTTCACAGATCTTGAACTAATAACCAATGAGAGTAGTGATAACACAGTTGAAACAGAGCGTAAGGAAATCATGAATGCTAGCAAGGCCCAGTTTAAGAACCCAGATACTCTACCATTTTATGAAACAGAAAGCAATAAGCTAGTGCAGGAAAAAAGATGTCAAGATTTTGAGGAAGCTACTAGTATGAAACCAAGTTTTGAGGTGCTAGAGAAATCCATAATTAAAGATTGTCCCCGTCAAACAACTCCCATCGTTGAAATGGAGAATTTCATTGGGATTGATGAAACTGTCTTGATTACTCAAGAACAATCAAGGCCAGTAATGGACAAACAAGTAGAAGGTACTTTAGAAATCTCGCTGGAAGAAAAACAAGTCACGACTCATATAGATGAGAAAGATGCAGAATTTATGAGCACACAAGCAGACACCTTGTCAGAGGACACAATTGAAAGAACAGAAATATCAGATGTGGACAATACTCATCCATCAGGTTCAGAAAATGATTCAACAGAAAGAAGCAACCAGAACGCTCAATGTACTTATGAAGAAAAAGGTTTTGAAGTCAACAAGGATGAACTGGATAAAGAAGCAACATATACACAAGTTGATGATGAGAAAAGTGATGAATATGGAAAGGATGAAGACGAGCATGAAATTGTGAAGTCAGGCATAGATGCCCTCATGACAGAGGACACTTTAAAAAAGGAAGAAAAGATACTACATAAGAAATCTCACAATATATTTTCAGGTGTCAAATCCAAAGTTAGACATTCAATTGCAAAAGTGAAAAAGGTCATCACAGGTAAGTCTTCCCATCCAACGACGACACCTCCCAGATAAGAGGGGCATGGATTGAGATAATGGGTACAGATTAGCACCAGTGATGGCCCAAGTAGGCATGTAAAGGTTTTCTTTCCTTATGTAACACCAAGTGATGTGACATGTGAATATAGTTGTCTATCCACTCCACTAGTATGTATACTCATATCTGACTTGTTGCCAGAATTAGTGTTTAAGACAGTTCGGCAAAAGATGTTCCTATTTGTGCAAGTTCATTCTCAGAGTTGTATTTTAGTGCTTGATAAAATATCCAAAAGAATTATCATAGGCATAGTGTGATAGCAGCATACAATTTATCAAAATCTGATTTATTCAGCTGAACCAATAGAACATACCACTTACATGGGAAGTGACTAAGTAGGCATCCACGCACCATTAAGAGGCTGAGAAGATAGCTGCAATGAACGAGAAGTGATGATTAAATCATCAGATAGACAAATGCTTAAAATCAAGTGTCATCATCGTCTACTCTTAGCATTCTATTATTAAAGTAAAAGGTCTAGCTAGTGACATGATGTTCCACTTTTATCATATGTCACATTTATGTTCGTCATGTATAATTCTACATCTTTTTTCCATCTCAATCAATATCATAGAACATTTCTTTAATGATGATGGTAACCACTTGAGCAATGGAATATATGGGCCCTTCTGGACATTTCCAGGCCGCTTATTTGACGTTAATGTCAGCATTCCCCATTTTGCTTAATTACATAGTATCAATTACATAATATTCTGTTTTTATGATCCAAGTAAACATTTCATTTCAGAAGCCTTCTTATCTCCATTATAATTCTCTCTGTAACCTACCCATATGCTCCACACAAGGTCAGCAGACTGCAAAAATGAATGTAATCTCCTTCAGTCAAATTAGGACGAAAAATAGATTTTACTCCACCCTTGTACCAAGAAGCATATGCATATATCTACCTCTTCTTATACACTATAACATAAATACTTGAAAGGAGTTTTAACATTTCAGTCCTCATAATTATTTATATTTCTGAAATCTTGTGTTCTTGAACATTTGAATGATAAGTACCTCCACCTAAAAACACCCCAAAACATCTTAAGTTAGGTTGTTTTTATCTTTAATGAAAATCCCCTCTCTTTTATAGAGTGATAAAGAAGGTATTAGAGAGAGAATAGAGGGAGAGTATTAGAGTAGATATTAATTAATGTCATAAGAATTATAAAAATTGTTAATTATCAATAATTGGGGGTTTTCAGGCGACAAGGACTTACTTTTGAGTAACAAAAGATTTTAGGGACTTGCGAAAATTTTCAATATGAGAAATGTTCAGAATAGGATGACTTATAAAGACCAATATTCAAAATTCCCTATTTGAAATGTTGCTCTAGTGGAATTAAATATCCATCTGAAGACATACTTATTTCTCCTTGATTTCTGCTTTAAGTTTATGATCCACTCCATTTCCATGCCGTTTTTGAAAGAGTCTTATTATTCTGAAACTCACTCATTTAATCTCACCTTAAACCGTAATGGCCAATTTGGTACATTTTAATTTGGGGATAATCCTAATTTCCTTAAAATTTAGGGATAAATAAAAATTACCCCCAAATTAAACGTGTACCAAACAGGTCCTAAACCAACTGGCAGCGAAAAGAACGCATTGAATGCAAGCAGAAGAAACCACGATTCCTTTTCATGAGGTTAACATTTTGTGCATAAGAAGTGTAAAGTCATCCTATAATTGGTGAATGAGTCTTCGCAAGTAATCAAAGCCTTCCTAGAGCACTGTCTATTTTGTATGTTATGTTGTTAACTATTGGCTGCAATTATTTGTTTGGAGGCCTTCACATCTTGCTTTTACTGAGGTTGGTTTGATTCATTGCATCTTGGTTGTTTTGCATGTTTTTGTAGGTCCACGCTTTCTATACAGGTCCACACTTTCTATACACGTTTTTCTTTATGGCTTTCACTTCTATGCTCGTAACTTCTTTTCATCAATGAACTCATCACTTGAAGCAAAGGTCGATGTTCTTCCTCAGCTCAGATCTAGACTAATAGGAAATTCATCGATAACAATGTGTACCTGCACATTTTAGGGATATATCTAAACATAAGAACAATTTGCAAATTAGTCAAGCATTGCACCCAGCAAATTTTCTGATTATTCTCTATAACTACTTGAAAGCAAATGCAGTAGGGGATGGACGATATTATGTTAATTTATCATCATCTAAACAGAGGGTATATGGATAACAACGTATTATTATACATCTTCACTCTAACGGCAAGCCAAGCTCTACTTTTATTTGCCAACAAGGAAAAGAAAACATTTCACAAAATAGCGATGGCCAGTGCGAAAGATCAAAGATTCAGCTTTTCCGATCATAATGGGAATTGCACGCATTTAGCATACAGCATCACCATTAGACACGATACACCCACCAAAGAGACGCGATAATAAAAATACGGAGAGTTGGAAGGAATTTAAGCTCCGTGAAACGCGGGCAAGATGCAGAAATCAATGTCTTCGATCGATCGAAACGTACCACTAGACTGTGTATGACGTAATGCATTGTTTAGATTTTGAAGACTTCGGTAGCGTCCATCGTGGATGCCGCGTGACTGACAGCCTCGACACACGGGGCACTCACAGTGAAAGAATACCTCCAATAATAAGACATAAATGTGGATCCGTCGCACTTTGCCAAGGAACTTGCCCCGCCGACGCCGCTGGTTCCAGCCAAGGCCGGCCGCACTGGGAGTCCGGGAGCGGGGAGACGAGGACCGCCAACCAAAGTGAGGCGCGTCGAGAAAGTCATCTTTCCATCAAGTTACGGTTTAACAAAAACCGTCTTGATATATTTATTTATATCAATCAACATTGTAGCGTTTTATGCACAGTTTTCTAATGTTTATTAAAAACTAAAACAAAATAAATTATTAACTGTATCACACAAGCTAACAACGAGTTGGATGATTTATCAGTCAACTATTAATAGCTCTGCATAGTTTTTTTTTTTTGGAAATTTAATCTAACAAGAAAGATGAAGCTAAATGTACTTAAATGAGAGTCATTATTTGACTTTTATTGAGAGTAGACTCGCCCCCATATTGCCGGCCTGATTTTCAAAAAAAAAGAAAGACCAGGCAATATCTAGCCGAACTTAATTCATTATTTTTTTTCGTTTTCCAAATAAGATCTACATTTACTTACGAAACTTAACAGATTGAAGCATAAAAGTAACAGTGTAAAATTGGCAGCAACTTATATCTTGAATGATGCCGATGAAAGATGAAAAGGGAGATGTGAATATTCGTGTGAAAGTAATACCAGACTTGAATATATTTAGACCTTGCAAAAAAAAAAACTATCTGTGTTTACTTCAAGTAACAACTACTTGAAATGTTCTAACATATATATTACTGCAGCAAACAAACAGACTACAATATATACTTCTCTTGTTATTTACGGGAAAGAGTAAAATTCAGCGTAACATATGATTGAAAGAAGCAACCAGTCGATAACCAAGAAGCAGGCACCATTAGTTTTGACTTCTGGACATCCGAACTCATACTTTCACATATAATCACTTATTAATATTTAGTAAAAAATAAATACTTGATACTTTCACGTTAATCAATTCAATGTAGTGTTTACTTGACCTATATCATGTACATTATTTCTATTCCCTACTAAGAGATTAGATATTGCGTCTAAACATTTATCTGTTAAAGTTAATTGCTGGAACCGGCCATCCAAGTACGTACGTTTACTCAATCCTAGAAGAACCTTGGTCCAAAAAATTAAAAAGAAAAAAAAGAATTCTAGAAGAACCAAATAAGTACAGCTTTATTCGAGTTTTTCCGGAAAAACAAGCCTGGCAAGTTTTTCGCGGAATCAAACACACCAAAAACCGTACGTGTGCAGAGGAGAAGAAGAAGAAGAAGAAGACCGTTTAATTTAATTTACACAAGCACGAAGAGTAGTCGATCGTCCAATTCGGTCAAAGCCTCGATCGACCAACCCTATATATATATTACAAATTAATCAGGCTTCTTCACAAGCAATACTAATTAATTAATTATACATGTGACAAACTGATCATGAACAAAGAGAGACGCGCACACAGCTAGCCGCCCTCACCGAGATCAACTCGGGCCTGATCTGGAACGTTCACAACTTTCTTCAATTATATATATATCGGGCAACCATAAATATCTCACATCCTCCCGGCGATCACCAGCAAAACGGGTTCTGCGCCGTACGTCACAGACGAATAGGGTGATTCAGATAAGAGAAAAGAAACCTTCCTGATTAATTTTTCTTCATCAGCTCACACTTAACTATAAGAATTTGGACCCGCTACTAAAAAAATGTTTAGTGAGGTGTTCGGACGTTGTCGATATGAACCTTTATATATATATATATGACAATATATTCGTAAGATGTCTCTACGTACGAAAGCACACGTACAAGTTATATTGTATATTGTAAAAAAGAATTAATATTTAAAGAGGAAATCGATCATACTGCAGCTCTATATATATCAAAAAACCTTATTGGCAAGAGGCCTATACTACATCACCCAGCCATGACTCTCCTCATTATGCCCGAAAGAAAAAGTTGTATATTGTGGTCTCAGTTAGCTTACCAGTTTGCTCTTCTTCTTCTTCTTTTTCTTCTTGTTGATGTAAGCCAGAAGCTCTTCCTGCCGCACCAGAGCATCCTCCAGAGCCTGTGCAGCCCACATGCAGAGATAGCTGATTAAACTCGAAGCTGTATTGGGTATAATACATATATGCTAATAATTTTTTTGTCATGGTACGTATATATATGTTATGATCTTAGCATATCGTAATTTCATAATATGATTATATTGTTGTGTTTTTGTAATTTATTACAGTTCTAAAATTAATATATACATCTATATTTCTCGAGAAGTGGATGCGAGGATAAAATTTTGCTTCCACCACCATAATTATCCCGAAAATTATTAGTTTATTCTTAAGAATCAAACAGGCGCCCAAGAACAAGTGAAATAAATAATACATTTTCTTATTCCACGTTCTGCGTACACGCTACTAACTATGCACATCCTCTTGATTAATTATTTCCCCGCAGCTACTTCAAGAAGTTGATTATATTCCGCTATTGCAACTAATGCCGTTCTCAAGATGACCTTTTAAGTTGTTAATTTTGTCGTGATATGCAGCGGGTCTTCTGCTGGGTCAGTCAGAGGGCCTATGTAATATAATATATACATAATATAAGTCTCGAGCAGTTGATGCGAGGATTATGAGACCGGATCTCCTCAGGAGGCCTCCTGAGGGGGTCCGGTCAGGTGCACACCCATATGGGTGATGTGACCGCCGATGTGATGAGGCATTAAATGAGATGTGATGGCGGTCACATCACCCATATGGGTGTGGCCTGACCGGACCCCTCAGGAGACCTCCTGAGGGGATCCGGCCTCGAGGATTATACGTACGTACGTACTAACCTTCTTCGTAGCCAGGAGCTCTGCTTCGAGAGCGTCGACGCGGCTGACAGCAGCACGTAAAACTTCCTCTTTCTCCGAAGGCAGCTCAGCGGGTTTACTGCTGAGAACGCTCACTTTCTCCTCCAGCTCGCTGAGACGTTTCAGAGCAGCCGCATGCTCAACAGCAGAGACAGCCACAGGCAACATGTTAGCCGCGTTGCCGCTACTACGGTAGATTTTGCTGGGGGCGTCGTGGTCGAGATCTGCGTATGTAATCTTCCTTGGAACGTTGCTTGTTAACCGAAGCACCGTGCAAATACCCACGACGAAGGTCATGACGCCAGAGAGGACTTGGTTGCTGATACCGTCTTGCGCCTTGCAGGCGTCGCCCATATTGTTGGTATATGCACCTACGTACAACGTGTAGTATTTTCACTGTTCAGATACCATGAAGCGTGTATAGATCGACGTCGCAGGCTGAGGTTTTTACCTGCAGGCCCTATGGAACTAACGCGGTTCTCCACATTATAATTAGAGCTACCTTCAGAGAAGAAGCTTGTGATTGATGCACGGTCTAAGCTAGCTAGCGTGGTTTTTTTAATGATGCTAGGCATCGGCAAATTTCCCTTTTCAAGAAGTTGTAGGTTCATTTGCTCCTATTCTATCATGCATATTTGCAAGTACATTTATTTAGAATTTGAGAAATGACATCGTTCTGGTACCTCCTTTTATGCTAGCAGAAACAGATGCTTGATAATTAATTAGTAAAATCCCTGAGAATATATCAATTTTCTAACCGTGTCATGCAATGGTTGCAGAGATCATACTCTTGTTGATGACAAACTTCTCATCCATGATTTCCCTTTTCCAGCTGGCGTCTACAACCTTGTCCACCATCGGGATGTAATTATCATAGCCGTACGAGGTTGTGAAAGTTCCTCGAATCCTTTGCGTCTGCAGATAATCTTGCGGATGAGCAAGAGAGGATATCGGCATCTCAACTACATCTATAACATGGCTAGCTATTTTATGGAATCAAACTTAAAAAGGTAATATGGCATGTATGGCAAGGTTTGTAATATACATAAGATAATAATTAAAAGAGACACGAGAAACAACGCACAAACCTCGAAAGATTAAATAATTAATTGGTGAAGAAATAAAATCGTGACAATAAAAAGAAGAAAAAAAGAAAGGGTTGAAGAGTTTTCCTGCAATTACGATTTCTATCTTTTCCGGTAAACAGCACAAGACGAGTATGATCCATGCCTGTCCAGAAAAGCTAAGGACGAGGCGATGGGAGGGGAGTGTCTATTCTTTCTTTTCTTCTTCTTGTTTTTTTTCTTCTTTTTTTTTTTGAGGAGGGAGGATTTGACGTCATTTATACATGACGTGATTAGCAGTTCGTTCCCAAATTAAGTTGTTTTCCTACAATGCGCTTTGACCCTTCCGTAATGAGTATCTCAAACAAGCTGATACGTGACAGGCTCATATGCATACTGGAAGTGTACTGTACTGGTTTCAACAATTTCTCTATATCGGCACTGCTAAATGATGAGTCTTTTTCTGCAGGTAAAACCTGCTTGTAAACTTGTCGTCGACACAAGTTCAACGCGACATGGTAATCATAGAATTTTAGTTAACCAAAGGCACTGACCTCCTCGTGTACGGGAGATAGCTGCGGATGCTCTATAAAATCCCGTGATATCCTTGAAACCCGAGTACGCTTCTCAGCGGCATCTAGAGTTTTTTCTCCGCGGAAAGAATCACGCTTGCTTGCCTGGAAGATGAAAACGAAATGTTTATTCACTCATTCAAGGTTATTCCTCCACGTACCGAAACGAAGAGTAATGAATGACAGAAAGAAGCAGGGGAGAAAATATGATTATGTCTTTCACCTTAGAGCACGCTCTCTCATCCTCAGACATTGTCTTGTCCGCGACAGAGCCAGGTGCAACTGGCCACCGAAGTTTTGCACCACCATTCTGAACCATCTAGATTAAACAATAACTACGTAAAATATCTTGAAAGACAGAATAACACGGAAAGGGTGGATGAACACAAAGCTAAAATCAACCTTAAGGATCTCAGGGTCTTTCCATGGGCCTTTGTCCGATCTGAGACATCCCCCCGCATCCGCACACGTGCAACTGCCCCCAAGAAACTCTGGCAACTCGCTGAAAGCAGAAAAGTTGACCTAAATCAAGCTCATTCAAGTTCAGAGAGGTCGCATATCGAGCTAGCTATGATGAATACTGCAAGTTTTTAAATGTGGCAATGAAAACAACTTGGTGACCTTGTTTTTTCAGGTCCTAAGCCAACGCAATGTGCTGCGACAAACAAGCAATAACCTAGATCAAGAGTAATCATGCTTTTCAAGAACTAGATGTATTGAGGTAAATTGTCATCTCCCTTGTGAGACAGTTGTCAAAAGAGATCTTGACCTCCGAGTTGAAGTCTCTGAATATGGATAGGAGACTTTTATAAGGTGTCTTACTCTAGTAATAAAAATCAGATTTCTAGTTTCTCCTTCCCATTAATAACTATGAAGCTAACATAAGAGAACACAATGCGAGGACGAACCAAACAATACGTCAATAAAACCTTACCCAGCATCAATGATTTCCAGCAACTTACTCTGGTACTTGTTTCCTAGAACCTGACAGGTAAAAACAGTTCATTGACTGAATCTTGATTCAAATATGGTATACCACAGAGATAAGACGAGAGATATACATGGATCTTTGCTGTGGTTTTTGGATCGAGGAAGGTTTTCACTGTGCTCCACAGCATTCTGAACCCAGGGCCTGCGTTAATGATGAACATGCGACACAGAGTCTGCCACGAGAAAGTTCTAATTAAGACAGATGTTGTAGCTGAAGCTCATGTATTCATTCTTTTGCTCAAGAAGGTACCTCGGGGTAGTTGTCACCATCTACTTTCTGGAGACGTGTGATCAGTTCCCTTGCAGATTTGTTGAAATTTTTAAGTCCCTAACAAGAAATAATTCTTATCTCAAATATGGCAAGTGAAGGGAAAATAACTGAAAGGTAAGTGTACGCTTCGCTTTCATTTCTATGGAAATGGTGGCCCCTATACCCAAAATGTAACAGAAGGTATCCTTTCCTTTCCGGGTAATTAACACACTAGAAGTTACACGGAATTTGGTGCTGCATAAATACAGAATAAACACATTCATATGCCCATAAAAGATACGCTTACCTCTGAGAGCTGACAAAAAGGTCCAACTACTCACACATTGATAACAATGAAACGTACTCAAGTATCTAAAAGTAAAGGAACCAGTTACATACCACCCCTTGCACATCGAGAATAGTTGTGCTTTGGTCAATGTGTCGCTTTGCTGCAACTGAACAAGAGGGGAACTTGACAGCGAAGGTCCGCTCAAACTCCTTCACATGATACTTGATGTAGCGATCCATCGTTGTAGCTTGCATCAACTTAGTGGCGTCAACTTTTCCTAGTCTTTCAATATAAACAGGCCTTCCCTCCTTGTCTACCCCGTGATAACCATGTGGATAGTACTCCAAAACCTCATCAACTTCTTTGAATTCGAAATCCTATTAATAACAGATAGAAGGCAATGAGCAGTTTTCAAGTAAAAATGTTTGGTGGCAATCCTTGGTGAGAATCTGTCGTATAAAAACAGTATGCACAGGATACATGAACAAATTGGCAAATTATATCAAAATGCACATAACGGCCTATGGGTCATGATGCAAAATAAAATAAAATAAAGTAAAAGAAGAAATACAAAAAACCCTAGGGCATGATGAAAGTAAAAATTGAGACTTCGAGAAAATGGTTAAAAATTGAATATTTACATGGGCGTTCTGATCTGACCATTTATCTAACTTCAGAACATTCAGATTACAGGCTTTCCAGAATCACGTCACCTATACTGTAATTTATCTCCACAGTTGATATAAACACTTTTGAAGGGACTTCATCAAATGCATACGCAACAAATCCGCCTAAAGGCAGGTTTCCACGAATAGAACTCACTGAGCTGTATAGATAACGTTGTAAGGATATTAAGTCTGCATTTGCTGATAAATCCTCTTTATATGATCGAGGCCAGAGATAAAAGGTAAAGATCAGGATATCGGTTACCTCCAAAATTGTGTCAGCTCCAAACTCCTTTCTCCATTGCAGCATATCGGCCCACATTTGCTTTGCTTTCTCCATGTCAAACTTTCTAGCTTTGAGAAACCTACGTGTCTAACAACAACCATCAGAAAGCTAACGATAAGACGTCACTACAGGGAAAAAGAAGTACGGGCAATCTCGCCCACTACGAAGTATAGCGGTTTGGTTCATGGCTTTTTCAACCCGTTATCCCACGCCGCTCTGGTTTTCTCATTTTTCCTAACTTTTCATCTTCAGTTTTTGTTAAGATTCGATGCCTTTGGTAAAGGTATTAGCAGGAAAACTTCCTATTAGCATGTAACTCTCTGCCCTCTGTCTCTTGCAGGCACGCGCTCACACCCAAACACTCAAGTCAGTGAGAAGAAATAACCTCAGCATCGTATGATAATCATCGTGCTTTGCAGGCAGCAGCTCCTCCAAGATTAGTGTTTGACGAAATGCATCAACTGCCTGTATCTCTTCAGGATCATACACATCATCGATGGAGACAGAGAAGACCCTGCTGTGTCTCCTGCTCCTCCTTGTCAGGGAGTGCCTGAATTTTGAGGAGGCATTGATAGCCTTCTTCTTCAGGGATCCAATCCTTGTCTTTCTTTCATCTTCCGAGTTCTCAAAATCAGATTTTTTGTCATGTGGACAATGTCCATCGTGACCTGGGAAAAGAAGTGTTCTTTAGTATTTTTGCTACCTTTGGGAAGTTAAAGAGAGGAATCGAATGAAATGGATATCAACAATCAACACGTTGTACAAAAAATGTTTTTCATTGTCATCGAACGGAAATCGTGATGTAGATTGTGGAACAAACGCCAGAAATGCTTGTTTTTCTTCATGTTCTCCCTGATTATAAGACAATTCATCGTCTTTATCGATATTTATAATGTGTATGTATCGTAATCTTATGAACGGCAAAGAGACCTAAGTTTGGGTTGCACGTACTTGTGAGGTCAGATGTTAACTACAGCAAACAAGCTTTAGTTTTGGAAGATACGGTGGAGACAATTGAAAGAAAACGGCTGAGGTTTGAGTAGGCACTGATAAAAATGAGACAGAGACTGGCATCTCTACTTTAACCAGAGGTCTTCTTTCCACCGACTGCTTACCAGATAAGGGGAATCGATCGAGCGGCCCCGACATGACGTCCGTCATTCTTGAAGTTCGAAAGCTGGCATCCAAAACGCGAAGGTTTAGATTCAAGAACAAGCATAGATTGGATCAGTGCGAGACCCTCTTCCAACGCAACCGATCTTGATAGCCCCACGGTAACGGAATTGAAAACGAAGACTACAGAGCACGAAGAACGATAAAGAAGAAAACAAAATAGGTTAGTTGAAAAAAAAAATTGTGCTACGGCGAGTTTCAGGTTAACAACCCGAAGGAAAGAGCACATGAGCCTCCAGATTCAAACAGAAACAAGATCCCTGTGTCTCTATGATATGCAAACAGATCTTATGTTAGCTTCCACCCCTTGGCAAGAGACATCAAGGGTTGCAGGCACCGCAAGTTCACACAAGAATTCTACCAGCTGAAACGGCATCGGTATGATACATTGACCCCCATAATTAGGACATATATTTCAACTACAGCGATCAACGAGCAAGATCCTGCTAGAATTCGATCCGAAAACCCATCCCAATAAGCAGACTAGTGGACGATCTCCCAATTCAACGAAAGGTAGCAACGTCACGCGAGCGAGTCACATTGCATTGCGGACTCCAGTGAAATTGAACCCGTCACGTTTCTGAATCATCCGAACAGAAACTGAAAAACGACCGAGCCACAGAGAAACGAAAAGGAACCAAGGGAGAAGCCAGAAAAACATGGGAATCAAAATCAAAGAGACACGTCGAACCAGAGGCCCCCCTTCCCGGACAAATGGGCGTACCAGCATACCAGCTCGACCGAAACTCGTCGAGATTGCAGCAGCAAACGGGAAGAACAGGAGAGCAAAAATGGTGAGAGAAAATAGGAACGTACCTTGGCGGTGGAAGCGTATCATGAGAGAGAGAGAGATGGAGGGGATGGCGCCTATATGGCACCTCCGCGTCCTGTGCTGGCCAGCGAGGTCGGTTCCGCTGGAGAGGAGAGAGCCCCAGAGAGCGAAGAGAGCGCGCGCGTGCGCGGGAGAGGCAAGCGACTACCTTTACAGGGGGAGGTTTGACGCGGTCTTCTCCCCTCCCAAATGCGAGCCCACTCTTCTCCTCCCTGCATATCTATACTTGTATATATATAGAGAACTGGAAGCCGGCGGTTTATAATTTTCCTTAATATCTAAAATGGAGTATATAATCGTTAATTTGCTTTATAAAAAGTATATGCTTCTGTCATTTTCCTTAATAACCCAATGTATATGCATGGGTAGCAGCACTTCGGAGTGGAGTGCATGATGTAAAAGAGGCTCCTTGGATATCAATCATAGTGGGCAGCATGATATAGCAGGCAACAGGCATATCGTCACTGCTATATATATACACACGTATTTATTGCTGATTTTTCTAACCTAAGATAAACATAAAACGAAAGTACAGATTGAATGTTGAAATATACATTGGGTTGCCTTAGAAAATGGCTCTTCTAATTAAAGACACGCCTTGATTAACAGCGCTAGAATTACAGATTCAATTTGAGGTGTGTCTGTTTTCTTATCATATATTAAACTAAGAACTTGTTGGTTTACCAATGATGCCGTTAGGGGTTGAGATCTGTCAAATTATCCTATAAATATTGGTTAACTCAACTAAGACGTAATATAATGAGATCGTTCATTCTCGTTCACAACTTGACCCGCCTGATCTGGAGATGGCAAAAGTATATGTTTCTGTCATTTCTATGCCATCTGCCCAGCATCGTATTTCTATCTCCCTAACAATGTGAAGTGGTCTTTGACCAGCTTTTTCGACCAAAAATCCCTACAAAATTATGATTTTCTTCTCTATGGTTAATTGCCTACAGAAATGTCATACTATAGTTGCTCCGTGTTACACTCGGATCAAATAGATTCGGAATACTTCATCAATGCCGATTTAAAAATAATAAAATAATTACCGTCGTTTCGAGCGGCTATACTTTTTGCCGTCGAAAATGAGCAAATGATGATGATGATAATAATAATAATGTACACTTGTAGATATAAAATTTATAATCGCCCGTAACCTTTTCCACGCCTCGGTCTCGCCCGTGCGCCGGAACCGTTGACTTGTCAAAACGCGAAACAAATAGATAAAATCCACGTAAGACGAGACGAGAGCCATCCCGAACGGAACTGGTTCTAGAATTCAAAATTCAAACACTTCGACCGAGGAACCCTCGTTCTCCTGCCATCCGACTTCATTCGGATCATCAAGAGCAAGAACAAAAAAGAGATCAAGAAAGGAAAGAGAGAACATGGAGAATAATCAGGTAGGAACAATGGAGAATCAGAAGGTTCATAACAACTTGAAGGCGGAACTGATAGAACCACCATGGTCGTCGATCAGAGACGACGCTGCTGCTGGCTTCTCCTCTTCCAGAGCTCTCCCAACACCCGGATCCCGCCGACGCCGCCGCCTCCTTTCCTCCTCCCCACGCCGAGCCCCTCTTCAAGCTCCACCGTCGCCAGTGGTGACCACAGCCCACTAAATCCGCCGCCGCCCTCGTACCCAGCGCCACCCTTGTTCTCGTCCATGGACGCCCTCCGCTCCTCGTTTACCCTCGATGATGCCCTCGCCTCCGGTCCCGACAGCACCGCGGCCGCAGCCTCGGCCGCCTTCCTCCATTGCTCAGTTTGCACTGCCATCCTCTTCATCTCCGCCTCCAGCACCGCCTTGGCCGCTTCCGCGGCTTGCAGCTGCTCCCGCAGCTGTTTTGCCGTGGATTTGGCTTCCTGCAGCTCCTTCCCCGCCAGGGTGAGCTTGGCGGCCATTTCCTCTTCCTTCTCCTGGGCCGCAGCTGCCTTTGCCTCCGCCTCTGCTAGCTGCTTCTTCAGGACGGTGTTCTCCGCCGGCGACGGCTCATTGACTTCTGCGCTGTCCGGGAAATTGCCTTCACAGAGTATTTCATTTTCAGCCTCCCCCTGAGCTAATTGCTTTTTCATATTTGTGTTCTCCGCCGGAGAGAGCTCCATGACATCTGCGTCTACTTGCAGCTTATCTTCCTTCTGGTACATCACGGTGGCCTCCTCTTGGGATTGCAGCCCCACTTCGTTGGATACATGTTGCGGCGGTGCTTCTTGCCCTCTTCCGTCCTCGTCGGTTCCTTTCACCTCCTCTGCAGTAACTACAAGATCACGAACGTCGTCACTCTCTCCCCCTTCTTCTGGTATCTGCAAGGACCCATCTTTGGGCCTGCCGTCCTCAACAGGGTTGCCCTGAACATCATCGAGCGGCTCGTCGCCTCCCTGGATCTGCATAGGAACCTGGCTCGCTTCCTCTGGCTGGTCTCCAGCGCCGGACTCAGAGCTCGGGATCATCTTCTTCGTTTCCTCCAGCTCGTGCTGGGCATTCCTCTTGGCAGCTTCGGCGGATGCCAGCTGCTCTTTGAGCTTCCTGAGTTCGTCTTTGGCGTGTCCCAGCTTCGTTTCCAAGTCGGCGACCCTCGTCCCTCTTTTCTTCTGGTTGACTGCTGCCGGTAACTGAGAACCCCCCGTCGCAGAGACAGCAGTTTGCAGCGAAGTATCACATGTTGCCAGCATAAAGAAGAAGAAGAAGAAGAAAAAACAAGAACGGATTTTGCATTTACCTCGACGAGGGGTGCGCGTGGAGAACGGCGAGAACAGACTTCCTGCTTGGGGATGGTGCGGCGCGGGCGCGATTGATGAGATGCACTGGAGTCGGAGGAGCTCGTGGTTGTTCTGGGATGGAGAGAGGACCGGGGTGACAGCCGCTGCTGCGGCGGTTGGGGCATCTCCGTTCCCCTGCTCGACAGGCACGGGGAAGAAGAGGCCAAGATCAGAACTTTGGCTGCTAAACAGATGGAGCAGCCTGCAGCAAGCATTATGATCAGACAGGTTTGATCTGTACCTTGATCTAGACATCTGGTGGGTAGCTCCGATTTCTCGAGCCGATCCGGGGGAGGTGTGCTCCGTGCCGGAGGGAGGGAGGGAGTACGGGCAGCAATTCAACGCCGTTCCCTCATCTCCATGTTCTTCTACCTGCGGTGCTTGTGATTAAATTTCTCAAGGACCCACACACACACACACACACATGGAAAAGGGAAACAGCGAACCGCTCCGCGCAAAAATTTGAAATCTTTGCAACCAAAGAGGCATGTTACTGTTACAGTTACATAAAGTCCTGTGAACCGAATCTACCTCATATGGGGATGAAAAAGCTAGTGGGTCGTAAATGAATGACGGAATTTATAACTTCCAATATCCTTCGACACCAAGGTGGAAAAACATTGACGGCGGCATAGAGATAACGTTGTTCGTTTCCGCCACCCTCGGGTCTTTCTGGGACACCCACCTCTCACGGAAGGTGCGGAGAATGAATGAATGATGAGGTTTGGTTACTCAGCGGCGGCCAGCGACTGAGTAAGGAAGGAAAGGAGATGAAGAAGGCAAGGAAACGTCACCGAGAAGCTCGCAGCTCCTGCAACAGACTAACAGAGGGCGTCCGGTCTAGTCTACTACGGGTCGCCCGGCAACGGAAGAGAGAGGAGGGAAGGAGGGGAGGGAGAGATTACCGTTCCCCGGGACGAGAGACGGTTTGAATTAAAGCTGTTTTTTTTTTTCTCTTTCGAACAAGGATGTTTCTAGACGTGGGAATCCGCGCAGAGAGCGAATGTATGAACTACCGCCAAGGGCCTCTGGTCTGCGCGCTCCTCCGACGTTTTGGTCTGGCGTAGAGGCCCATTTTGAACTCCTCGGCCCAATGTCTGTTCCAAGTGAGTGCCGTCAAAATATTTTTATCATGTTCATCTTTACATTATTATCACTTATTTTCTATCATGATCAACCTGCTGTTACCTATCATCCACCACTGTTTGCTTGATTACATTTGTTTCTAGCATTTTAGGATATGTTTACGTTGAAATCTTTATAATGGGGTGTTTGGTTACATTTTAATTTTTAAAAAGGTTTCATGATAAAAAATTAAAATATAATACCAAACAAGATAATTTTTAAAAATGAAAATGTGATAATGAATATGTTTGGTAAAAATATTTTAATTTTTAAAAATGATAATGAGATGTTTGGTAATTTTATAAATATGATAAAGAGGTGTTTGGGCTGTCTCTCTTTCCGACGCTCGGCAGCAAGTTGCCGCCGCGGCCCTCCGCCTCCCGTCGCAGCCCGTGTGCCCTGAAGCTGCCCTGCTTCCCGGCGGCCACAGCAGCACGGCTCGTCCCCTCAAATCCTTCCCTCTCCCTTCCCTCCTCGGCGTCGCAGGCGGAGGAGCTCGGCTCCACCGAGCTGATCTACTGAAACGCCGACATCACGAGCTGGTCTCCGCCTCCGCTATTTTCTTCCTCCCCTCTTTCTGCGTGTATGAATACATCCGCGGTGGCAATGTTATTCGGGAGGGAGCTGTGGGCGGTGGGGCTCCCCACCGGAAGAAATCTATCCTCTCGGCCGGAAGAAATCCGCCGCCCTTGCAGGATTCGGCCGGTGGGTCGCGTTCCTCGATCTCCCCTCTTTACACCCCGTCATCTTCCTCCGGATTTCCCCATCACCGTCGTGCTTCCTGCGCCGTAAATCTAAAGCGTTTCCGGAATCGATTCGTCTCGGATGTGTGCTACTAGTTGGATTGCGGAAAGGTCCCTCCATTTTCGGAGCCTTCTCTTGCCGCACCTTCGCCGGACTGTGCCGCCTGTTCTTGATCTTGCTCATCAACGTCATCCCCCCATCCCCATTTTGTATTAATTTCCTCTTCGCTTGGAAAAGCTACTGTTTGGGGCGACAATGAAATTGCGGTTGAATTTGAATCCTCTTCTTTTCAAGTTCCTTTCTGGGTGTTCTGGGTTTTTGCAAAATTAGAATCCATGAAATTAAGCACCTCCTCGTGTTCTTGCCTTCTGTCGCAGATAGCACAGTACGAGCATGAGGATGTCGGAATGCCCTGCCGGCGTTCTAGCCGGAGGCCGGGAAGACGATTAGCTTCGGCTAGAGTATGGAAAACCCTTCCAGGGTCGCCGGGGACGACTCCTTGGTCACGCAGCACGGCTCGTCACCATCCCACTGGGAGGAGGAGGCCGCCGATGGGATGCGCCGTAGCGGAGAGGGCACCGGGAGGAGGAGGCCGCCGGGCACCGGGAGGAGAAGGCTGCCGCTGGGAGGAGGCCGCCGGGTACCTGGAGGAGAAGGCCGCCACCGGGAGGAGGAGAGCTATAGCGGATAGGGCATCGGGAGGAGTCGCGAGGGTTTGTCCGCGAGGGCTTCGCGAGACGGAGAGATCGCTTTCAAAAAAAATTTGGTCTCTACCTCTTTTTTTTTACAATGTCCAACGGATGAAAAAAGTTTTTGAAACAAAAAATGATACCACGACCCAAACATGATTTTAAGGTCAGTTTCATTACAATTTTTAATAATTTAAAAAAAGTGGCCATTATCACGCAACCAAACACCCCCTAAGTATGTGATGTTTATCTTTAAACCAGCCTAATATTAGCAGAATATGCGTTGATCAGAGCTGAGACCTGACTCGACACGAAGTTGCATAAACATGGGCTGGGTTGGGCCTTGCAAAAAGACAGACTTCCTAGCTCGGCTTAGTCCCATAAAATAAAACGAAACCAAGGGTCTCCCACCACCATGTAGATGATATGTTACCCGATCGTTAATCATTTCTTAACCGGTGACACAAAATAATTCACAAATATATCTGTTTCTAATAACCGATAAATATATATCTTACACTTCTAAGATTAAGGATAATATGTGAGTATGCGACCAATTGGCAGTCTCAATCATGGTAGACCTGGTCACCCTAGGCCGGGCTGGGTTAAGCTGACTCCAAGCCGACATGGCTTGGGGTCGCACGACCCGGCAACCTAGTCAACCGGGTCGTCGGTAGCCCCTTGGCCGCTTTGGGTGGGGCTTTTGCGCCCCCACCCCCTCCACTCCATGCCCCAAGAGGAGAGACTTTTTCACACCTTTCAAGTCTCACCTCTCACCCCTCACCCTCTTGATATTGTCGATCTTGACACAATTGACGAGATACAAAAAGATACCCCGGAATCTAACATTCGATTGTAATATCTTACATTGAATTCTTCAAAGAGTAGTAGTGATGGAGCTAAAAACACATATGCCAAAGATAGAGATAGCACCACCAGTACCACTTCTGATGTAAGGAGAACTAATTCGTAGATGTCCCTTCCGCAACAACAACAACGCTGCACGAAAGAGAAGCATTATACCTATGTAGCACAAGATGCTAACTACGGACCTAGACAATATGAGTATAGAGGAGCAGAGTTGGAGCTATCGTAGAGTTCTTAGTATCCGTCGTACCAAAGAGATGGTTATGGGATAACGTAGCCATCATTCAATAGTTCTAGTCCTTACACATATGATAACTATGATGGTTCATTTTTGTTTTACCATGAGATAATTATACGAGATACCGATGAATATAATTAATTTGTTTACTTGTTTAATATATTGTACTCTTATGTAATGTCATAGACAAAATACGTATAATATGTAAAAAAATATTATAATATTAATTTTGAGTGAATGTGAAATGAATCTTATTGTAATCATATTTATTATTTTTAAAAAAATTTATTTCTTATGATTTTAAAATTTTTTAACAACTAAAATATGAAGAAAAAGAAAAACTCGATCCGATTAGATCACGATCGGGTCAAGCTCGACCGACCCGGCCTTCCTTGATCTCATTTAACCCATGAGCGTAGGATGTCGGTGCAGTCCTGCCAGCTCCTGGCTGGTCAGGTCCAGCCGGTGGGTCAAGCGAGGCGCACCGCCACGTGTACGTTTGCGGGGGACGTCGGAATATTCATGCGGAGGATTTTAAGCAACGCTGACCCAACTCCGAGCAAGGGAGGGTGGTAACTAATATGCTCTTGATTTTGACCACAAAATTAAACACGTCAGACGAAATATATTATCGTACGTGCATAATTAATTAATACTTCTCCGTTGATATCACTCCTCCTCATCTTGTGGCCGTAAAAAATCAATTGCACATATATATATGTGTGTGTGTGATCTTAAGCATGGACCATAGTACTGGCCATGACTTAATTAATTGCTCACCCTCATCCAGGTTTAAACATATGTAATTTATATATCTAATCTCAGTACCGGTCCTAATTAATTAATTGGATCTCTCTGTTAATTCTAGCTAGCTAGCTAATTACGTCAACTATAATTACTTTTTTATTTGCTTCTCTTATTATTATTATGAATTTGTTACTCTTTATTATTATTATTATTATTATTATTATTATTATTATGAGCAGGGTCGGTGCGTGCATGTGCTTCTAGAAATTAAACGGCCCACTTAATAATATCTTCCGTCCCCACCGACGTCCATCCGGTACGTCTTGATTCCTTTCTAAACAATTCGGCATGCTTCTTTGGGCTCAATCCGCAAAATTAATTAATATGATCCTAACCTAACCACCTAGTTAATTTGTCTTGATCGAAAAAAGAAAGAGGACGCGATGATTTGACCTGCAGGATGTTTAATAAAATACTGACCATTTAATTAATATGTACTTAAAAGCAGCTGTATCACATATATATGTACGAGTAATTCTTTTTACGTACGTAAACCCTTTATATATATATATATAGGGATTCCCTCCAGAAAAAATAAAAAAATAAAAAGCATGCAACTTGATTTTAATTGTTCTTTCAAGATTATATATATATATATTAATAAGATCAGATGCGCGCGTTTATTAGAAGTGAATATTATTAATATATAACACATAACCCATGCATGCATCCACTCTAAGAAAGAAGAATCACAAGGACGTCGATCGGATGTGTTAATTTGTTTTCAAACCCATCGGATCGGATGCCAGCTGCCACCAAAGTCTTGGACGTTGAAACCTCCAATGGCATGGCATTGATGCGTGCGTTCTTTCATATTCTTACGCACTAAAATCAAATATAAAATGATCCAAGCTTAATTAATAAACCTGATTTCGTTGACATAGGATCGCAGGAGGAGTGTGGATCTAAAAGATGGCGGGGACCACCCGGAGGAGGGAGAAAAGAAACTCTGTTATATATATATATATATAGTCGTGATCTAGCAGCTATTTCTCTCTCTTTTTTATAAAATCTGTTACAAGAGTGTATATATCTAACCTAGTATATAGAAGTGGCGATCCGTTTTTTTCGTCCTCTCACGCTCGACCGTCCGATTTTTTCTGTTTAATTTTCAACCGTTCGATGGATCCGCTGTTTCGCTCGAGCTTCGCGAATCTTCGCCTCCGCACCCTTGGCGGAGAAGCCCTCCTCCCATCCGCATTGTTCTTTCGCCCTCGCCCCCTCGTCTTACGCCGTGTCTCCGGCCGCCAGCGTTTCGTCGACCTACCATCTCCTATTTTGCCGCCGCCAACAATGCCAACATTCCTCTACCCCCCACGTCTCTCACCCTCCATGGCCCCTATTCCGTGACCTCTCGTTTCCTATTTTGCTGCCGCCTAAAGCACCAACGCTTCTCCCTCTGCCCACTGTAGATACGCGAATTCGGCCCGATTACAGAAAGTGCAACCTCATTTCTATAGATAACACTTGTTTTCTCCCGATCGGAGAGGTCGATTTGACATAAAGATGATCAAATTCCAGAAAATCTGTAAGCGTCCCGATGTCGCGATGCCTGGCGTCGCGACGTCAGAGCGCCTGGCATTTCCCACCTTTTCACCCTCTTCGTCCGGCCGGACGACACCATACGTAGAGACGTACGAAAGTACAAGCGCTCCTCTGCCGGAGCGCCTGCAATTCCGCCCGTGACAGACGGCTTTTCAGACGGTCAGCGATGCGTTGTCGAAATCGTACCGAGGGTCCAGGCGCTCCGCCGTCGGAGCACCTGGATTCCCGCCTGACAACTGTCACCGCAGGCTCCGCGTGCGCCGAATTTACAGTCTGACAGCCGTAGGTCGTAGGTGCTCCCCTATCAGAGCGCCAGGATTTCCGCTGACAACCGCCGCCTGACACGTAGGGTGGTAGGTGGCGACATGTATGGTCGGACGTGCTGACCCGCCGACTTGTCGGCGGATTTGCAGGCGCTCCCATGTCGCGACGCCAGGCGTCCTCAGGACGGAGCGCCAGGGTCACTTTTGTGCATCTATAAAAGGAGACCATTCTCCCACATTTAAGAGGTTCCAAGAGAGAGATTCCAAGGAGCTTAAAGAGGGATTCCCAGAGCCTTAACTTCCTAAGAGTTTTCTTGAGCCTTAACTTCCTAAGAGTTTTCCTTCCAGAATTAAGGAAATAGAATTCTGAAAAATGAGTTTAGGGGGCATGTAAAGGGTTAGTAACATACGGAGAGGGTTAGTAAGTTCTGAAAAATGGCTTTAGGGGGCCATGTAAAGGGTTAGTAACATATGGAGAGGGTTAGTAACTTCCGAAAAATGGGTTCAGGGGGCCATGTAAAGGGATAGTAACATATGGAGAGGGTTAGTAACTTCCGAAAAATGGGTTTAGAGGGCTATGTAAAGGGTTAGTAACATATGGAGAGGGTTAGTAACTTCGGAAAAATGGGTTCAGGGGGCCATGTAAAGGGTTAGTAACATACGGAGAGGGTTAGTAAGTTCTGAAAAATGTGTTCGGGAGGCCATGAAAAGGGTTAGTAACATACGGAGAGGGTTAGTAAGTTCTGAATAATTGGTTCCGGGGGCCATGTAAAGGGTTAGTAACATACGGAGAGGGTTAGTAACCTCTGAAAAATGGGTTCAGGGGGCCTTGTAAAGGGTTAGTAACATATGGAGAGGGTTAGTAACTTACAAAAAATGAGTTCAGGGGGCCATGTAAAGGGTTAGTAACATACGGAGAGGGTTAGTAAGTTCTGAAAAATGGGTTCAGGGGGCCATGTAAAGGGTTAGTAACATACGGAGAGGGTTAGTAAGTTCTGAAAAATGGCTTTAGGGGGCCATGTAAAGGGTTAGTAACATATGGAGAGGGTTAGTAACCTCTGAAAAATGGGTTCAGGGGGCCATGTAAAGGGTTAGTAACATATGGAGAGGGTTAGTAACTTCCAAAAAATTGGTTCAGGGGGCCATGTAAAGGGTTAGTAACATACGGAGAGGGTTAGTAAGTTCTGAAAAATGGCTTCAGGGGGCTATGTAAAGGGTTAGTAACATACGGAGAGGGTTAGTAAGTTCTGAAAAATGGGTTCGGGGGGCCATGTAAAGGGTTAGTAACATACGGAGAGGGTTAGTAAGTTCTGAAAAATGGCTTTCGGGGGCCATGTAAAGGGTTAGTAACATATGGAGAGGGTTAGTAACCTCTGAAAAATGGGTTCAGTGGGCCATGTAAAGGGTTAGTAACATACGGAGAGGGTTAGTAAGTTCTGAAAAATGGGTTCGGGGGGCCATGTAAAGGGTTAGTAACATACGGAGAGGGTTAGTAAGTTCTGAAAAATGGCTTTAGGGGGCCATGTAAAGGGTTAGTAACATATGGAGAGGGTTAGTAACCTCTGAAAAATGGGTTCTACGTGCCATGTAAAGGGTTAGTAACATATGGAGAGGGTTAGTAACTTCCGAAAAATGAGTTCAGGGGGCTGTGTAAAGGGTTAGTAACATACGGAGAGGGTTAGTAAGTTCTGAAAAATGGGTTCGGGGGGCCATGTAAAGGGTTAGTAACATACGGAGAGGGTTAGTAAGTTCTGAAAAATGGCTTTAGGGGGCCATGTAAAGGGTTAGTAACATATGGAGAGGGTTAGTAACCTCTGAAAAATGGGTTCAGGGGGCCATGTAAAGGGTTAGTAACATATGGAGAGGGTTAGTAACTTCCAAAAAATGGGTTCAGGGGGCCATGTAAAGGGTTAGTAACATATGGAGAGGGTTAGTAACTTCGGAAAAATGGGTTCAGGGGGCCATGTAAAGGGTTAGTAACTTACGGAGAGGGTTAGTAAGTTATGAAAAATGGATTCGGGGGGCCATGTAAAGGGTTAGTGACATACGGAGAGGGTTAGTAAGTTCTGAAAAATGGCTTTCGGGGGCCATGTAAAGGGTTAGTAACATATGGAGAGAGTTAGTAACTTCCGAAAAATGGGTTCAGGGGCTATGTATAGGGTTAGTAACATATGGAGAGGGTTAGTAACTTCTGAAAAATGGGTTGAGAGGGCTATGTAAAGAGTTAATATTAAATATTAATTTTTATTCAAAAATTTATTAATAATTCACATATAATTAGTAAATTTTGATATATTATTTTAATACTTTATTTTTACTAATTTATCAATTTATATATTATATTAGTTATGACTTATTTGATATATTAGATATATATTTATATTGACCTAATCAGTAGACATATTAGATATTTCGTATGGGTGAAAATAAAGAACTGCAGACATATTTTATGAAAAAAAATCGGATAGAATGTAATTTTCTCTTTTGCAAAGAGTGCCGAGATAAAATTATGTTAGCTATGTCTAACCATTTTATTTATTTAACAATATGATATTAAATGGTGATTTTATAATAATAATATTTAATTTCTAAATAAGCTCAATCATGCATATAGTTTGATTTTTTCCATTAAATTCTGTTTCACTAAGAAGGGAAACGTAACTACTGTCATATAAAAATAAATATAATTTATTCATAAATAGAACTCACCTGCCAGGGTAGTCAAGAAAGAGAAAGCAGTTCAGGTGAGACAGCGCGCGTTACTTTACATTGAATTTTTTAATCACATAATCATTAATGATGAGGCCACGGAAGGATAACAGGCGTTAGAAACGGCACCCTTAACGGGTTGGCTACCGTTCGACAGCCGTCTGGTGCATTTATCCATACAAAACGTGGCCTCACGCGGTTGACGACTGAGGGGCTCGCCTCAGGAGGGGTCCTGAGGCGATCCGAACTCTATATATATATATGCAGGAGGAGGAAGAGGGTTCCTACGATTTCGCCTTCGTAGATGCCGACAAGGTGAACTTCCGGGGTTACCACGAGAGGCTGCTGAAGCTGGTGAGGGTGGGAGGCGTCATCGCCTACGACAACTCGCTCTGGTTCGGATCCGTGGTGCCGCTGGAGAAGGAAGACCCCTCGCACCCTGCTCTCAAAGACGCCGTCAGGAACTACACCGTCAAGTTCAACGAGTTCCTCGCCGGCGACCCTCGAGTCGACATTTCCCTGCTCAGCATCGGCGACGGGGTCACGCTCTGCCGCCGCGTCTCCTGAGATGAACAGCCGCCCCAGCTGGGATCTTCTAGTACGTACTCCTTGCTGGACTACTACTGCTTCGTCATCGGCCGGCCAGGGGGCGTACGTACGTCCATCCTTAAATAAAAGATCAGCCGGCTTCGCGTCTGTTCTGTCTTTACCTAAATATGGCTTGTTTGTGTTGTGTGGACCTTAATTTCGTGCTTGATGCCTAGCTATTATATACTAGTTAAAAAAACGTGCTTCGCACGTTTACGATGAATTTAAAATATTTTCAAATGATTATATATAATGTAAAACACTATCAACTTTGCATTGATAATTTTACCTATTATTCATATGTACAGCTCTAACCTTGTCAACATTATACTCTATTTAACTCTACGATGATACCCTTTTGCTGAATTTAAAAACAGAAAAACAAATGGAAGAATTGTATGCTTCAACAGCATAACGTGGTAAATGACTCAAATAGGTTTCTTACATGATGCGTATAAAGAAAAACATAAAGAGTAAAGATGGATGAGATCTACGTTTAAGACGGTAAATCTTTACTTCTTAAGGTGAGAATTTAGCTACGAGCTTGTCAACATGGATGACAATATCCTCAATGTGGGGCCTAACGTTGGGTTGGGGCTGAAGCATCTACACGACGAACCGACGGAGCTGTTCTGCATAAGAGGATTCAGATCCCGGTGGCTATTTAATTTGTGTATTCATAACAGCTAATTGTAAACTCCCTCCAGATTCAAATCAAGAATTAATGGTGTTAAATGACTTCTGGAATAGATATAATATTGTACATCACAATTCAATGTGTTAAATGACTTCTTGTTATCTTCCACAAAAATATTTTATCAATGAGGCTTATATTTTTTTCTAGTGAGTCACATTGGAGAGATGAGCTGCTGAAACTTTCAAATATGAAAGCCTGATGTTTTATTAAATTTAGTTCTGAACTGTATCAAATGAGCAATTGAGTGAAAAAAAGGGAGTGTGAACCAGGGATTGCCCAATGTATTACTGTAACATAAAATTCAGTTATGTTGTGAATTTTGAATTGATGTTACTACATTTTGTGATGTTATTAATTATTCATATTAACCAGACATAAAATAAAAATATATATTAGAAAAGAGTTGCCTCAATAAGAAATCTTGTCAAAAAAGGAGGCAGGAGGCTACTATGTCTGCTATATGATATGAGAAAAATGAAATGCACTTTATGCATTTGATATCCTTGCTATGCATGACATAGTGATAAGTCCTCAGATTTTTAAAAATAGCATTCACATACTTGAAATTTTTAAAAAAAACTCAAAATCCATAACTCCCAAAACTATAAAGTAAGACATGATTTCCAAGTGGAGGATGATTAATACCGTGGTTGGTAGAAGACGACCGGCTCCCGAAGCGCAGCGAGGACAAGTCCGACAACAGTGATCGTGTAGGTTGGGAAATCTGTGCTATTTAGATAAATATATGTAGATAAGTAGATGCTATGCAAGATGTAAACAAACATTGTTAAGCAAAAATGAGGAAACCTAAACTTAAAAAATGCACTAACGATTTGCCAGGAAAATCAACAAATACTATAGCATCTAATGATAGCTATAGGGACTTGCTCAGCACTTGGGATTCTATCCCCATCCCTGGAGGAATCATTGAAAGCTGTAGTTCCATAATCAGTTCAACTCAAGTCAGACAACCTAAAATATAGTTATTGAAAGAAGGCTGACGGGGGGAAATCATGAGTATGAATTACGCCATGCATTCAGTTTATCAGCATGTCATATCATCATCTGGAGTACCTTCATAAAAAAAATCACAAAATAAAATTGAAATCTTCACGTATACACCATGCTATTTATCAGCATAATTCAACTGAATAAAAAACAAAAAAAAGTTTCTTACCAACAAAACAAGTATAATCAACATGAAATTGTCCCAAGCAGGATCTAATGAGAGAAAATAAAACAAACATCTAGACAGTATTATTATTAATAGGCTAAGTACATGAGCTGATGTACTTTCTAATCACCAAAGTTGATATCATACTCCACATCATCTTCCCTGTCAACCAAGGAATTATATTTCCTATTTCATAGAGGAACTATACTGAAAGGAGACAAAAGTGGTGCAGTCATTCTGACTCCCTATTTAGAGTAAACAAATAAATTTACAATAAAACTCAATTTATCATGCAACCAAACACCTCATACATGTCTACAAGTATAAGTTGAAAACAAAACATTGGTGAAGGTAAAGTTACTTACAGAATTTATAAGGGCTATGAAGTACTTCTTCAAGCATTGCCTTGAAATCTAGGAAAAGTAGAAACAAGGGGTTCATTCTCAACAAGATAAAAATAAAAAAACAAATAACCACATAAAAGTGACCCTGTGTGAAAAAAAAAACATAAAACAACAACCAACGAAATAAAAAAAAAGTAAATTCATAAAAAGCATGGCAAGAAGCATCGAATAAGCTATTATTCCATATTAAAACTCAAAATGCAGTTTAGGAACACTTAAAGAGAAAGTTGGTGTTGAAATAGATAAACAAAAATAAAATGTATTAAATAATTAGTAGGACGTGGAGGTTGCCAACAGTTATGCAAATTGTGGTCGAACAAGTTAACAATGGATAAAGAATATAAAAGAACATTATAATGCAAAGATCATATGTGCGATCGACATAGAAGTTTTGGCTAGTAAGCAAGTCTACTCCGGAAGGTGGTAACTGGCAACATAGAGAACAAAAAAAAACCTTTGTGAAGGCTCCTGTTGAGGAATACGGTCTGCCGTTCGATCACCTGTGATTCTCTTTACTCTTCGGTCACCCTCTCCCTCTACCCCCTCAGCCACAAAAGGCCTCGATCTTGCCATCCATCGAGGCCAGCAGGAAGAATGCCGGCTAGGACCTCCGACGCCACAAAGGGGCCGACTACATCCAGCAAGATGCCCTCATCCTCGCCTCGATCTCGCATAAATGACAAGGATGGTGGCAATCTGGTGGGTGTTCATCGTGATGATACTTCAATCAAGCTACACGGACAGCCTGACCTCCAAGCTCACGGTGAAGCATCTCCAGCGGACCGTCGTCGACATCGCATACTTGAAGAACAGCGCAACACCGCTGAGAGGGAGAAATCAGGAGGTGAGGGCGACATGGCGTCAGCGCGGGGCGCTGCAGGCGCAGCCGCGCAGGCAGTCTCGCGGCAACGCAACAGAGAAGAGAGAGAAGGGGGAGGGAGAGAGACCAAGAAGGGGTATCGTGGGGGTAGAAGGAAACGGCGAGGAGGCGGAGGCCGTTACGGCTAGGATGCGTGAGAAATCAGGGGGAAGGAGGGAGAGAGACGAAGAAGGGGGGATCATGCGGTAGAAGGAAACGGCGAGGACATCTAACGGCTGCAACATCATAGTGTATCTGGACAAAGAAATGAACCAGATACAAAGGACGAAAAAATGACATTCCCACTTCTATATACTAGGTTAGATATACGTGTGTGTGTGTGTGGTTGGTTTGGTTTTGGTTGGACTGATCTTTTGCTATATATCCTCGCACTCAAAATTTTCGCAGCTGCACCGCGTGTATGCACGTCACTTAATCCACAGCTTACCAAAGAAGCATCAGAGAATTTTTCGCGTTAAAATCTTCGTATTCACACGTGACATTTAACAGACATGATGGGTCGACTGTGAACATAGATAAAGCTGTATATATATTTACACACGAAGAAGAGAAGACAACGTAGCACTGATGACGTTATCCCACATGCTTACGACCTAATTAAGCTGTGTTTGTTTGCTCGTAAAATGGACCCTCGGACAGGACATGTCTCATTTATCGTCTGTTTGTTTGCTTGTACGTAGCAGGAATAGAGCCATGGCTGCGGCGGTTTCAGAAATACAATCGTTAATGGCCTGTTTGGTTAGAGTATCAAAATTGATACAATACCAATTTTGATATTGATATTTTAAGAAGATATAATATCAATATCAAAAATGATAGTATTAAGTTTAAAAAGGTTTGGTAATATTATATCAATATTAAAATTTATATTAGATATTTGATAATACAATACCAAAGGGGGGGGGGGTTTCTCTCCGCAGCGGGTCCGCATGATAATTTGGAGGGATGTGATTACTCCGGGGGGGGGGGGGCGGGCGACGGGGGACTCCTCAAACCTCATCTTCTACCTGACGGGCCCCCTCGGCGAGTCCACCACCTCTGCGGCGGCCAACGTGAATGCGTGGAACGGCACTGCCTCGATGCTCTCCCTTCTCGGCGGCCTCCTCGCGGACTCCTACATTGGGTGGTATCGCACCATCGGGTCCTCCTCCCTCGTCTACCTACTGGTGAGTTCTCCTTTCCACCATCACTCTCTCTTTTCCTTTCCGTCCTCTCGGGCTCGTCTCGCCGGAAGTTTCCATAGCCCCATTTCCCAGTCAATCCGGCTAGCAGGGAGATGCCGTCCCTAGTGAGAGCCACCACCACAGGAACTAGGATGAAGAAGCAGAGCGAGAGGAGGATGAGGGAACGAACGTCGGCGCGGCAATGCTCCGCCATTTCACCTGCAGGCTAGCGATGCTTCATCTCTCCGAGGAGAGCTGCCGGGAACGCAGTGGGGAGTTGCATAGGTGGAGGTCTCTCCGCCGTCGCTGGTCTGCTTCCATGGCGGTTGAGGGGAGCCGGAGGAGCTGCTACGAGGATCTCCGCAGGGAGAGCCGCAGCCGGAGGAGCCGCCGCAGGGAGAGTCACAGCGAGGAGGGGTAAGCAGCGGACGAAAATATCAATTTTAAAACAGGTGTCTACCTGTATTGATTTTGAAGACTCTCTTCACTACTAATTTTAAAATTAAAAGTGTTACCCAAACACCTATTAACAACTTATATTAATACTAGTTTTAAAATTAATAGTGATACAAGTGTTTGATACAGTTACCAAACAGGCCGTAAGATATCTCCGGGAAGATTTTAGAATGGAGAAATTAACATCCGGTCCGTTTCAACGGACGTGCTTAAACGACGATGGGTCCGGTCAAACCTTCATTTTAATAGAAGATCCGATCTTCCTAATTACATGAACTTCCGCTTCAAAAAATAAACGCAACCAAAGAAGAAACATTAAGAGATAGATAGAATATCTTTTTTACTCTCACTTTTCATTATTTTCTTCTCATCTTACGAACTGGTCATAATTTGTGCCTGCCGTTGTTTTCTTGGGATAGCGCTAGATTATGAACTGTTCATAATTTAAAAATAGTTAATATTTGGCGTTGCTTTTGTTGGACCCAGTGAAATAGATAGTGTATTAAAATTTTTAACAACATCACAGAATTATTATTATAATATAGTTTAATAGAACTATCAGACTAGTTCTACTTACACCAAAAAAAGATTCAATTAATTGTTAAGAAATAAAAATTTAATTACGGTATTTGAATAAATTCAAGTTCATAGTCTATAAATATAAAAAACATAAAATCACATACAATTTATTTTATTATATTTAAACATTAGTATAAATCAAATTTAATATTTTTTACTCCAAATAAGGTGTCATAAGTTTTTGATCTAAGCATAATAATATTTTATAGTTATAAGTCAAATATTTTTAACATAATAATAGTTTATATTTAAATTTTGATATAATTTACATAATAAATAAATAAATATTGATTGATTGATTGATTGATACTATATTTAAATCATGATATAGATAAAACATTATAATTTTCTATTCCAACATATTAATATTATGTAATCATAAATTAGATGTAATAAATATATTTTTAGTCATAATAATTTTTTAATTTAAATAAAATTATAATTGATAATTGAAATCAGATATAACTAATATGATAAATAAATAAATATTTAATAAAATATATTATATCTAAGAATGAGATATATCAACATATTATAAAAAATTTGAACACAGCAATCGAACCTACTCAGATTTCTTAGTAAACCGTGCTCAACCTTATCGAAAAGTTCGTTTGATGGAAGGGTATTCTTGAGATTTCAATTTTTATCTGCTGCACACGGCGCTGGCGCTTGACCGAACCGATCGTGTGTTAAAAAGATATTGACCGTTAGACTACGGACAAAGAAAAATGTGATGAGCGGAATAACGAGTAAACCGATTTTCCTAAACGGACGGGGAATTAATTTTCTCTTATAAAATTGAACCGCTACTTTATTTCGTGACGGTCCAATAGGGATGTATACAAAATGATATTTTGATTCTATTAAGATAAAAATTAATGGATTTGAAATTTATTTTTTTATCCTATAAATTATCGGAATCGGTCGATTCCGTATTCATTAATCTGATTTCGATAAAAATTAAATATATATAAAT
Organism: Cryptocoryne crispatula var. balansae; assembly: GCA_036172225.1. Classification (NCBI taxonomy): domain Eukaryota; kingdom Viridiplantae; phylum Streptophyta; class Magnoliopsida; order Alismatales; family Araceae; genus Cryptocoryne; species Cryptocoryne crispatula. The sequence goes on along the minus strand of CM069923.1, from coordinate 44,104,877 downwards.
AAAATAAACTAAACTAAAGTTGAATAAATTCTAAAATATAATATATACATTGATAAATGATAAAAATAAAGTTTTAAAGAGATTATACCTAATTTTAGCAATTACGTGCAAATGAACGACTCATTTTTTAATAAAGTTAATATTTAATATGTATTTAAAAAATTATTGATTTCGACCCTGATTCCGATAATAAAATCGGAACACGGTGATTCCGAAATTGTCGAGATCAGAACCTTCTAAATTTTATTAGAATCGAAATCGAATTTTGATAATTCTACCGTCGAATCCGATCCGTTTATGACCCTCGCAGTTAAGTCACTGTTCATGTTGCAGCCCATTCCATCTGTCACGAGAATAGAACATATAAAAATTAATTATCATCTTATTAAAGAGATCGAGGATGCAAGATGAATTTATTATTACCCTGATGGCGGGCCTGCCAGCTAATTCACGGATTAATTCTTTCGTCATCCAATCGAGCGCCCCCCTCCCCTCGTCACTGTGACGTCCGTCCGGCAATTTGAAATCACTCTCTCCAATCTTCTTTCCCACCGCCATTGCTTCATTTTCATTTTGTCTGGGAAGTCGGTCGGTCCGCACATGTTAGGCTTCTATCATGCATGATGTGCTGCGCCTATGCCACGTGTCAGACTATGTCGTCGGCTATTTTACCGGCTCGATCGGGTTACGTACCGAGGTGTCTGTTACTTGTCAATGCATCGACCCTTTATCGGGTCGCGTTGTCGATGCACCTATTACTTGCCGGCTGCATTGCCGATGATGGCTTGGCTAGCTACCACCTGCAATTAACCCGTGCAACATTGCTGCTACCCAGCCGCTCTCTCTCTCTCTCTCTCTCTCTCTCTCGTGCACCCCCTCATTAATCCAGCTGTTTCTTCCGCAGCCACCACCTGCTCGTTCATGTCGTCTGCCCCGGCATATATATATATACTGCCAGCGCGATCGGCCAGCTGCCGCGAATAACCATTGCCTCGTCTTGTCTAACCATCTCATTCAGCCGTCTATATATATATTAGCATCGCTGTGCCATCTTTCCTTGGATCTGCTCAGTCGATGATTGTAGCTAATTGGCCATTGACCGCACTTCTTTGGTTACGCGTGTGCTAACTGCCCAGCCGTGCGAGCCAACCCGATCCCCTTTTTCCGTTGATCCGCCGAGATCAGCGTCGCCAACTTTTTTTTCCTACTCTATCTTAGAATAATATATCTATTCCTTGTCACTTTATTAAATATTGATAGTCTCTTGATTTGACGTCCCCTTGTTATTTCGTGAAGGCACGTCCAATCAACTTTTTTGAAACTTCGGTCAATTGTTAACTTCATTAAAGTAAACATTCCGACCATCACTATGGGAGAATAAGTTACGGACATCAACGAGTTATTAACGATGACTTTAGAAAATCGTCGTAAATAATTTTTAAAGCGACGACTTATGTAAAGTCGTTACTAATAAATGATAAATAGCGACGACTAAATATTAGCCGTCACAATACCCAGAAAACGAAATCTGCATGATGGATTTCTCGCTTACTGACGATGACTTAACGAGCCATCACTAATAAGAGTATTAGCGATGCTTGAGCTGTGATTAATAGTACCAATCAACCGTTGAACGGTCGAGTTGAATTGGTCTTAAATGTGACTTATGGCATTGTTAACGACAGCTTTAGGGAACCGTCGCCAATAATTTGGTCTTAAATCCCTCGACCCCCTCCTTTCCCTTTCTCCCTACACGCGCTCTCGACTCTCTCTCTCTCTCGCGCGCGCGCATGCGCGCTCTCGCTATCGACGCCACCCTAGCTGCCGCTGGCGCCGTTGCCACCATCGTCGCCACCGTCACGCAAGCCGCCGCTGTCGCCATTCTAACATGATAGTTAATACGTTAAAACATGTTTATTCGGTAGATAGTTAGAAATTGGTGAATAAAAGTAACTTAATTATTTAATTATCTGCAAGAGTTTATTTAAATGTCATTCATGCTATTCATACGAAATCTTATTTATTTTCTTGGTTTGCATTAGTTAGTGATAAATATGGTTGATCATGATTTAGTAATTATCAAAATTAGTTATATAGGATGATATATGGTTAACCGTATCGTTTGAATTCAATTAAGGAAATAGAATTATAATCTTTTTAATATCATATTTATATCTGATCTATGTTAAAAATGATCTTAAAAATTATTAATTGATAAATTGAATCGAAATTTCATTTGGCATGATAATTTTGGAGCATAATTAATTAATATTCTTAGTTGCATATAATTGTAATGTGCATCGTTCGACGAATTGATATTAAATCATAATTGAAGTTTAACCTATCTAATTACGATGCATATTGTGTAAAGAATCATCCATAAAAATTTGGTGCAGCGGAAGCGACGATTCCTATATGTTCTTTTAAAATCTGTCTCAATTAGAACCGAACGACGAAAATCGAAAATCGATCAAATCGGGGTCGAATATACCTTATAGGGATTCATATAATTCCATGGAGAGGAAGGAGATGAGCTTCTCAAACTCTTCAAACCGTTCAAATGCCCGATCTCGAGCGGTATCCACACGAACTTCATCCACAGCAGGTTCTCCCTTCACGCCGACCTCGAGAACTGTTTCCGAACAGAGCTTCATCGCCCATGGATGCCTTCCAGAGAGAGAAGGAGGTAGGGAGGACGCTAAGGACGTGGTTAACACACTTGGCTTGATAGGGTTTGGCTGAAATCATTAGTATTTATAGAAAATTTTAGAATTTTTCATAAAAACCCACCCAAAATCTTCATAAATTATGCCGTTGCCCCTGTACTTGTGGATAAGTCCTTTGTGTATGACCCACTGGGTCCAATAGCCTATTTGGTTGAGGCCTAAATAAAATAAAAAATTCTATTAAATTTAATTAAATTCGTTATCCGATAACAGATAATCGACCTACCGATCATGAAGGGTACAAGCCACATCCCATGATCACAAATGGCTATGGGGATGATTTTATTTTTATTGAGTCTTTCCATCATTAGTTGCCTCATGGATATAAACCCTCGTCCATCCAATGTCCCGGTCGGAAAAGAGTACGGCATCGACTATCAACTCCCTAGTGTACCGACTCTATATGATCTTGTACTCGAAATTGGATCAATTGAAAAATTCTTTTTCCAATTATACTATCTACCCTGGTCAGGGATTTAAAGTACTATCCTATAAGGCATTCACTCTCATTTACCGAGAGTGGATGATCCCTTGTTGTCCGCTCAATTGCCTCTACCGGGTTTTCCTTGTACTCGATCCATCGCTATACTGGACCATCTATACGGTGATCCATAAGACAATGGTTAAAGCACAAGTTTCACCCAGCAAGGCATCTTTGGCGACTCAAATTAAAGGTCCAACCATGCAACCGTCATGATAGAAAATCTTGATTGACAATTCAGTAAGATACCATTCATAGTTTCTAATTCGGTCAGTTAAGTGAACTCTTTCAACTAATGAACACATGTATGTCTATCTCAGTATCTCCACACTAATAACCAATGAGATCGGTCATCCTCATCGCATGAGAAGATATCACATACACTAGTCTATCTGGATTCTTGATGTCCCGTCTCAAGTATCCTGTGACTAAGAACATTTAGATCAAATACATGTACATAATCAATCTCATTATCATGATCTCATCATGATTTAATCATCATTGCATTTGATCAAAAAAATTATTATGATATTCACATCTAATAAGAGCTTATAATGAAGATTTGCCTAATTAATTGAATAAGATATATCTAAAAATGTCGAATCATATCATATATGATTGACTTGTAGGGCATACATTTCTATCATATTATTCCTAATTAGGTCTATTGCATGAAATTGTAAAGTAAGGTAATCGTTTTGTATGACTTGATATTCTGTTGGTTTCGTAAAATTTATATTAACTCATAATTGAAGTTTAACATATTTAATTAGGATGCATATTGTTCCTAATTGGGTCTATTGCATGAAATTGTAAAGTAATATAATTGTTCTGTATGACTTGATATTCTGTATATCTGGTTTGGTAAAATTACATATTTGATTAGTAATTCTATTTATCTGTTCTATTGAATTTATAAATGTCTGAGTTATTATGCGACTTTTACTTGTGAAATGTTGTTGATACGTACTATAATGCATGTAAAGTTGGAGTGAGTTCTGCCAAGTAAAACATATAATCTACTCGGACGAATGGTTTTGAATAATATTAAGGTATATGCAGTGGTCACACGTAAGTTTAGGTTACATGGACATGCAGCATATTTAGCTGGTTAAGTCATAATTAGTCTGATTTGTGTAGAGTCATACTAAATTAGTAATGAGTTTATAAGAATTCTAATTTTAATAATTGAACCTTGATAATTAATTTAGTATTTAGATTATAATATGATTTGTGAATTTTATTATTTATCGTTATCATTTATATTTTAACTAATGTAAAAGAAGTTCGAATATAAATTTTACTGAGGTGACTCATTTTAAATTTTTTAACATTTTTCGAATAATTAAATTTAGCGCAGTATAAATATAATGTACTACGATTAGTACAACAAAGGATTAATGGATCGGAATGTGAACTGTTTACGTTGAATTTAATTTTGATATAATTATTTGAATAATAGATTGGACATGATAATTTTTTAATTTTTCTCGAACTGATACAATTGAGAGGTTATTTTTTCGATCCTGTGGCCAGATTAAGTCCACTACCCATGTTAAGAAAATTAGTTCACGGCAAATGTGAACTATACACGAAGAAAAAGAAGATCGACCGGACACTTAATTGACGGTGGTCGATGCCACGGAGAGCTAAAGTGAGGGATATTTCCAAAAAAAAAAAAAACAGACTTACGGTCAACTTATGCCCTGTTCGGTGATATTAGTAAAACACTTTTTATCAGAATCAATTTTTTAAATTGACCTCGACGCATGATTAATAGATATTTGGATGGATGCTGGTACCAAACTTTTGGAAGTGTAGTACAGACAGGTGTCCGGTTGTAAAAAATATCCATTATAAAAGCGATGAACCCCTGCCCCCTCCTGTGCGCGGGAGACAATTGCCAAGGGTGACGACGTTAGCACCGAGAGAGCGTTGGTCTGAGTTTCTTTTCTTATCCCCCGAGGCTTCGAGGAGGACGTTGCTGGATGGGCGCCCATAAATAAACAAAAGACCCGAGGAGGAGGAGGAGGAGGAGGAGGAGGAGATCGGCGCCTCAGAGAGAGACCCGTCCATTCCTGATCTCCGTGTTCTCGCGGATCAGGGGTAGAGAGAGAGAGAGAGAGAGAGCTCTGAAGGCCAGAGAGAGACCGAGCGGCGGTGCCGGGAGTCGCCTGAAATGGCTGGCCAGCAAAATCAGGTACACACCACTTTTAACATTGCAGACTATGATTCTTTTCCAATCAAGCACCCCTTTCCCCTTCTCCCTCTCCTCTCGAGCGGCCTCCTGTCTATGTATTTGCAGACAGATCAGAAACAGGCATATATGTCCTCCTCCTGCTGCTGCTGCTGCTGTTATACTGTCAAATGACCACCGGTGAGTACTAGCTACTGACCCGATCATTGCATTGCATGCAGTCCAAACAAGGGGCGAGCGCGTATCTGGTGCCGGAGCACAAGAACCTTCTTCGCACCGATGCCCTCTACGATGTAACTCCTACAAACATATGCATATGCCGCGGCAGCCGGCCCCTTCCTCCTTATTCTCTCCGTCGACACATTTAATTAGGCGAACAACTCTCCATCTCTTCTCCGCCGCCGACGACATTTTTTATATAACTCACTCAGTTGTGTTGTGTGGCCTAATTGTTTGGCCCTGTTTCTTCCGCCCTCGCAGTACATACTGGAGACGAGCGTCTTCCCCCGAGAGCACGAGCAGCTCAAGGCCCTGCGAGAGGCCACACTCCACCACCCCGCGTACGTCATAAGCCTACCTACCACATATATATTTTTATTTGTTTTCTCTACATCTTACCTATTCCTGAAATTGCCAACGATCAGCGTTAATTGTGTTGTGGCAATATATATATATATATATATATATATATGTATATGTATAGATTGAACTGATGTATGTCGTTCGTCTCATCATGATCCGCTCCAAAATTTAAATCCCGGCCGGTCGCCAGACGGCTGATGAGCGTGCCTCCGGAGGAAGGGCAGTTCCTGTCTTTATTCGTGAAGGCCCTGAACGCGAAGAAGACCATCGAGATCGGAGTATTCACGGGTTATTCACTCCTCTCGACGGCACTTGCCTTGCCCGGAGACGGCAAGGTAATTTCGTTGTCATGCGTGTGTCTCGAGACTCGAGATCAGCTTGAAGAACATAAGCATGCGTGTGTCTAATTAATTCTCGAAGAAGATCAGTGTGTGTATATATATATATATGTTGATCGACTACGATTACGCTGGTTAATTTATCTTTCAGATAACCGCAATCGACAAAGACACATCGAGCTACGAGATCGGGTTGCCGTTCATCCGAAAGGCAGGGGTCGAGCACAAGATCAACTTCGTGGCGACGGATGCACTGCCTTTCGTGGACCAGCTGAGCAAAGTGGTAACGTATATAATGTCTTTCGATCGGATACCTTACATTAATTGGATTCTGACCATCTCAAAATCGTCTCTATACATATATATGCAGGAGGAGGAAGAGGGTTCCTACGATTTCGCCTTCGTAGATGCCGACAAGGTGAACTTCCGGGGTTACCACGAGAGGCTGCTGAAGCTGGTGAGGGTGGGAGGCGTCATCGCCTACGACAACACGCTCTGGTTCGGAACCGTGGTGCCGCTGGAGAAGGAAGACCCCTCGCACCCTGCTCTCCAAGATGCCGTCAGGAACTCCACCGTCAAGTTCAACGAGTTCCTCGCCGGCGACCCTCGAGTCGACATTTCCCTGCTCAGCATCGGCGACGGGGTCACGCTCTGCCGCCGCGTCTCCTGATCAACAGCCGCCCCAGCTGGGATCTTCTAGTGGACTACTGCTTCGTCATCGGCCGGCCGGGGGGCGTACGTACGTCTATCCTTAAATAAAAGAACAGCCGGCTTCGCGTCTGTTCTGTCTTTGACCCAAATATGGCTTGTGTGTGTGTGTGTGGACCTTAATTTTGCGCTTGATACCTAGCTATTATATTTATAAATATGGTTGGTTGGGCTGATCTCTTTGCTATCCTCATCCTTGCACTCGCAACCGCACAGCTGGTATACCCATCACTTAATCCACAGCTTACAAAAGAGGCATCAGAGCAATTTTCACGTCAAAATCTTCATATTTACACGCGACATTTAACAGAGATGATGATGGGTCTGTGCATACTTGTATATGTACACACGAAGAAGATGACAGCGTAGCAATAATGTTATTCCACATGCTCATGACTTTAACCTGGTTAATTTACCGTGGAGTTTTTTTTCCCTCCGGTGAGTGGCTTTTCCCAGCTTGCCGATAACTGCGACGTGGGCAACCCGACGGCCGAAAGGACCCGGAGTTCCTGGTAAACGAAGGTGTGTGTGCCACACCAGAAGAGACCGGCATTGCATTGCCTTCAAAAATGTCATCGGTTGCTGCTTCATTTTCCGATTAATGTCACAGCGATGCAGGCACACACACACATATATATATATATATAATGTGTGTGTGAGAGAGAGAGAGATAGAGAGTAACCGAGATCGAAGAGCAGAATAAGAGAGTCCAGAAGAAATATGTACGCGCCAACAGCAGCTCTCTTGATATTGAATTATTGATATATAAGCACAAGTTCATCCATCCGAGGGGGGCCAAATGCACTTGATCAACTGAGGTGGTTCCAATACGTGTACATTCCTCTTCTTCTTCTGGTTTAGCGATGGGAAAAAAACCCTTAATTAACGTCGATATATCGGACATGTCTCAACAAGATCCACCCTCTTCCAGCTTAAACTGTTCTACCGATTTTCAAGCATTTCCCGCAACAAAAATGCCCATGAAGGCTTCTTTCTTTGTAGAGCTTTTATCAAGCTGGTAACCAAGCAGAATAAGATAATCACATCGCTTAGTAATCAATCACCCTCTGATACAAGGTAAGATGTGCTTCGTCCCTCGGATATACGACTCAGTTGATCAATCTGGTTGGTAACGTGGATTTCTTGCTCAAAACAGTAGTTTGATAGCTGATAATGCGATGCATGAACTTGGGCCTTTGCTGGTGATCTGGATATGACATAGATTGCTCTGTTTCCATTCTCCCTTCGTGAGCAAGTGGAACGAGTGGGAGGCAGAACGCACGCACACATAAATACATAATATATAACATACACTAATATATATACATACATAAGAGACATCGATGCGTAGATTAAAGGCCACAGAGAGCCATATCTATATATATATCATGTACACAGCTAGTAAATTACATTACAAGTCACAACCGTACTTGTCAGATCCTTAAGCTATATATATATATTTCAATTTCAACAATAGCAGAGTGGAAATTAAGAAGCAACCACAAGCATATTGATACATGCGGAGCAGAGCTTACGAGAGCTTCTTCCGGGAAGAATGGCTGGATGGCCCAGAAAGACCTTGGAACAAATCCAACGTGTATTTCTCCAGATCCTCCGGCGTGTACTTCACATACTTGGCGGCATTCCGGCCGCCCTCCAGCTGACCGCCGAACCTGCCAATGAAAGAGCGGTAAGCAGGGATGACCGTCTCTGACACGGAGATCCTGAGCTCTTCTCGAAGCTGAGGATCCGGAACCTTCCACGCCATCTGGTTCCGGTAGACCTCCTCGAACACCCCATTGAAATTCTTGAATCTATCCTTCAGGGTAGCCCTGGATGCTCCGCCGGAGCTCCCGCCGACGAAGCCGATCCCTTCGTCCTTGAGACAGCCGACGACTCTGGTCCACGATGCTCTGAGATAGCTCCTCGCGTGCTGCCGTATCTGGCCGCGGCGTTTGCGGACCCATTCGTCGCCGAGAACAACCCCGAGCTCGGAATCCTTCACCTTCTGGACCATGTAGTGTATGTTGTTCATCAGGAACACATATTGCATTCCGCTGTCGTCGTAGAGTCTGGATTTTTCCTCGATGTTGGACTCCAGGCAAGAGACCGTCGACAGCACACGGCGGCCGAGCGGAGACATCGTTCCGGCGAACTGGTCTTCGTCATCGCCGTGTCTGCTCTCCTGGGCCTCAGCTGGACTGATTTCGCCCAGCAACTCATCCAAGGTGCCGCTGTAATCTACGAGCAATTTCACGTAGTTCATGACATAGCGCGTCAAGGGATGTATATCTCCAAACTGCATCACCTTCCTCGAAGTCTCCCTCTGAACGGCGTTCTCGAACTCGGCGAGCGTGCCCCTCGCGGCGTCCCCCAGCCTCTGCAGTATGATCTCCGCCTCGCCGCACAAGAAGCCCCGTTCTTCCTCCGTGAACTGCAGCTGCAGATCGGGCATCACACTCGACAGGGCATCGTACATGTCGAGAATCCTGAACAATTTCTCCGGCGATCGTTGTCCGATGGCCACCGCCTCGGCAAAATTCAGCATCTGCATCACGCACCCTTTGCCGGTCTCGATGAAGCAGACTTCGGCGATCGCCGGGGAGACCTCGAAGATCTGATCACACAGATGCTTTTCCCCCCGGAGGAGGCCCTGCACCACGACCTTCAAGGCGTACGCCCACTTCTTCATCTTCTCGTCCAGGACCTTCCACTCGATCCTCTGTACTTCCTCGATGCTGATCTTCTCGACACCGAGGATGGCGAGGGACTCGTCGAGAAGCTCGCGACGAACGCCGATATAGGCTTGGCAGCACTCCCTTTCGTAGCCGGACCGAATCATCCTCTCGGCGATGCTCTTCAAGTGGGGGACGGCCTCGGGGCGCACCAGATCGACGCCGAGCAACTCCCTGGACAGGCTGCCGCCGCAGCCCCCGCGGGTAGGTGTTCTGATCTGCTCCGGGGAGGCCTCTTGTTCCTCCTCCCAGCCCACCAACTCATCGCAGCTCTCGCCGCCGTCGGATGCAAAGGAGAGAGACATCCTCCGGATCGAGCCGTAGAGGCGGGCGGCGTCAAGGGGCACCGCGTTCTGCACCACTATGTGGCGGAACTCGTCCTCCAGCCGGTCCATGGCCATCTGGAGCACTCTCTCGGCGCGATCCAGCACCTCGACGCCCTCGTGGGCAACCTCCCGCTCCCCTTCTCCCTGTTCTGTTAGGGCTATGACCACGTCCACGGCGGCGAGGTATCCGGAGGCTTCGGCGGGGGATTCGTCCCAAGGGATAAAGCCGCGGGTGGAACCCGCCGTGGAGGAGTCTCCCCAGCGAGAGATGACCCGCTCGGCGGCGTCGAGGCGGTTCTCGGGCCCGGAGATGCCGGCGGCGGCGGATAGGAGATCAGTGATGCTGGAGAGGCGGTTATCGAAGCTGGAGAGGATGAGGATCATGTCGTCCTTTGCGTTCTCGGAGGTTCCCAAGTTCTTCACGATCTGCTGCGCTGTCGCCATCACCCTCTCGTCCCCGTCCGCCGCCTCGGCCATGGGGGGCGGCGTCGTCGTCTTGGGGGACGAAGCGGAAGCGGCCGGCCGCGACCGAATTAGATCAGTACTGTACCGAGAAGGAGATCAGTAGGGATCGGGCGGAGAAATCGGCGAGAGAGAGAGGTAGCGTTTGTGGACGAGTGAGTGGTCAGGGTTTAGGGGTAGGATGGAGGAAGGAGGCGGACGGCTCTGGCTCTCGTCCTCAGCCGCCTTCACACATGACATGCCCTCCTCGCGTCGCGCCCCGCCGCAGATCATGGGATGAGGAAGAAGAAGGTCCTCAGTTTTCCTTGAAACTGTAGAGCGATTTCGATGCTCCGGCGAACCAGTGTATGCGAGCCACCAGATAGCCGTCGTCTAATAAGGCAGGTGAACCGGGAAGGTCAGAAGACTCGCTAGCTTTGATTCCACCAGTTTCGAGCTAACAAACTGATGAATAGCCCGAAAAGAAAAGAAAATTGTAATTTTAATTTCGATATATCAACAATTCATATATATCTTTCCTGATAAAAATAAATTGGTTTCGACTCTCGAGAGTAGTTTTTGAGTCGAACAAGTAAGTAGTGAAATATATATATATAGAGAGAGACGAAGAAGGCCCATAAATATTTTGGATCGGATCTTAAGTGGGTCGACCTCGAGTTGGGCCGGGCCGGCCCATTGACACCCCCGGGGAGAAAAATGAGGAGGAAGGCCCATTAAATAAAAGCTGCATCGGGCCCTTTTGATCATTGGGGCGCGAGACAAAAAGGCCTTAATTAACGTTCCCCTCTCTTCCCCCAACGTTCCGCCTATGCGGCTGATCTCTTCTCGCCTACTCACTTAGCGGCGGCAGTGTGGTAGACTGTCTTGCGGACCTGAACCACCTGATTTCTTTGTCCGTCGGTTGTCACCGACTCGTCGTGGGTCGAAGAGGTACACACATATATATATATATAATCAAGATTCCTCGCCTTGGGAGGGATTATATTTCCACGGTCGTTCCGGTCTCATCTGGGGACGGGTAAAGAACCCCCAAACAAAAAAAAAAAACCAGAGACATTACAGGAGGGAACGGCGACCGTCGTCTCTCGTATCGTCTCCTTCTGATCTGTGGGACAGCTAAAGCTATATAGAACAACCAAGGCAGCGGTAGTAGGGGTTAGAATGTCCTCTCACACCGACGGCGACGGCGATTGCGGCCAGCCTCCTCGATCGACCGCATTCTTCTGTCTTGTCTTGTGTCGGCGATGACGGATGAGGCGTCGTCGGTGCTGCATGTATACAAATATATATATATATATAAATGTAA